>OX638134.1:80637997-81237997 GCA_951804985.1 Dryomyza anilis | reverse complement strand
TTTAATTTATAGTGTATACATAATGCATATACATTACATAATATTAAAAAAAGTTGAATATGTATTAGCAACTATTTTGTTTCTCTTGTTGCAGAAATAGCCATTATATAAAATCAATATTATAATATATAAAGCTCAATTAGGAGCCTTTTCGGAAACCCTTTTTGAATAAAAAATGAATCTTCCTAGATTCAAATACATGAGCATTTTTAGTTTGCTTTTAGGCTCATTTGTCAGACCATTTTTAGGCTCAGAAACAATACTCATAAAAGAGCCTTCTAACTATGCTCAGGTCTGAATGACGCATTTTTATCAGAAAATGTATATTTCAAGTCTTTTTTCTGAATGAAACATGAGCGCTCAGACTCAGGCAAAAGATTGTGAAAACAATCTTTTCGAAGTTCTTGCGTTGGCTGGGCAGCTTTAAATCGAAATTTAATCATTTTTAATTTATTTAATTTATGTATTTCAAACACGAAAGTCTTTGAAACGAAATTTCATCATTTGTTCGGAATACAGAAAGAGGTCATTACTTTATTATTGTTGTTGTTATTGCAACGGGACTCTATCGATATTTTAAAAATATTGAAATAAAAACCGGAACTAATATTTTAAAGGGTTTTAGCCTCTGTCAGGAACAGCAAAAACCCGTAATCGGAACCGTTTTGATTTTTGGAACCGGAATCAGAAACGTTACCGTTACCGAATCGGATACCGAAACGAAACGGATATTTCAAAAGATTTTAGTCCCTAATTTAAATATCCCCTGAACGAGAAACGCTGGAAACTCCGTTGTATTGATTAAAAGCTAATAAAAATTATAGAAACCGTAGCGCTGATTTTTTTTTTTACTATGTTATTTTTGGAAAATATGTCTTGTATATTATTAGACGGTGCGAGCCAAAAAAGTAATTGATTTAATATTTTTATTTGAGTTCCTGCTGGAGCTATTTTTTATGTATCGCGATTCGAAAGTCAATGCGATACGAAAGTCAATTCATACAATCTAACAGAATTAAAAAGGTAGCCGTGTGAAAGTTCCAAATTTGAATGCGAAAGTCACTACCAAAGTACCATTTATTAGAATGCGAGTAATATCACTTTCGAATCGCATTACAAAGTAACCCCCCTGCTTGATGATACGTTACTATTATCCCCAAAACATATATTGAGGCACGGTGCAAAAAAAAATCAAATGATCCGACAGCTTGGAAAGTGTTTCTAGTTCAATTTCCAGTCCTCCATTCACTAACAATTTTTTGTGAAGATTTTTGCATTTGCATTTTTACTGTATACCGATTAATAAAATTAAAAATTCGATTAATAGTCGATTTCCATTTTCCATTACTAAGTAATCGATAACAAAAACCAAAATCGATTTACGCTTATAATCGACTACCAAATACTAAAATACATCATTAACAAAATTCTAAAATTCTAATTTCCTTCGAGCGGAGCCGACGTATTTTTCTTCCAGGATCAGAAAATTGCTAGACTGCTTAAGGAATTTGTTATTGCAGTGATATTACAATTGGATTTTTAATTGGACTAAACGTTAATTAAACATAAAATGTAAGTTTTCACATAGATCATATGTTATTTCAATGAAATATTGCTGTGCAAATGAAATAATTTTCAAGAAATACAAAATGGCCACCTAAAATCGATATAGTATTTATAGTATACAAAGATTATGTATAATTTTCGGTGACAAAAAAAAAGAGAATATCTTGGACTTTAATGGTTTCGGCAAGATGTTTTATTATATATGTTAATTCAGCAGCATTTTCAATCGGTTGCAGATGTTGAAAAAGTCCGAATTGCATAAAACTGCATTGGTAAAAACCGGGTCATGTGTCACAGAAGTGCAATATTTTTCAAGTGCTTTCTTTGCATCTGCTCGATAGTATAATTGGTTTTTAGAAGATGTGTATAATCATTTTCAGTTTATGCTCTAATAATATCAAATTGATAATGTACAATATTGCATTTAATAAATATGAAAATGGTGTCTTGTTATTAAAAGTTGTCTGATTTATTAATTCAGGTCCGCTTTAATTACACAGTGCAACAAAGTTATATCACAATTGTTTGCTCTGTACAATACTTTCTCGAAAATTATTCCATGTGTTTTGGATGAAGAGTTATTTTTCGCACAATTTCTTCCCTTTTGATGTCTTACCCGTGTCATTATTTTAATACATTTTTTCTTTATTATTATTTTTTTCATTTGGCATTAGTACACCTTGTCCGAGACAACATTTTTGTCATTTTCTGAATATTTGAGACATATTACACCGTACGACAAAATACAAGTTTTGTTTGCACACATGGGTTTTTTTCTGGATCAATTTGTTCAAGTGTTTTATTTGCATTTAAAAAAGAATAAAACTTCATATAGACCTTTAGAGCTATCTCTAAACAGTTCTTCAATTGGAGAATCGCCTTACAATTCAGTAATAGGACTAAAGTTCTATATGAGGTTTTAATTCATCCCTTCCTAGTACAACGATGTGTTAAAGTTGTCGGTTGGCTTTATACACTGATTAATACAATTTTCAAGAAGAAGATCAAATGTATTTTTTGAACACATTTTTTATGTTTGTAATTTTTTTTTAAATTTTTTATTTTTAAATCTTAAATTTTATTCCACATTAAATAACACTAATATTGATTAATAAAATATTGGTACCATTTTTAAAGTTATATAAATTAATGATATAATTAGAATTGCAATTGGAATTCATTAAATAAAATATACCACAAATAAGTCGAACAGGTTCATTTATCGAATAGGTCCACTTATCGAACAGGTTTAATCGATATGTTTGAAATTTTAGTAATTTTCATTATTTTATTTATTTTATTATTACAAAACTAGTTCAATTTTAATTTTAATTATTTCTCTTGTACAGGTACAATAACCGTGGTGGCGATCGTGGTGGACCAGGACGTGGTGGCGGCGGTGGTGGTTATCGTGACCAGCATCGTGGCGCGCCCGGCGGTGGTGGTGGCGGCCCCATGCGTGGCAACAGCGGACCTCGTAATCGCGGCACGCCTTACTCACGTGGTGGTGGCGGAGGAGGCGGTTATGGCGGTGGTCCCGGTCGCAATATGCACGAACCCTCGCAACAGCAGCAGCAACAGTCTGCCTTCAAGCCGGGCGATCGACTGCAACGTGTTTTCTGGTCCGAAGTGAATCTAATACCATTTGAGAAAAACTTCTATAAACCATGTAGCGCCGTTTCCGAACGTTCGCAAACCGATGTTGATGGTTTTCTCAGCACCAATGAAATCACGCTGAAAGGCACCAGCATTCCAACGCCCAGCATGGATTTCAACGAGGGCGGTTTTCCCGATTATGTACTCAGCGAGATACAGAAACAGGGTTTCGCCAAACCGACAGCCATACAAGCGCAGGGCTGGCCCATCGCGCTCAGCGGTCGCGACATGGTGGGTATAGCACAAACGGGATCGGGCAAAACCTTAGCCTACGTGCTGCCGGCTGTCGTGCACATAAATAATCAGCCACGGCTGCAGCGAGGCGACGGTCCGATCGCTTTGATACTTGCACCCACGCGCGAACTCGCCCAACAGATCCAGCAGGTTGCTAACGATTTCGGCTCGCAGACGCACGTGCGCAACACCTGCATCTTTGGTGGCGCTCCCAAACAATCGCAGGCACGTGATCTCGAGCGCGGAGTCGAAATCGTTATAGCAACACCTGGTCGTCTCATTGATTTTCTGGAACGTAACACGACCAACTTGCGTCGTTGCACATATCTCGTGCTGGATGAGGCTGATCGCATGCTGGACATGGGTTTTGAGCCACAAATACGCAAAATTATTGAGCAAATACGTCCGGATCGACAGGTGCTGATGTGGTCTGCCACCTGGCCCAAGGAGGTGCGCAATTTAGCCGAAGAATTTCTTGATAATTATATACAAATCAATATTGGTTCGTTGACACTATCGGCCAATCATAATATTTTACAAATTGTCGATGTCTGCGAAGAGGTTGAAAAGGATTCGAAGCTTATAAAGCTACTCACAGAGATATCGTCGGAGCATGAGACAAAGACGATTATTTTTGTCGAGACCAAAAAGCGTGTCGATGAAATAACGCGCAGCATTTCGCGACAGGGTTGGCGTGCATGCGCCATACACGGTGACAAATCGCAGCAGGAGCGCGACTACGTGTTGGCCTCGTTTCGCAATGGGCGCCAGTCGATACTGGTGGCAACAGATGTGGCCGCGCGCGGTTTAGGTAAGAAAAAGTTTTGCTTTTTGTTTTAGATACCTTTTTTTATTACAACTATAACTACTACTACTACTACTATTTGTCTTGTTGTTGACTATTATCAGTGATGCTGTGGATCAAATGCTAAATAATATTTTGTTCATTATTTTGGTTCGTCTGTTGTAAATTTTATCATTTTCACGATGAATCAAAAAAAACACCCCACCAGCTTGTGAATTTTTTTCTGGAATTTTCCGCCGAATATCATGTCAGAAACGTCGTGGTATTTATCAAAAAATATTTTCATTTAAATATATATAGTATAAAGAATATATATTAAATATTATATGTCGTAACATTAGATTATCTAAGTTTAAGCGCAAACATACATGCAACTAAAGGTGTGGGCAAATAATGAGACAAGTATTATCCATACATTGCTATTAATAACGTATTGTATTTGTATTATATCGTAGACAAAAAAATGAAACCAAAAATTATTTAGAACAAAGACACAAAAAAAATTTAAGTCAGTCAGAAATTGAAATGGCCGTCAAAACTGTTGGATTCGTTAAAAACTAAAAAGAAAAACTTTTTAATTTCTTGTTGTAGTCTTTATGTTTGATTACATCGATTGATTGTTGGAATTAATTGATTGATTCACTATTTAGCTGCAGTGCATTGTTGCGAGTTTTCGTGTGGACACATAATATACATACCTTGTTTATAAAATAATTTATTATATACAAAAACAAAAAAAAAAAAAAAAAAATTATACAAAAAAAATTTACTATATACTATAATAACTATGGTGGTGGCTTAGAGCACAGCTACTGCTGCTGTTCTCTTGGTACTTTTAACTCAACTTTGTCTCGCTCGAAGTGTTGAGTCTGATTGTATTTCGCAGACATTGCATGTCAACTGGAAATATTTTATATATTTATTGTTTTTGCAGAATATCACTTTTAGTACCTACATACTGCGGTGCTAAACGTAATGAATGAATTTATTTGTTAATACAAAATGTTTAGTACTTAATTGGGTACTAATTTTAGTATTAATTGTTCGTGCTGATGCAAAATAACTAATTTTATTTTTAGTTTTATTTTTTTTTATTTTAATAAATGCATTAGTATTTTTTTTTTAGTACATGTCTATTTATGTCTTATTTTTAATTTTTAGTACTATCATATAAAATTATATTGGTTTTTAAAATAGTACTACTGACAAATATAAGTTCGATCGTGCAATTTGAAAATTTAAGGTTTTTTGAGTACTTATTTAAATTAGTACTTTTTTGAGTACTTATTTAAATTAGTACTTTTTTGAGTACTTATTTAAATTAGTACTTTTTTTAGTACTTATTTAAATTAGTACTTATTAAAATTAGTATTTTTCAGTAGATATTAATTTTCATTAGTATTTTTAAGAACTAATTTTAATTATTTTATACATATTTTAATTAGTATTTTTAGTACTTATTGAAATCAGTATTTTTGTACTTGTTGTATTTGGTATATTTTTTATTACTAAATTTAATTAGTATTTTAAGAACTAATTGCGGTTTGTGCTAATTTGAATTCGTTCTTTAGTACTAATATTCATTGGTATTTTTAGTACTAAATTTAATTAGTATTTTAAGTATCAATTTAAATTAGTATTATTTAGTATTAATTTAAATTAGTATTTTTAGTACTAATTTAAATTAGTAATTTTAGTACTAATTTAAATTGGTATTATTTAGTACTAATTTAAATTAGTAGTATTTAGTACTAATTTAAATTAGTATTATTTAAATTAGTAGTATTTAGTACTAATTCAATTAGTATTTATAATACCAATTTAAATTAGTATTATTTAGTATTCATTTAAATTGGTATTTTTAGTACCAATTTAAATTAGAATTATTTAGTATTAATTTAAATTAGTATTTCGAGTACCAATTAAAATTAGTGTACTAATTTAAATTGGTATTATTTAGTACTAATTTAAATTAGTAGTATTTAGTACTAATTTAAATTAGTATTTTTAGTATTATTTTAAATTGGTAACTTTTAGTACTAATTTTAATTAGTATTGTTTAGTACTCAGTTCAATTGGATTATTTTTAAGTACTCAGTTCAATTTTTTAGTGATACTTTTAATCTGTATTTTTGAAATTTAATTTAAAGTTAAAATTTATATCCAGTAGGACTAATTTTATAACTTTTTTTAATTCAAAATTGCATTTCCATGTTTCCTAATTTATTAAAACTATTTTTTAAAAATTGTTAATAGGGCTGTGCGATTAATCAATTAATCAAAATACTGAATTATCAGAACCCTGATTAATTGGTTAATCAATTAATCAGAAACCCTGATTAATCAGAACCCTGATTAATTGATTAATCAGAATTTTGATTAATTGAAAAGGAAATAATTTTATTCAACAACATTTGATCATTTTGTCAACTTAAATAAAGTGAAAATTTATTTTAAAAATAATTTTAAAGTATTTTTAAATATTTCGCGATGAAGAAATTAATTAATCGGAAATTTGATTAATCAAAATGCAGATTAATCAATTAATCAGAATCCTGATAAATTGGTTAATCAATGTTCTGATTAATCGAAAATATTGATTAATCAATTAATCGGAAATTTGATTAGTCAAGAAATTGGATTAATCGATTAATCGCACAGCCCTAATATTGGAGATTTATGGTACGTATTTGTACTTTTAATTTTTTTTATCAAGTACTGATTGATATTCCATTCTACATTTTTAGCACTATTATATATAAAATGTAAATTTCATGGATTAATTTGTATTGTTTCAATACTAATTTATATTTGTATTCATTTTTAGTAAAACTTTTAATAATGTTGATAAATGCCTTGGCCGAAATTGATATATTTTCATTTTAATTAGTACTATTACTCACCAATTTGAAAATTATATAATAAAACTAAAATGTTTTTTTTTAAATACATATTTAAATTAGTACTATTTAACGTACATCTTTGTATAGTTTAATTTTAGTACTTGTGTTAGTACTTTTTGTAATAGTTTTAATAATACTGGGTTAAAGATACTAATTATTGATACTTATTTTCATTGAATGCTATGTTTTTAGTACCAATTATATTTGACATTTAAATGTCGTAGATTAATTAATATTTTTGAATACAAATTATTATAAGTGCTAATTTTATAGTATATTTTAATAATAGTTTAATGAAAACTTTTAATTCCTTTTGGAATTAATATGTCATGAAATATTTTTAAATTTTAGTACTAATTCGCATTTATGATCAAGCCGATTAAGACATTATATGAAGGACTTTTTTTTACACGATCTTAGTGTGATCTTCCGATGTCATACATTTAAAACTTTTAGTATCTATGCTAATTATTGCAGTTGATTTGCAATAGTAACATTTTGCATTAGTACTCATTAAGAACACATATAATTTAATAATGTTAGTACTATTTTTTTTTTCATTTTTATGAAAATTATTAAAAATTTTTGTAGTACATATTTTTTTTTTGGTTGTATAAAAACTGTGATATTATTTTAAGTTAATTTTTGTTAGTGGTATTAAATGGGTTTAACCAGTACTCAAAATTTTATAAATTTGAGCAATTTTAAGTATACTACACTTTTAGTACTAATTTCGAATAATGTTCACGAAAACAAAACAAAAATATCTACTTAATTGCCAAGTACTAAAATACTGTTTAGTATTCAATTTGAATGTACTAATTTTAGCACTTATTTAAGTACTAACTTTGAGTACTTATTTTAGTACACATTTTTAATACTTATTTTTTAGTATAACTTTATGTACTTTAATTTTTAGATTTATCTTTAGTACTAATTTCGTTTAGTACCAATATTTTGAGGTAAACAATTTAATGTACCCTTTTTTTACTACAATTTTTTGTACTAATTGTTTTAGTACTATTTTTTATTATAACCAATTTATCAAAATTTATTAATTTTTATTATATTTATAATTTTGAGTACACCAAGGTACGAAAAGTACTAAATTATTTTAAAGTAGTATTCAGTATAAACATACTTATTTAGGTACTAATTTTTAGTACTAGTATTTTTTAAGAATATTTTGATTAGTATATTTTAGTATTTTTTTTTTAGTACTTCTGTTTTTTTTTTTACTTATTTTTAGTACCTTTTTTTAGTACTTATTTTTAGTACCTTTTTTTAGTACTAATTTCGTTTAGTACTTTTTTATTTATTATTTATAATTTTGAGTACAAAGTTACGAAAAGTACGAAATTTGTCTAAAGAACTTTTTAGTATTCAATATGAACGCACTAATTTCGGTACTTATTTAAGTCATAATTTATAGTTTTTAAATAATATTTTTATTACTATTTTTTAGTATTTATTTTTTAGTACTTATATTTTTTAGGCTTAGTACTAATTTCGTTTAGTACTAATATTATTCAGTACAAATTTTTAGTACTCATTTTCTTAGTTCTTTCTTTAAGTACATATTTTTTTAGTACTTATTTCTACGTCTATTTTTAGTAATAATTTTGTTTAATACTAATATTTTTAAATACGTTTTTTAGTACTCATTTCCTCAATACACATTTTTTTCGAACTAATTGTCTAAAGTACTAATTTTCAATAGTGCTATTATTTTAAGTACTATTTTTTGTACACATTTTTTTTGTACTTTTTTTTAGTCCCTTTTTTTAGTACTAATTTCGTTTAGTACTTTTTTATTTTATATTTATAATTTCGAGTACAAAGTTACGAAAAGTACGAAATTAGTCTAAAGAACTTTTTAGTATTCAGTATGAACCCACTAATTTCAGCACTTAGTACTAATTTATAGTTTATGAATAATATTTTTATTACTATTTTTTAGTATTTGTTTTTTTTTAAGGTTAAGTACTAATTTCGTTTAGTACTAATTTTCTTAAGTAATTTTTAGTACTCATTTTCTTAATACTTGATTTTATATGTACTTATTTTTACGTCTATTTTTAGTATTAATTTTGTTTAATACTAATATTTTTAAATACGTTTTTTAGTACTCATTTCCTCAATGCGCATATTTTTTTAGTACTAATTGTCTTTAGTACTAATTGTCTTTAGTACTAATTTTAAATAGAGCTATTATTATAAGTACTATTTTTTGTACACATTTTTTTAGTACTTTTTTTAGTACGTTTTTTTTCGAAATTTTTTTTTCTCAAAATTTATAATTTTTTTTTTCAAAATATAATTAATTAACCCACAAAAACCACTACTAATCAAAACAAAAAGGGTGTATAGTGTTTGCTTGCTGATGCTGCTTCTTCTACTACTTGTACTATTTCCGCTCTACAGTGCAGCGGCCAAAAATGTTTTTTTTGACTGACAAATTATTTATGTGGGCCTTATGTTAATGCTGCGTTAATGCCTATTTTATTAACGCGTATTATTTATATTAAATACGAACAAAAATATCATCATCAATTATTTGCAATGGACTTCGATTTTTATACTATTTACGAAAATTGTTTTTGTAAAAATTTTAAAAGAAACAAACTAAAAAAAAAAACAAAAATGAAAACAATACACTGTTGTAAACAAATTTGCTTTTAAGAATTGACTGAAAAAAAAACACCAAAATTTATGAGATTGGGTTTTTTATATTTCTTCAAAAAAAAAAAAAAAAACACATAGCTTTTTAGGATTTGTATTTTCTATATATATTTTTTCAAAACATTACAGGCTCTACATAGCGGTAAGTACCAAATAATAATTTTAAAATTAAAAGTAAGCAATTTTTTTTTGTTGTTCACAACTAATTTCTAAAAACTAAAAAAGAAAATATCAAAAGAAAACTCTTAAAAACTTACAACAATATTTAAAGGTCGAGGTCCACTTAAAAAAATGAAAAAAATATCAATTTTTGCTTTGTTAAAATACAAAATGAAAAAAAATTAAATAAGATGGAAACATTTTTGTTCAAATATTAAAAGAAAATTTACATAGTTTTTGAAAAATCCTCTACACATAAAAACACAAACACATATACAAACACACACACATACACATGCATTTAAACAGACACAAATCAATATTTTTGATTGAGCTCTTTCTTTAATGTTTCATCAAATCAAATGACCGAATGCATTTATCAATAACACACACAGATGTTGATGATGTAAAGTTCGTTATCAATTACGATTATCCATCAAACTCGGAGGACTACGTACATCGCATTGGACGTACGGGTCGCTCGAACAACACGGGAACGGCATACACACTCTTCACGGGCACGAATGCGAACAAGGCCAATGATTTGATACAAGTGCTGCGCGAGGCGAATCAGGTGCGTATTTTGAATTTCTGAAAATATTTAGATATTTTTTCAAAATTTTAAATTTTTAAGAAATATTCAAATTTAAGTATTAAATTTTAATAAAAACATAATATGTAAGCTATAAAATTATTGAAATTATAAAAAAAAATATTTAAATTTATAAAATGTTAAACGAAAATATTGGATTGAATTTTGAATGTATGAAAATATTTGAAATTTTCGTATATAATAAAGTTTTAAAAAATATTCAAATTTAAGAATATGTTATAGTTTAATAATTTCATAAGAATAATGCTATAAAAATATCAAATTTTTGATAATATTGAAATTTGAAAAATATTAAAATTTATGGAGGCAATTTTGAATTTAATAAAATATTACAAAATTTCGAATAGAATCAAGTTTTAAAAAATATTAAAATTCTAGAATATGCTAAATTCGTATAAAAATACAATTAGATTTGGAAAATATTTTATGTACGATTTTTTTTTTGTAAATTCAAATTTTCAAATATAATAAAGTTTTAAAAAGATTCAAAATTTAGAATATGTTAAGTTTAAATAGAATTTTTTAATATTAAAAATATTTAAATTTGGAAAATATTAAAATTTAATTTTTGAATTTTTATTTATTAAATTATTTCTAAAAATCGATTATAATAACATTTTAGAAAAATTCAAATTTAAAATTTATGTTAAATTTCAATACAACAATTTGAAATCTAAAAAATATTAAAATTATTAAATATTGAAGTGTGGTAAATATTCAAATTTTGAATTTATTAAAATATTTTGAAAATTTTAATATTTAAATTAATATTCAAATTTTAGATTATTTTAAAGTTTACTAATTATTAATGTTTAAATCTATATAAATATTAAAATTTTAAATATATTGAATTTTGAAAATTTCAGTTGAAAATTTTCGAATTTTATAAAATTTTAAAAAATATTCAAATTGCAGAATATGTTAAATTTTAATAAAAACAATTTAAAAAAATATGAAAAATGATAAAAAATATTAATTCTTTCTCTTCTATTCAAGGTAATTAATCCACGCCTCATGGAAATGGCTTCGTCCAGCGGCTACAATAAACGCGGCGGTGGTGGTGGCCGTGGCGGTTATCAACGCCATCAAGGCGGCAACAATATGGGTGGACGCGGTGGTGGCGGCGGTGGTGGCAATTACGGCGGCGGTATGCAGCGCAACAATAATATGCGCGGTGGCGGACATGATGCGATGATGCGCGGTGGCTATCAGTCTCGCGGCGGTTATCAGCCGCAAAACGCTGGCATGATGCAGCGCGCCAATGGACATGTATCACGCTTTTCGTCAACGCCTAGCGGTGGTCCGCCCGATTATAATAAGCAGCCGCCGCACGCTGGTGGTGGTGGTGCACGTTTCAATCAACCTGCTGCAGCTGCTTATGCGCCATACAACCAAAACAACGGCAATCATGGGGGGCCGCCACATGTTGCAGCCGCCGGTCAACAGCAACATTCCTATGGCGGCGGCAACAAGCATGTGATGCAACCGCCGATGGCCGCAGCAGCAGCAGCCGCCGCTTATGCGCATCAGCCGCAATATGCCGTTCCCGCTGGCTTTACAGCTGCGCCGCCGGGCATGTTTGCCTATCCACCGCCGCCACTTCCTGTAAAGAACTAAGCAAATATTTAGAATTTATTACTATCTCTTAAAATAATATATAATTTATATATATATTTTTAAAATCCTTTTCTGATTTTTCAATTTAAATTATTTAAATTGAGTTTTTTTTTATTTTTGATTCTTTTTTAAATTTTTTGGTTAAACAAATGATTTTTATTAAAATTTTTGTTTTATTTTTTTCATTTTTCTTATTCTTTTGATTATATAAATTTTTATCTTTTTTACTCATTTCTATTGACATTTTTGTCTTTTTTTGTCAATTTTTGATTTTATTTTTTTATTTTAATTTTTTTATTTTTCTTTTTCATTTCAATTTTTGATTCTACTACTGATTTCTATTCATATTTTAATTGGTATTTAAATTTCTTGTCTTTTTTTTTACAGATTTTTATATAAAATTAAAATTTTTCTTTGGTTTTTTATTTTTTATTCTCTCTCTTTTAACATTTATTAATTGCAAAATGTATTCCTAACTATTATTAGCATTATTTAGTCAGAAAACTGAACGCCTATTAAAATTTTAGTGCGTTTAAAATTTTTTATTTAGAAATTTGCCTGCGTCGCACATTTCGCACCTGATCTGATCTGCTGTGCTGAGTTTATCTTGTTGCAACTTGTGTGCTTAAGAGGCTATTTTTCTCTTACTATCCTCTTAATTACTTCAATCTGTCTGTAGTTATTTTTTAAAATTAAAATATTGCAATAATTAATGCGTTTTGTTTTAATGCACCGTAAAACAAAACAAACAACAACAAAAAAAAACATAATTAACCAGCAACAATTGAATGTTTATTATTATTCTAAGCGTTTAACGTAAGTAGTTCTCTTATCTGTGAAGTACGTACTATGAAATTCCGAATAAATGAAAATAAAAAACAGTTCTCGAATTTTTGTAAAAAAAAGAAACCCGCTATAATTGTAGAGTGTAGTTTGTTTTTAGAAGCAAATTATAAAATTAATAACATTATAAAATTAAACTAAACCATTGCATAAAATTCTTTAAAAATATACGAAAAAGTAATGCCAAAAATGTTACATACAAATAAGAAAATAAAAAAAAACAAAATATCATTTTTAAAATTAACGTTCTTTGAAAAATCTCTATTATTTACAATATATTTTAAAAGTTTGTCATAATTTCCAACACCGCTCTCCAATTATATGAATTTTTATTACATATCTATTATTTAAATGCAATTTTCTTAGTTTTGTTAATTAAAATCAAATATCATATAAATAAAATAAACATATAAAACCTTAAATATTGTATTTTATTTTTGTATGTCTGTCTTATTTGGGGCTGTGCACACAGAAAAAAATATTGTATTTTCAATAAGAGCGCTACAAAAGTTTTTTTCAAGGGTTTTTCAACAGGGACGCTACAAAAGTAGAGCGATAGGGACAGCAAACGACGCCATATTTCTTGCCGCTCTTTTGACATTTCTCTTCAGTTAGGTTTCATGATGGAAAGATACACGAGCCAACAACGAGTCGAAATTATTAAAATTTACCACCGAAATTCGAATTCGTATATCTTTCCATCATGAAATGACAAACCTTACTGAAGAGAAATTTCAAAAAAGCGGCAAGGCATCGTTTGCTGTCCCTGTCGCTCTACTTTTGTAGCGTCCCTGTTGAAAAACCCTTTAGCAAACAATATCGTATTCCAATTAAAAATTATTCATTTTCTTAAATTGCAACACTGTTTTTTTCTTCTGGATTTCATTTTGTTTTTTGTTTGTGTATCTCGTGCGTCGGCAGCGTCGTTCAGTTTCTTCTAACATTATTTTCTTCTACGTTGTTATTTTAAATCAGGATATTGCATTATTTAGTGTATTTATTAAAGCATTAAATGGCTCAATTTATTTTTGCTGTCAAGAATTTGAACAAACGGCTTATGATGCTCATTTTGTTGCATATTGAATCGTTAAAAAGCGAATATCAAATTTTATGTTTGACTCAATTAATTGGCCCACCTGTAGAAATTGTGAAAACTGACTTCGGTAAAACATTCGTTAGGTTGAAAGAATTTTACAAATCATATCAAACAGTATAAATACTTATTTAATATTTATTTTAAGTTATATATTGAATTAAATTATTTTAATTTTCATATGTTGCTCTTCGACAAATATATTATTTAATTTACCAAAATATTTAATTGATCCAATTTCTATCGAATGAAATTTTTAATTGATGTTACTTATTAATTAATTAATGATTTAAAAATTCCCAATAAATAATATAATATATATAACAACTTTAATGTCAATATGACAACAAAATTAATTAAAGTTTCGCCAATTAACATATTTTCATTATTATGAATATGGAATTCAATGCCACTAAAAGTTACATCGGCTGAGTTTCAATTAAAAATTAATTGGATTGATTAACATTTTAGTTATATTTACACACTTTTTTTCTGTGTGCAATTAATCAATTTCTGAAAATTTTGAGTAAACAGAATCCTGGAGTGGAATCGCGTTAGTCGATACTTAACAATCGTTTCAACGAGTGCTGTGAACGATATCGTCTGCTCGATTGCAGATTCTTGCTTCACGTAACTTTTAAGCGATACTATCCTTTTGATACTAATTTTTTCTACTAAACTTTCCGCTAAATATATTTTTATTATTTAAATCGTATGTTTTGAAATCTAAAAAAAATTTGTAATAAAGATTTTTGTAATCAACACTATTTATAAAAATGTTTGTCAACTAACGCAAAACAAAAATTATATGAAAACGATACCTCAAGTGATGTCGAGCAGCTACTATCGTCAGTTCGATAGCGTATATAGATACGTGTAGCAAAAACGATAGAAAAACTTACGTTTTTGTTCGATATCGAGTTACGCGATTCCACTCCTGATTATTTGATTAATCGCTTAATCAGAAACCCTGATTGATCAGAACCCTGATTTATCAATATTATTCAAAAACATTTAAAAATGTAGTCAAATTAACTTAATTAAAAATTTATTTTTAAAATAAAAGTGTTTTAAATGTTCAAGAAGTATTTTTAAATAGTTGATTAATCAAAATGCTGATTAATCAATTAAACACAAAAAATACAATAAATTTTAGTTCAACGTTTTTATATTAAAACATTCGAATAACTGAATATTGTTGCATTTCGATTTAAAATTAAATACATGTGTAATATTATAATTAGTATTTTTATAATTAGCTAAATAAATTACTTTATTTTTCAGTGTAACACTAACACAAACGAACGGTATTAATTGAAGTCTACACGATAAAAATTTGAAGAACATTTTTCAACATAATAAATTAAATTTGTATAATATTGAACAGCAAAAATAGTAAAACAGTTTTAGAAAAATTGAATCGGTAAGTTTGAACGAATATAAATTTACCTATAACTATAGACAATTTTAACCAGTACAGCTTTTTGACAAATATTTAAAAGTCGTAATTAAATTTGAAGCTCTAGGTTGACATACACTCACAATAAAACAAGCATAAAATACCCCATAAAGTTAGTGTATTTGGCGAACATATTCGCGAAAATGATCTACGAAAACATTCGTAAAGAGTACGATCGCACTTTCGTAGAGTTACGAAATATATTTATGTTTAATATTCGTATATTTTACGAAAATCATTTGTGAAAATAATCCACGATTTAATTCATAAATCTGACGAATAATGTACTCACAAACTCTGTGGAATGAAAATATTTCGACATCGTGATGGTCGATTCCAACTTTGCCAAAAACACAAAATAGTACATTTTTTATTTAATAATAATTTTTAATAATTTCAAACACTTATTACGAAATTTAAATTTACTAAAAAAGTATTTCTTTAAATTGTAGCATTCATTATTTTTAGTGTATATTAAAATTAGTCTTGACAAATAGAAGAAAAATTGCGTGTAATTTTTTTTGTTAAAATATTTGTCCACAGTTTTTTCTTATCTACACTCAAAATAAAAAGTCTGCTATTAATAGCAAACTCTGAATACTAAATTTTAGCAAACTTTAAATTGCATTTACAGCATACTTTTATTTGAAATAGCGAACTGTTTGCTGGGTATCTTAGTTCTGCTAGTGATAGAGATTGTGCTAGTGTCACTGGTGTGCATATTGCTAGTGTAGCTAACCTGCACTAGATGGCGCCATATCCATGAGACACTGCAGCTAAATGTGTCTATAATTCGTAGACTCTAGTTAGACAACATGTTTATTTAAAAGAGATATTTCTTCTACGTAATAATAATAATGTACGCATGCAAGAGTGAAATAAAGGTAAAACAAAAAAATAAGTTATAATAAGTTTAAAAAAATTTTATTATATAAAAAATAATAATAATATAAAAATAAAAAAAAGTAAAAGGTATATCAGAAATAAAAAAAAAATATTAAAATAAAGGGTTTTTCCACAGGGACGCTACATAAGTAGAGCGACAGGGACAGCAAACGACGTCATATTTCTTGCCGCTCTTTTGACATTTCTCTTCAGTAAGGTTTGCCATTTCATGATACCCTTGAAAAAAACTTTTGTAGCGCACTTATTGAATATACCAAAAAATATAATAATAATAATAGTTTGGCGCTACAGTCCTGTATAGAACTTCGGCCGAGCTCTCACCATTTTGAGCTGTGCGTGTTATATTTGTACTCAAAGTGGTGGGACCTACAATTTATTGCCGAATCCGAACGGCGGGTGAGAGCTTTTCATAGGCAATGTTTTACTCTCGTAGGTTTGCCATTTACTGCCGAGAGGTAGCGCGGTATAGAAAAATGTTTCTATGAAAATATGTTGTTAGACCCAGTACAGGCTTGAACCGGGGACCTTTCGGCTCGCAGTCCAACGCACTAACCACTGAGCTACCGCGGCTACAAAAAATATATATATTTTTATTTTCATTTTTATGAATTGGAGTTAGAGCAAAAAAAAATTGTTAAAACAACTAAAATTGTCTGCTCTAATATCTAATAGCATAAAAAAAGTATACTGAAACAGCAAACTGTCAAAATCCGGCGCTTTCCTCTCTTCTGCAAACATTTTTGATATAATATTGGCAACCTTTTTTGCTACACTAAGAAAACGAAAGATGGTTGAAAAGTATTAGAGCCTTAAACATCATTGCAGTTGCAAATTATTCAAGCCAAATATTTGACACTTTTTGTGAAACAATATTAATAGTATTGCTACAAAAGCATTAATACCTGTGGAATATGTGAATATTTGCAGCAATGCTACGTATATCTGTAGTAGTTGCAGTGAATCTACCACAAATATGACATTTTTCGTGATGTTTATAAGAAACATCTCATTAATAATACAAAATATGTAATGAAGTTTTTAAATGTATAGTAACCAATTTTTGGAGGGTCGATATCATTTTTTGAAAAATCATTTGAAGAAAAACGTTTTCTTTTCATTATAGTTTTTGTGAAAATATTAAGAGTCATTATTTTCGGTCGGGAATATTCCAAAATAAATTTATGATTTGAAAATACATTATCTGAATGAATAAAAATGAAAAAAAGAATTAATTGGAATACGCGGATGTATTTTCTGGAACTCTCTTGAAAATTAATATTTTTAAAACCCCCCACCCGAACGTAAATCTTGGCTACGGACCTGTATATAATATATGTAATTCTCATAATTTTTGAAATTTAAGCATTTTTTTAGGAAATGTGCGGTTGCTGATAACCAAAATTCAATACAAATATTTTTACATTGAATTAATAAATCCAATTACTTTATAATTCATAGTCTATATTTGAATTTTTCTATATACTATAATTAATATTATTGAATCCAATTTATTTTCGAAAGAAAAATGTGTGGGTGTTGATAACCGAAAGTCAAGTATGTAAATTGCAATTGAAGTGATTTCTACTCTTCTAATTTCTTCTAATAAATAAATGAAAAAATAAATAAAATAAAAAGGATGCCGCACAACGACAGCGACGACGACGACACGACGGTCGCGATGTATTCAATGAATAGGCTAGGCAGTCGCTGCAGCGGTTCAATGCACTGACTTTAATCCAAAAATAGCAGTTCGCCCTTTCGTGCAACAACGTTGTAGTTTTGTTGCAAAAAATATTCTCGGCATTAGCATTGGGAGGGAGCGGGAGCAACGTGGTGGAAGCAACGTCCGATGGCGTTGCATTGCGTGCTGCCTCCCTTCGAACTCGTTTATGCTGCTGTCGGTGGGGTGACGTACGGGGTTGGAGTCGGGTGGAGCAGCCGAATGTTATAGCTGCAACACTGTTCGGTGCTCTGCTGTTTCGTGTGCTGCTCTGTATTGTTCGGTGTTCTGCTGTGGCTTGGCGCGATGTTGTGGCAGGCAATGCGACTGACAGACGGACGGACAGACAGATTCTTCGCTAGACGAGGCGCAGTCGGAGGCAGAGTCATCGTGGTCGTCGTCGTTGCTTGATGCATTAAAATTCATTGCACTGTTCTATTTTTTGTGCTATAATGGCGAAGCCTCGTTGACTGTCACAGGGTTTATTGTCCCATATTCATTGTGCGCTTATGTGGTCATTGGCGTTGGCGCAGAGCAGTGCAGCACAGCACAGAGTGGAGCAGAGCAGAATCAGGCAGGCCTGAGACTGAGGCTGCCAGCAGCAACGTCAGGTCGAAGCAGCGCTCTTCGCGGGATGAATGTTGTTGGTTGTTGGCATAGAACACATGCTGAAGAAGATGATAATGATGAACAAGATGCAGATGATGATGATGATGATGTCGTTGATAGTGCATTAAAAGAACGCATAGCATCGGCCTCGGTCGCGCATAGAGTAGTTGGTGGTTGGCGGCTGTATTTTGAGAAAAGCGAAAAGTTTTAGTTGGGGCAACAAAAAAATTTAATGCGTGGGCCCATCACATGCGCGATGTTTTCTCGTTTATTATTGAAGCTACTTTTTATGAACTCTATTTAGAATGTTTTTATTTTAAAAATCACTAAGGCTTCATTTAGTGAATATTTTATTTTTAATTCAAAATTTTATTTGTAATGAAAATTTGATTTTTTGTGAAACATTGAATTTTTAGTGTTCAATTGAATTTTTAGTGAAAAATTTAATTTTATGTGAAAGTTGGAATTTTCAGTGAAAATTGAAATTTTGGTAAAAAATTGAAGTTTTAGTGAAAAATTGAATTTTTGGTGAAAAATAGAATTTTTGGTGAAAAATAGAATTTTTGGTAAAAATTTAATTTTTAGTGAAAAATTTAATTTTTGGCGAAAAATTGAATGTTTAGTGAAAAATTGAATTTTAGTGAAAAATTTTATTTTTGGTGAAAAATTTAATTTTTAGTGAAAATTTAAATTTTTAGTGAAAAATTGAATTTAAGTGAAAAATTGAATTTAAGTTAAAAATTGAATGTTTAGTGAAAAATTTAATTTTTAGTGAAAAATTGAATTTAAGTGAAAAATTGAATTTTTAGTGAAAAATTGAATTTAAGTGAAAAATTGAATTTTTGGTGAAAAATTCAATTTTATGTGAAAGTTTGAATTTTTAGTGAAAAATTGAATTTTTGGTAAAAATTGAATTTTTAATGTAAAATTGAATTTTAGTGAAAAATTTAATTTTTAGAGAAAAATTGAATTTTTAGTGAAAAATTGAATTTAAGTGAAAAATTGAATTTTTAGTGAAAAATAGAATTTTTAGTGAAAAATATAATTTTTAGTGAAAAATTGAATTTATAGTGAAAAATTGAATTTTTAGGGAACATTGAATTTTTGGTGAAAAATTGAATTTTTGGTGAAAATTTGCATTTTTGGTGAAAATTGAATTTTTAGTGAAAAATTGAAAATTTAGTGAAAAATTGAAAATTTAGTGAAAAATTGAATTTTAAGTAAAGAAAATTCCAGTTATAAATCAAATTTGTAGTGAACAATTTAATAAAAAATTTGAATTTTTAGTGAAAATTTGATTTTGTAATAAAAACTTGAATTTTTGGTGTTCTGAAATAAAAGCCCATGACGTACCAACGCTGTTTTAAGTACGACTGATAGTAATACTAATTAGCGCTACTATCAATTTTTTGTTTTTGTGAAAAAAAAGGTGAACACAAATTTGTGTATGACGAAACATTTTGATAATATGCCTGCCTGCCTTATCATGGGGGTCAAATAACGACTGCTTGAGGAAGGTTATTGTTATAAAACGAACGAAGTGCTTTAAAATATCCAATTTGTTTCCAATAGTGAGTGTTTGACGACACTCCAAAGCGCGGTAGGTATTATATATAAATAAATCTACCTATCTGCGTACCTACCTCATGCCGTCCAAGACCTTCAGAAACGTGTAAGAAGACTATTTCAAAATGTTTTGTATTGCAAATAGTTTAACTCTTTAATTTGCTCTTTAACGATCTCTTAAACTCTTTAGTTTTAGACTTGCGCTCTTTCGCTCCTACTCTTGTGCTCTCTGAATACAGCAAATTTAGCGCCAATTGGAAATGCCCCGATCCTCTACTGTCGTAAAGCACACGATGCACATTCATCAGATACTTGGGGGGCAAATTTTAAAACAAACTTTAAAATACATAACTCTTTAACTAACTCAATTATTTTTTTTTTGTTTTTTGCATTTTGCACTCTCGCTTTTGCTCTGCTCTCGCAAGACCTCGTTCTCTTAATTTTGCCAACCAGTCGTCGTCGTCATCATCATCGTTGTCGTCGACGTCGCATGATTCGCTCGCAACGTCGCATCGCATCGCTCACTCGTGCACTGAAGCTGAAGGTAACGCAAAGCTCTGGTGAACTTGGGGCCGCCGCCTGGCCTGCGTTGTGTGGCGTTGCTTTTGCGCCAGCTGCCTCAGTCAACTGGTGACTTTTGCAACGAGCGGTTGAAAGCTTTCCACAGCAAATAACGCGCGCGCGAATTATTCAATTTTTTTGTGTTTTTCTTCTTCTTCAGTTTCGTTCGCTTTTTTGTGTTTCGATGTTGTGTTTATTTTTTTGAGCGAAAAAAAAATAAAATAAAAAATTTTAAAAATTGCAAAAAAATATATCGAATCCAACAAATAATGCGTCGGTGTTGTTGGCGATCATTAGCAGCAACAACAACGTCGTCGTCGTGTTCAAAGTCGCCTGCGTCGTCGTCGGTCGCACGCGCCCTTCAGTGACAGCGTTGACGTTACAAACAGTTATTTTTTGTTCATAAAAAAATTATAAAAATTTTACAAAAAATAAAAATTGAAAAAAAATAATTTTTTTTCTTTAAAAAAAAAAAGTAAAAATAAAATTTGCCTTAAAACTCAATTTGTGTTCTACGCTTGCAACGTATTTTTTGCAATTCCACAAAAAAAAACAACTGCCACAACTCGAACGCCTCCCCAAGTGTTTGTTGTTGGTTATAATATTTTATTATTGTTTTTGTCAACATCATCAAATATTAATCGCAAACTTTCACTGCATGGATATCATCGTTACCTAACCTAACGCCAAGTGCATCCGCAGTGCGCCTGTTGCACGCACACCGTCGTAAAGCGCCACCAACGCATACACACTCACTTACTCGCACACACACACCGCCGAACGTAGCCCGTCGCACGCTCGGGCTCCCACCGCTGAGACGGTCGGCACTGCGTTTTTTTGTTGCAGCGGCTAATTTTGTGCTTAAGTTGAAGTGAGACGGATTTTCGTCTAATTTTTTAAATGCGCAAAACATAAAAAGTAAAAAAACAAGAATAAAAAAAATAGTTTTAAAAAATTGGAAAATAAAAAAATTAAACAAAAAAAATAATAAAAAAATTTCTTCAATTTTGAATTATAATAATTTTCAATCATCACATAAAAAATCAATTGAAAATAAATTTTAAAAAATATAATAAAAAATAAAAATTTTAAAATCGATAAAAAATAATAATTCTGATCAACAAAATTAATAAAATAATTTTCAAAAATTGAAAAAAACAATTTTATAAATCAAATTTATCAAAATAATAAGCATACCGCGATGTCTAATAACAATTTCTGTAATTATAAAAAGGAATTTCCGCAACCATTTGGCCATTTTTAAGTTCGATATAATTATAAAATTTCCATATTAAACGCAAATTTTTAAATATAATTGTGTTCTATACACATTTTTTCAAATAACTAAATTTTCAATATAAATCAAATTTATTTATCGTTAATGAAAACTTAATTAGATATCGTGCGTTATAGTTCTACACCCAGAAAAAAATACTATATAAATAATAGTTTTTTTACTATTAAAATATTCAATAGTATAAAAGTATTATTTTAATCGGAATATACTATTAAATACTAGAAAATACCATGACATTGCCTTTAAGTTTATTTGAAAAACATTTTTTTTTCTATACTATTAAATCAATAATTGTCCAATTGACCAATTTTAATGGAATTTGAGATAGTTGTTTTCTGGGTGAAGAGAAGTTCATTTTTATCATTAAAGATTATTGAAAACGATAATTTAGACCTATAAACGATATTGTTTTGACAACAACATGTTCGTTTTTATCGGAAATATTACACCCATAAAAAAATACTATATAAATAATAGTTTTTTACTATTAAAAATATTCAATAGGATAAATTATTATTTTAATCGGAAAATACCATTACCATGACATTGACATTGAGTTTATATGAAAAGATTTTTTTTTGTATACTATTAAATCAATAATTGTCCTATTTACCAATTTTAATGGGATTTGAGGGAATTTTTTTCTGGGTGTATCAAATTATAAAAATATCAACGTTTAAACGATCCGTTTTTCATTTGTAACTTTAAAAAAATTAAATAACAACTTATAATATATAAACAAAACTATAAAAGCCATATCGATTCTAACGGAACTAACTGTCTCTCTCTGTATTTCGAAACGAAAAACGATTAGTCGAAAGTACCGTAATTTTAAACAAATTTCGAAGTTTTAAAAGTCAAGTAGCATGCAATTCAAATTCGATTGATGAAATTTTGACGTCAAATTTTCGTTTCGTCATTCGTTTCGAAAGACAGAAAATGGGTATAAATTAAAATATCGTCGTTGTAGAACGAAAAGTCACCAAATACATTTTCAAAATGCCAAATATTCATTTACAAATATTTTTATATATCTGTCAATTTTTAATCTATGATCTCATGTAAATCTATCAATTGATATTTCAACTTTAAAAATTCATCAAATACTTTTTATAATATTAATCAACAAACTCAAAATTTAAGTTTTTCATAAAAATGTATTTTGTGACTTTTCGTTCTACAACGACGATATGTTCATTCAAATTTTTGATATCAACAAAATTCAACTTTTCGTAAATTTGTGAAATTGGAAAAATCAACCTGCAATCAAAATTTGTTGATTGTAAACCTAAAAATTGAATGTGAATGTGCGGGTGAATTTTTGTATGCTGAATTCAATACCCAAGTCGAATTTACGACAGAAAAATAAATTACAATAGACAAAAATTAAAAAAGCAAGACTTGTTTTGAGTTATAAAAGAATAATATAAAAGTGAAATATAATTGTGTTCTATAGACATTTTTTCAAATAACAAAATTTTCAATATAAATCAAATTTATTTATCGTTAATGAAAACTTAATTAGATATCGTGCGTTATAGTTCTACACCCAGAAAAAAATACTATATAAATAATAGTTTTTTTTACTATTAAAATAGTCAATAGTATAAAAGA
Organism: Dryomyza anilis; assembly: GCA_951804985.1. NCBI lineage: Eukaryota > Metazoa > Arthropoda > Insecta > Diptera > Dryomyzidae > Dryomyza > Dryomyza anilis. Next base: position 81,214,094 of record OX638134.1, on the reverse strand, counting down.
ATTATTTTAATCGGAATATACTATTAAATACTAGAAAATACCATGACATTGCCCTTAAGTTTATATGAAAAAATTTATTTTTTGTATACTATTAAATCAATAATTGTCCTATTTACCAATTTTAATGGTATTTGAGGGAATTTTTTTCTGGGTGTATCAAATTATAAAAATATCAACGTTTAAACGATCCGTTTTTCATTTGTAACTTTAAAAAAATTAAATAACAACTTATAATATATAAACAAAACTATAAAAGCCATATCGATTCTAACGGAACTAACTGTCTCTCTCTGTATTTCGAAACGAAAAACGATTAGTCGAAAGTGCCGTAATTTTAAACAAATTTCAAAGTTTTAAAAGTCAAGTAGCATGCAATTCAAATTCGATTGATGAAATTTTGACGTCATATTTTCGTTTCGTCATTCGTTTCGAAAGACAGAAAATGGGTATAAATTAAAATATCGTCGTTGTAGAAAGAAAAGTCACCAAATACATTTTCAAAATGCCAAATATTCAATTACAAATATCGTTATATATCTGCCAATTTTGTAATCTATGATCTCATATAAATCTATCAATTGATACTTCAACTTTAAAAATTCATCAAATACTTTTTATAATATTAATCAACAAACTTTAAGTTTTTCATAAAAATGTATTGGGTGACTTTTCGTTCTACAACGACGTTTGTTCATTCAAATTTCTGATATCAACAAAATTCAACTTTTCGTAAATTTGTGAAATTGGAAAAATCAACCTTCAATCAAAATTTGTTGATTGCAAACCTAAAAAATGAATGTGAATGTGCGGGTGAATTTTTGTATGCTGAATTCAATACCCAAGCCGAATTTACGACAGACAAAAAATTACAATAGACAAAAATTAAAAAAGCAAGACTTGTTTTGAGTTATAAAAGTATAATAATAAAAGTGAACTCTAAATTATCACTGAATTTTTGACTGAATATTTTTTTGACTGAATATTAAATTTTTTATCATTAATTTCACCGAAAAATAAAATTTTCACTGAAAATTCAATTATCATTACAAATTAAAATATTTATTAAAAATTTAAATTTTTACTGCATATTCAATTTTTTACTAAAAATTCAAGTTTTCCCTAAAAATTCAATTTTTCACTAAATATTCAATTTTCACTGAAAATTCAATTTTTCACTGAAAATTTAATTTTCACTAAAAATTTGTTTTTTCACTAAAAATTCAAGTTTTCAAAAAAAAATCAATTTTTCACTAAAAATTCAATTTTTCACTAAAAATTAAATTTTTCACTAAAAATTAAATTTTTCACTAAAACATCAATTTTTCACTAAAAATTAAATTTTTCACTAAAAATTAAAATTTTCACTAAAAATTCAAATTTTCACTAAAAATTCAAGTTTTCAAAAAAAAAAAATCATTTTTTTACTAAAAATTAAAATTTTCACTAAAAATTCAATTTTTCACATAAATTTCATGTTTTCACTAAAAATTCAATTTTTCACATAAATTTCATGTTTTCACTAAAAATTCAATTTTTCACTATATATTAAATTTTTCACTAAAAATTAAATTTTTCACTAAAAAAATTTAATTTTCCCATAAAAATTAATTTTATTGCTAAAAATTTTTGAAAAATAAAAAAACAACTACATAATTAAAAAAAATATATTAATAAGTAAATAATTTCAACAGACCTTGACCCCGAAATTTGTTTTTCTTTTGAATAAATGAAAATAAAAAATAAAATAAAAATATCAATTAATAAATAAACCAATAAATAAATTAATAATTAAATCAATAATTTAAAAAATAAATAAATAATTTAAAAAATAAATGTCAGTAAATAAATAAATTAGTAAATTAAATTAGTAAATTAAATAAATAAATAAATAAATTATTGCAAATAACTAAAAATAAACAATTTTGTAAATAATCAAAAATGTCAAATCTGTGTATGAAATTATGAAAAAACAAAAATTTTACAAAAAAAAATTATTAACAAAAATATATATTTTTTTATAGATATATTTTCGCAGAACTATTTTATTTAAAATTAATTTTTAAAAAATTAATTTCAGAATATTTAATTTCAATGAATTAAATAAAAAAACAAAAAAAAAACTTTTAAAAAGTCCTTTAAAATAAAAACAAGACTTAAAACAACAAAAAAAAAACGCCAAAAATTAAAACAGCGCCCTGCTCCTGTTCCCCCTCCACCGCCACTAACACACCGCAGTATTCAGTGCGCTGCGCTGCTCAAGGAAAAGTTCGTTTACCTGCTGCTGCAGCCGTCGCTGCTTTTGCCACTGTTGCGTTGTTTCAACTGCTACTGCACTGCAGTCCGCGATTCATTTGTTTGTTCGTCATTCGTCGCCGCCGCCGCTGCTGCTGCGGCTGCAACTCTGATTGATCGCGTTTTTGCCGAAAGTGTTTCGAACGAAGTATGAATCAAAGCTGTGTGCGTGAAAAAGAAGGGGTGGCTGAACTTGCGACGTTGCCCGCCCGCGAACGTCGTTCGGTGTCATCGTCGTCGTCGTCATCATCAGCATAAACGTTACGAGGCACACGACACAACACATTCGTGGGGTCAATAGTAGCAGTAACAACAACAGCTACAACAAAAACAGCAACACCATCCACAGCCGACCGCCAATAAACCCTGTGCAATTTGCGCTGCGTGTTGCCGTGCCGTGATCCGTGCCGTGCTCAGTCTCCGAGTGCTCAGTGCTCTTTTGCTTCATCATCAATAAAATATCTTCCGAGTTCCAAAATATAAACAACAACAATTTTTAATAATATTAATTAAAAAAAAAAAACAAAATAAAATTACAACAACGGGTTAATGCACTTGCGGACATTCCCTTGCGCACAACAACAACAATAAAAACAACAACACAATAAATACAACAAATACAGTTCGCCGCGCGCCTTTTCAATTCAGATTCTGTTCTTTTTTCTCTGTGTTGACTTTAATCGAATTATTTTTTATTTCAATCAAAAGCAACCAAAAAGTACAACGTTCTTGTAATGTGTTAAAAAAAAAAAATACATAATTTTTTTGAAAATTTTTTAAAAATAAATGTTTTCAACTTAAGAATAAACCATATTTTTGCGCAGTTCAACGCATTCGCAAACGTGCGCATGCTGCGTCGCGCCGCTCACTCGTCCACCGGTGGTAGCACCTGTTGCTCACCCACAACGGTCGCCGCAACAACGCCTCAAGTGGATTATTTTTCGTGCCCAGTTTCGTCCCTGCGGGGTAAGTTTCACTGTTGTTTTTCATCCAGTCGTATTTTTTTTCTCAAGCACTCATTTAATATTGAAACCTTTTTTTGGATTCAATGGAATGTGAAGAAGGCATCAGGCTATCTCATGCTCCGAATTTATTATATTGGAACTCATTCTACACCATTTTATCGATTGATATGTGGGTGATTCCAATCGACAGGGTTTTAAATTTTTTCTTCAATTTTCCTGAAATTTAGTTAATGGCTTTGAATATATACATAAAAAAAAATACAAGTTGATTTTTTGTTCGAAATTCGAAAATTTCACAAAATTGTGATGTCTCAAAAAAATAAAACTTTTTCTTATAGAGGTAACTTCGAAAGCCATTATCTAGGTCAATAATGTTGCTAAATGGATATTTTTGGTGTCTATTATGCTAAGAATTGAATTAAGTTTATGATTCTGGTATACATTATTTTTTTATAATTCAACTTATAATTAGTAAATTATTGTAAAGTTTTCGAACTCGAATTTCTACAAAAACAGCTATTTTGAATTGGCTCAATTTTTATCCAAAATTAGTTCTTTTTTTTGCCTGTAATTTGGAGAGGTATTTTTTGATATAAGGGAGAAATCATTTTTTGCATATAACATATTTTTTATCAATAACAAAATTTTAAAAGTGCAATTAACGTAATGACTTTTTTGATCTCTTTAAACTTTATTCAAAATTACGTCTGAACATTTCTAATATATATCTCTAATCAATATGTTAAATTTTATGTTAGTTATTGATCCATATTTTTTTTTAGATTTTTGTCGTGAACTTATTGGTTAAGTTTTCAAACTTTACTTTTCGATTTACGTCACTTTGAGCTAGATTTTTTTTTTTTATATATTCAAAGCCATAAACTAAATTTCACGAAAATCGAAGAAAAAAAATAAAAAACCCTGTCGATTTCATATGGAATTACCCATGTATAACTTATACACTAAAAAAAAGATACCATAAAATTAATAGTTTTTACTATTGAAATTAGTCAATAGGATTAACTATTAATCAATAGGTAAATCCCATTAAATACTATAAAATTATTTTTCAAACTCTGTAAAAATATTTATTTTTTATATACCTACTATTGAAACAATAACTGTCCCATTGACAAATTTTAATGGGATCTTATGATATATTTTTTTAATGTGTAGTTACTATATAGAAATCGGAATATATAACCAAAAATATGTCGAAAATGTTAAAGAATCAGTGTATATTGAGTATATTGTCCAGTCGTCCATCTAATAATTGTATAGCCTTCATTAGAATGTAAAAAGACGCAAAAACATCTCTTATATTCAGTAAATTATTGCAAAATTATACAAAATTCAAAAATTCTATATCATATTTTACAATTCTGTAACATATTTAACTGCTTTGTCGCTTTATATCTCCATGTTTAATAACGTGGTTCTTATGTGATTTACCAATGATTTCACGTCATTTAATTGATTTTCATACGTTGCGAAATTTATGCCAATTTAATATAGCATTTTATTAAAATATCTAAATTTATTTACTTGTTTTCTACCTACACTCAGAAAAAATCCTATTAAAATTGGTCAATAGGACAGTTATTGATTCAATAGTATACAAAAAATAAATATTTTCATATAAAATCAAAAACAATTTAATAGTATTTTGTAGCATTTGATGGTATTTACCTTTTAAATTAATAGTTTATCCTATTGACTAATTTCAATAGCAAGAAACTATTGATTTTATAGTATTTTTTCTAAGTGTAGCATTGCTCCGAAATTTTTATATTTTCATATAAAATCAAAAACAATTTAATAGTATTTTGTAGCATTTGATGGTATTTACCTTTTAAATTAATAGTTTATACTATTGACTAATTTCAATAGCAAGAAACTATTGATTTTATAGTATTTTTTCTAAGTATAGCTTCGCTCCGAAATTCTATGAAAAAAGTACATTACAATTCTGGTCATTAAAATAATTTTCATTTCTGAAACTGACTTTTCGAATTATTCATTTCTATCACAATTTGTATGCAAAATTCTAACCACTTAATCATCCATTCAATGTATTCCTTATATATAAAGTTTACATAAAAATTTAAAACAATTTTAATTTTATACGATATCAAATCGTCAATAAAAATCAAAAACGAGATGGGAAATACAAAAATGTATGTACTTAGACGAACATCAAACGGACATTTTGATCGAAAGTGATTTTTAAACATTTACTTTCGATTAAAATAAAATTTATTAAAACATAAATTGATTTTAATTTTTATTTTCTTATGACAATTTAAGCTTATTGTAAAAACTGGAATAAAGAATTTGAAATGAATTACAATTTTAAATTAATTTATTTGGAAAGTTGTAACCAGCTCAATTATTTAAATTTGAAATTATATAGAAGTACTACTTTTTTATGCATGTCTGTCACTCTGATATTATTGAAGTCATTTTAAAAATATCGGATCGCTATTTTAAATAACGAAAATTTAGTTACGTTTACACTTTAATATGCCTACACACAGAAAAATCCTCCTTTGGCATTGGATGTAATTGGACCAACGTTTCAATGTTGCAACCGAAATACATTTGTTGTAACCTCATGTCATTAAAATGAACGTGCCTTATTTTACTACAACCCAAATGTTAGTCCGCGCTACTGCACTTTCGGTTGCTGTAACCGCATGATTACATTTTTCTTTCTGCCAAAACGTTATTGTATCAACAAAATAAATGACAAACGGCAACATCATGTCTATCAGCAGTTCGGTTGCCAGTTTTTTTTTACTAACAATTAAGAATACATACTTGCCACTACCTCATGCTCACCGACTTGGAGGTTGCCACAACTACATGACCACAGACTGAGATGTCGCCACAACCGAATTAAGAGGTTGTTGCCGCAATCGAATTATTCGGTAGGGCAATTTAGTTTGTTGCTGCATTTTATCAATTTTCAGTGTGTGGTTGTAGTTTATACCATTGATAAAAATTAAATGTAATACTTCTGTAATAGCTCAACTCTAAAATGTTGAAAATTGAAAGATACATTTCTTATAAATAGTTCATAGAATAATTTTCTTCCGAACGAAAACTAAAATTTCTTAACACATTATTTTCGGAATAAAGAATTCGTGTTCAAATTTATTTCCGATAGAAATTATTGGCATTTTTCAGAAATAGTTTGGATATATTTTCGACAAATACATAGCAGTTTTGGAGAAAAATACATTAGGACATTTCATTTTATTTTATGGCATTTTAGGGGAGATACCACATTAGTAGGTTTAAAATCTTTCGAAATAAAATTTATAACATGGCTCGAACTGCTAAATTTTGTCTGGGAGTGTTTTAAATATTAAAGTACCATGTAGTAAAGTATTGTAAAATATTTTACGTCACAGAGTTTGTTAATCAGATATTCTGTTTAATCAATATGATGATTAATCAATTAATCACATTTTTGATTAATCAGAATTCTGATTAATTGATTAAGCAATGTTCTGATTAATCAAAAATAAACTGAATATTGAGTAAAACCTTTCTTTTGATAATTTTTGCGAATCTAATGTGTTCGTGATAATTAACTAAAAAAAAATAATCTAAAAAATGTTAAAAATAGTTGAAGCTATAAAATAATGAGAACTGTTTGTTAGAACTAATTAGAACTAATGAAAATTCCTTTGACATCTAGCCGTTTATATTGAATGGCAAAATAAATGTTTAAGAACTGATAAAAACGAATATAAAGACACACACAAAATATTGAAAAACCTTTTTTTTTATTCTGAAACTGTTATCTTTTTTTTTTGTGAAATGGATAGGTCAGGGACATGGTGTTACTAAGTGTTTATTAATGCGCCCCTTATTACAAATTCAAATTTAAAAAGTAATAAAAATCAAAAATGAAAAAAACCTTTTAAACTAAAACCCATTTACATTGCGTCATTTACACATGGAATTATTTACAACTAAAAAAAAACAACAGCAACGTATTAACACAAAATGCATTTTAAGCATTTACACAAAATATTGTTTGTATTAATTTTTATTGTAATTTAAAGTTTAACCTCATTAATAAAATGCTGACGTTAGTGATTTTGTGTAAAATTAGAGCACACAGTTGTTGGTTATTATTATTTTTTTTTTTAGTAGATAGCAATTTTACATAAAATACTGACACAGTTTTGAGGCACCTACTTTGTGACAACGACGACGTCGACATTTGGTAATTATAAAATTAACTGCAATATGACTTCAATTGATGACACCTATGAGTTGCAATACTTTTGTTTTTTTTTTATAGGGAATATTTAGAATTTTATCGGTTTTTAGTTAATAATAAATTTGTATAAATATATTTAATATATGCACTAAAAACAAATTGCTATACCAAAAATACCATGCCCAGAAATCAATAGGAAATATATTACTTCCCAAAAATTTTTGTGTATCGACATTCCGCATATCATTTTTATATTATACGAGAGTACTGATTCTTACTGCATACTCAGATTTTTCTATTTGTAACGTTTTTAAGAGAACTGAATTCGTAATTTTAGGACATTTTTTTAGGACTTTATAGAATACAAAAATTATAGAACTATACAAGGTGATTTTCAAAAAAAAAACTTTAAAATTGTCTCTTAATTGCTCAGTCAAATTTTAATATACGAAGGAATTTCCATATTCTAATTCGGTTCCAAGTTATTTGAATATAAACTCGAAAATTCATTATTTTTGAAAATTTTTTGAATTGTTTTTATTTTTATTATTCAAGATAAAAAATAAATTGCTTATGGTAAACTAAACCAGCTATTAAATTAAACTGAGAATGCAGTTAGAATCAGAATGGAATCGAATTTTGTAGTCATTTTTTATGGAATTCCGAAAGAAATAATCGTAAGGAGAAATTTTATTCATTAAACGATAAATACCAATTAATACTACAATATACGATTGATAAGTACTGAACGCAAGGACATCCCTAGTCGAAATTTAACCCATTCCTAGTAGAATTTATCATTGATTTGTTATTTCTTGTCATATGGAGTAAGGGGATGTAGGGTTTTAGGGACCTGATACTCTTCTTAATGGTTGAAAAAACTCACGGAACTAATCCGTGACTTTAGAAAAAAGTTGACTAGGGATGTCCTGATATTAACTCTCCATAGATATTCCAACCTACAAAATCAAAAATCGTATTGAATTTGGTACAGAGAACTAGAACGGATTCGTATGAAATATTTTTATTTTGTACTGAAAAACGAATTCCGAAAAGGAATTATTTCTATAGGATTTAAAGCTCATCCTATGCAATTTTGATTGGAAGTAGAAATATGGCTATAGTGCTATTTTGAGTTTATATGGAAATAATTTATTTTGATTATCTTAAATCAAGTAGTAGCCGCGGTAGCTCAGTGGTTAGTGCGCTAGACTGCGAGCCGAAAGGTTTTCGGTTCAAGCCTGGACTGGGACTAACAACATTTTTTCATAGAAACATTTTTCCATGCCACGCTACCTCTCGGCAGTAAATGGTAAACCTACGAGAGTAAAACCTATGAAAAGGTCTCACCCGCCGTTCGGATTCGTCAATAAACTGTAGGTCCCACGACTTTGAGTACAAATATAACACGCACAGCTCAAAATGGTGAGAGAATTCGGCCTAAGTTCTTATAGGACTGTAGTGCCAAACTATTATTATTATAAATCAAGTAGTAAACCATTGAATGACTTTTAACATGTTTTTATTTCTGAGTTTAAAACTGCGCAACTGTTTTTAAATCGTTCGACTATAAAATGAAAAACTATAAACTGATTTTCAAAAAAAAAAAATCTTTAAAACAAATAAACAAAACTTTAGGAAGCGCGTTTTTCTATTGATTAGCGGAAGAAGAATCAATAGTGTTTAAGACATTTCTTATTTTGCTAATAATGTTAATTAAAAAAATAAAAACACGGCGACATTGACCGCAATACATTATAAAGACACACTCAGTCGTCGAGACGTTTGTACCAATCGTTTCACGATCGAGAAATTCAACTTCCGTGAACGCACAATCAAAATAAAATATGCAAATAGTTGATGGGATTTTTTCGCTATTTTTCTTTTCGATATTGGACATTAATACGTTAGACACTATTTGAAAAACTAGTTACTACTACTACTTATAATAATGCTATTAAAGAATATTTTATAGTAATGTCGCCGTCTTAATACGAGAATCTATTTTAAATTCAACGAATTCCATAATAAGCGTGCCAATAAAAAAAAAAACAAAAAATAAAACCGAATGCAAAAAATTTATTATAATCTAGTTTTATTTGAGTAATATCTATGTTTTACACATAATTATAATTTTGTGATAACTATATAAAACGAACTTTATGGCTTAATATTTATCAATAACAATTCAATTTTTCACTAAAAATTCAAATTTTCACTATTAAATTTTTCAATAAAAATTCAATTTTTCACTAAAAATTCAATTTTTCACTAAAATTCATTTTCCATTAAAAATTCAATTTTTCACAAAAAATTCAATTTTTCACAAAAAATTCAATTTTTCAAAAAAAATTCAATTTTTCACTAAAAATTCAATTTTTCACTAAAAATTCAATTTTTCACTAAATTATTCAATTTTTCACTAAAAATTCAATTTTTCACTGAAAATTCAATTTTCCACTAAAAATTCAATTTTTCACTGAAAATTCAATTTTCCACTAAAAATTCAATTTTTAAAATTTTTCACTAAATATTCAATTTTTCACTAAAAATTAAATTTTTTAACTAAAATTTAAGATGTTCACTAAAAATTCAATTCGTCACTAAAAATTCAATTTTTCACTAAAAATTCAATTTTTCACTAAAAATTCAATTTTTCACTAAAAATTCAATTTTTCACTAAAAATTCAATTTTTCACTAAAAATTCAATTTTTCACTAATAATTCAATTTTTCACTAAAAATTCAATTTTTCACTAAAAATTCAATTTTTCACTAAAAATTCAATTTTTCACTAAAAATTCAATTTTTCACTAAAAATTCAATTTTTCACTAAAAATTCAATTTTTCACTAAAAATTCAATTTTTCACTAAAAATTCAATTTTTCACTAAAAATTCAATTTTTCACTAAAAATTCATTTTTTCACTAAAAATTCAATTTTGCATTAAAAATTCAATTTTTCACTAAAAATTCAAATTTTCACTAAAAATTAAATTTTTCACTAAAAATTAATTTTTTCACTAAAAATTAATTTTTTCACTAAAAATTCAATTTTTCACTAAAAATTCAATTTTTCACTAAAAATTAATTTTTCACTAAAAATTAATTTTTCACTAAAAATTCAATTTTTCAATAAAAATTAAAAATTTCAGTAAAAATTCAATTTTTCACTAAAAATTCAATTTTTCACTAAAAATTCAATTTTTCACTAAAAATTTAATTTTTCTCTAAATATTCAATTTTGCACTAAAAATTCAATTTTTCACTAATAATTCAATTTTATACTAAAAATTCAATTTTTCACTTAAAATTCAAATTTTCACTAAAAATTAAAATTTTCACTAAAAATTTAAATTTTCACTAAAAATTCAAATTTTCACTAAAAATTCAAATTTTCACTAAAAATTCTAATTTTCACTAAAAATTCAATTTTTCACTAAAAATTAATTTTTCACTAAAAATTCAATTTTTCAATAAAAATTAAAAATTTCAGTAAAAATTCAATTTTTCACTAAAAATTCAATTTTTCACTAAAAATTCAATTTTTCACTAAAAATTCAATTTTTCACTAAAAATTTAATTTTTCTCTAAATATTCAATTTTGCACTAAAAATTCAATTTTTCACTAATAATTCAATTTTATACTAAAAATTCAATTTTTCACTTAAAATTCAAATTTTCACTAAAAATTAAAATTTTCACTAAAAATTTAAATTTTCACTAAAAATTCAAATTTTCACTAAAAATTCAAATTTTCACTAAAAATTCTAGTTTTCACTAAAAATACAATTTTTGACTAAGAATTAAAATTTAAACTAATTTAAATATTTACAAAATTTTCACTTTTTGAAAAAAAAAAACTATTTTATTTTCATATTTCCTGATCTGATCTGGGAAACCTTTATCAAAAACATATTGACCCTCTTTATTAATATTTTTGTATTAAATTTGAAAATGTTGTCGAGAATAAAAATTTAGTATCGTTATTTCGAAAATAGAAAGAAATATCGAAACGTAAGTTTTAGGTTAATATGTTCTAGAAAAAGGTTTCCCAGATCAGGTTATCGATTGCAAGGTGGTTTGCGATGTGTTTAAATGTTCTACTCAAAAAAATCTGATCTGAGAACCTTTTTCTAAAACATATTAAATCTCTTTATTTATATTTTATGATTACAATACATATCGTTACGATGAATAACATTTTCAAATATTTCGCATTCAATAATTTTGACTAAATACGTTTTCTATTGTATAAATTACATTTTATCAAATATTTTTTAAAGGCCTAGAAGAATAACAAAATAAACAAAAAATATAAGCTTTTTTTTATTAAAGTAGATACCCTGCCTATGAATAAATACTATAAACCAAAGTAGTAGAATTGATAACACAAAGACGGACGAACCGCACCGCACCAAACGAAAAGCTCTCTCTATCGCAAATTTAAACAGTGACACACAATCAAATAATATGAAAAAAAAAATCCAAAAGTAGGTCACCTAATTTTGGCAGTTTGTATGATGTTGTTTATATTTGTCTAATATTTTTATTAATTTTTTTTGCACATGTGTTTTTTTTTATCACTACTGAAATACAATAGATTTTTCACGTAAATGTCTCGAGTTGTGAATGGTAGGCAGTGCTTGGATATGCAAAATAAGAGATAAATGCTAAAATATGTTGACTAATTAGATTGATTATTTTGATATAATGCCTATGATTTGGCAATCATTAAAACAGGTAGCTGAATGGCATCGAATTGATTGGAGTTATTCAAAATTTTAATAGGTATTTAATTAGTTTAACAAATTTTTTAAACGATATTGCGTTATAAAAATACCAGGTTCCTCCAAATAATTTCGACATTTTAAATTAGTGTTTAGAAAAGCTAAATATTTGATTTTAATTTGGAAACAATGGTGGAACTTTGTCATACAAATTTTATTATACACGAAATTTTTAAAATATTTTCAAAAATTGACCATAAAAATATAAAAAAAAAACAAATTATAGAAATATAAAAGATAATTTGAATACTTTTTGAGAAGTTTTTTCCCACATAGTCGTTTTATTTAAATACATATCTATAAAATTAAAATTAATACTATTTATATTTTTTTTTATTTTTTATTAAACTATAAATTAAATAATAATAAATTCGCTTTATTTAATTTAAAACATGGCTTATATATCGTCGTTGTAAAACAACTAAAACTCTTCAATTACATTTTCAAAATGCCAGTTGTTCCTTTACAAAAACCTTTATATATCTTTCAATTTATGATCGATGAGTTTAATATTTGTAAATGATAAGAAAATATGAATTTATCATTTGGCATTTCAACTTTAAAAAGGTATCAATTACTTTTTATAATAATTACCAATAAAGTTGAAATTTACGATTTTCATAAAAATGTATTTGATGACTTTTATCTGACTTGTATCTAGATTTGATACATTTTATTTACATTTATTATTTCACCTATTTCTCATTAAAGAACCTCCCTAATATTCCTCAATTTTAACGACTTTATAAATGTCACAATTCTATAAAATAAAGGTCACCAAATAAACATTCCGGGTGGAAAATTATTCAATTTAGGACTGAATACATTTTTTGTTTTATTTGAAAAATCATGTTCAGTTCATTATTATGTCATACTTGAAATAGAATTTTGAAAATACATTCAAAATAAAAGCCACCTCTTTAAAATATCCTGAATTCTATAATGCCACCTATATAAAATGCCAACAGGAACAAAATCCTATAGTGTTTTAGTAAGAATTTTCTGTATAATATCCACCTTTCGTTTTCTTGTAGTCTAAAATTTAGTTATTTGTTTAATTTGAATTATTTTAAATACATTTCTAGTAGGGTCGAGTTTTGCCAGTATGTAGATTTTGTACCAATAGATTTTATAACATGTGTTTCTTATAGTGCATTCCATACTTTACTCATACAATTCTTTGTAAAAAAAATATAAACCTTCGTTTTGTTATAATATGATCGAAACATGGAGTGGGGAGATATTTTCTACAACAGTCAGGGATAGGTTCACTTGAGCGAGTTTTAAATAATTAAAAAGTTTTCTGATAAAAAAAGGTACCCAAAAATAGTATTTACAAGAACTTCGGATTTAAGATTGCTTTTCAAAATATGACACATGATTTATTTATGAATGCTCAGAAAATTGAATCATAAATTTTGGCTCTTGAGGAACATTTGTAATATTTTGGAGGCACATGCAGTAATATTTTGGAAGCACTTACACATTGGACTCTTTAAAATAATTATCATATTTAGAAGTATTTTGAGAAGTCTACTGTTTAAATAAAATTAAAATACATTATTCGGTTTTGAATTTGAAATGATACAAAAAATAATAAGTTCTATGCAAAGCATTCGACGATAATTTTTAAATTCTATGGGCCATTCCACACCAAATCGACCAGCGGTTGGAACTCATCTTCTTCGATTTCAATGAAATTTTGGGAACTGATAAAGGGTATTGAGACATGCACTAACCAATTTTTTTTTTATTTTTTCAGACCACTACTTCCAGGAACTACTACTCTGGAAATAGTGGTCAGAAAAAATAAAAAAAAAATGTTTAGAGCATGTCTCAATACCCTTTATCAGTTGCCAAAATTTCATTAAAATCGAAAAGGTAAAATCTCAAATTTGACTTTTTTTGGTCGATTTGGTGTGGAATGGCCCCTAAATAATATAAATAAATGTTCATTATGATACTCAAAATATTTTTTAAATGAATTATGTGTTCTTTACAATTCGAGTAAGAAAACCAAATTTTTTGAATGAACACTTTCAACACGATATCTATGGCGACAAAAATAGGGTTATCATCATAGATATGTTTAATAAATTTACAAATTTTCTGTATTTTCTTAGAATGATTGTGGAGTCTAAAGGTTGGAATACACGATAGAGAAATTAGATAGACAAAAATATCTACCGTAGAGCTCCCTACAGTGGAGTTCTATGTAGTGTTTACACAACTTTATGAGATTTTTTGCTCTATTTTTTTCTATCTCTAGCTATTTTCTCTATCGTGTAAACTCGCCCTAAAAAGTTTGAATGTTTTTGAAGTAAGAAACGGCGCATAAATATGAGGAACTGTCCAGGTTTCTGGAGCATTTTTGGGCTCTTTTAGGAGTTCATATGAGTGATAACACTTAAAATTATAAAACATTTAAAAACTCTAAAAAATCGTAAAAAGATTAATGTTTTGGGGGTAATGAAAGGGTTATAAATACAAGGGTTTTTGGGGCTCTTTTAAGTGCTCTTTTCTGAGGGTAACTGGACTCATTTAGAAATAAAAAAAACTCCTTAAATACTCTAAAAATCATAAAAAGTTCAATGTTTGCGGGTAATGAAAGGGTTATAAATACGAGGATGTTAGGGGCTCTTTTAAGTGTTTATTTCTGAGAGTAACTGAACTCATTTAGAAATATACAAATACGCTTAAATATTTAAAAAATACGTGAATGTTTTAGGAGTATTAAAAGACTAATAAATATGAGAGTATTTGCTATAATAAAACTGTGCCCTCTACCCAGGTTTCGGAAGCCTTATTTTTGGTCTTTCAAGTGCTCATATAAGTATAAGGGTAACACCTTAAAATAGAATTCATTAAAAAGTCTAAAAATCTAAACATGTTTGTTAGGTGAATATATTTTGGCAACCTATCGTAATAGGTTTTTCACATTGGTAGGTTTTAATGTGAATTTCAATTACACTTAAAATAATGTCTAGGACATTTTACGAAATATTTCTTCGTAATTTTTAATGTCGAAAAATACGCGAATAATTTGTAGAATATACGAAACATTTATAATTTCTAATATTTTCCAAAATATTTATTACGAACTATTCGTAAATATTTCGAATCATCAGTTAAAACAAGAAAAAGTTACGAGTTTAATTTTTATGAAACTTTAGTTATATTATTTTCTATTACAATTTTTTTACGAAATAATTATATATTTTTCCAACATTTTTTTTTTACAAACGATTCGTAAATATTACGAATCATAATTCGTAAAGTTAAAACAATAAAAACTGAAGAGTATTATGTTTAAATTACGATACTTTCGTTATAATATTTTCTATTATAATTTTTTTACGAAATAATAACATATTTTACGAATGAGCTTTACATTTTACGATTAAATGACTAAACTCACGTAAATTTTGAGGCTATATGCAGAATTTTACGAAACATTCGTCTTTTTTACGAATAATTAGTAAAAACAAAATACGTTGCGTCAAAGTTGCGCAAGAGATAGTTATAAAATACGAACAATTTTAAGATGTGTTCTGTATGAGTTCTGTTCGTATCAAAATCAGTGTATAATATTTCATATTTTTATGAATGAATTGTCATATTCATCGTCATTTTTGTTTAAACAAAGTATTCGTGTATTTTACGAAAGATTCGTACAATGTTTCATAAAATGTACGAATGCTATCGTCAAAAGTACGAATACTTTCGTAAAATCTAAGAATATATTCGTAAAGAGGTACACACATATTCAATAAATTTTGAATGACTTTCGTGGAGTAAATCTACGTATAGTTATGTAAAATAAACAATAAATATTCGTAATTTTATCAAAAATTTTAGAAAGTTGTTTCGTGTATTTTACGAAATATTTCGTGTAACGATTTCGTGTATTTTAAGCAGTTTTTATTTTGAATGTATATGACAAGATGACAAAATCTTAGATAAATCGTATACCTTTTTTTATCAAGAAGCAGTAAAATTCTGAAATGTTAAATTAGGTTTTGGATATCATAGTAATTCGGTACTTTGATAACTGTTTCGGTTTAAGAATAAAAATGGGTTTAGTCGTATAACGATTTCTGTAATATATTTAACCGCTGTCTAATACTTTAGTTTCAATAGGTCCTATAAAATTATTACAATTTTAAAACATACAAAATAATTTCTAATAATTTTTAGAATAATTCATATTGGGAAACACTGCATAGCATCTGTAGTTAGTGCTTCCATCATATTTCTAGCATTAAAATGCGAATTGAAACGAAACACAACTCAGAGCTCGATGTATGTCTCATTGTGTAAAAATCGTATAGTTGAGGTATTCATGTGCAACACGTATGTGTTGTGAGGAGGGGGTCTACGACGACGACTACTTATGCGAGCGAGTATGTTTTGTTTTTGTATGGTACATGTTTTTTATTTTTATTTTTTTGAAACTGAGCGAGAATTTTCACGGACAAATGTATTGATTATTTAGTTTTAATAGATAACGACCTAGACATTGACTAAGGCAGCAACGGCAGCGTATACGACAACGAATACTTGGGTTGGTAGAACGTGTGCGGGTAGCGGCGAGGTTACAAATACCGAGTACTCGTTTTTGAAACATGTTGTAATCCGTTATATAGACACGAACGAACTACGCTATACAAATAATGTAAAAATAAAGAAAAATAAAAATTATAAAAAAATAAATTAAATAAAATGTAAATAGTATAAAACAATGAAATAAAATATAATAGAAATAGAAAAAAAAACAATGCAATGCCTTTTCGTATAGAATATAGTTACAGCTATAGCTGCTTAGTCGAATCATTGGAAGATTTCGGTGGTTCAGCGGTAGGGGGTTCTTAGTTGCAGATGTCCGTCCGTTCATTTGTAGCTGTATCTGAGCGGTGTATCGCGTACAGATCTGAGTGCGTACAACGTACAATGCCAGTGTGAAATACAGTTAACTTTGTTTGTGCAGCATGAAATATTGAAAACTTTCAAGGTTTTCAACCTCAGCGTTGTTGTACATTTCAATATGACTTATTCTGGTTGTTGTTTTTTTTTTTGTTTTTATAATTTTGTATTGTTGTTGTACAAAATACATGCATCGTCAATAGATCTTAAAATGCCAGGCATCTGAGCAGATAGTTTTTCTACAAGTTTTCCTATAACTTCTAATGTCTGTCTATATTTTGACAGTATACTACACTGAGAAAATAAGTCACCAATGAATTGGTTAATAGCAAATTAATTGGTTTAATGTTTTGCTATAAGTGTAGCGTCGTTGAATCAGTTGATTAGTAAAGGGTTTTTCAATAAGAGCGCTACAAAAGTTTTTTCAAGGGTTTTTCAACAGGGATACTACAAAAGTAGAGCGACAGGGACAGCAAACGACGCCATATTTCTTCCCGCTCTTTTGACATTTCTCGTCGTTTGTTGTCCCTGTCGCTCTACTTTTGTAGCGTATCTGTCGGAGTACAACCTGAAATGTCGCTGGTTCGAATCTCCGTGACTGCAAAATAATAAAAAAAAAATATAATAATGTATACGGTACCATACATTTTATATATATTTGACCATCAAATAAAAGGATTTGTTTTTAGTTTTTTAAAGGTATTTTTACAAAACAGAGATTACAGATTACCCCCATTTTCAATAACCGACAGCCGAAGTGTAGAAGTAATCTGATTTCGCGTTTTATTGATCTAGGTATTCTGGTTTCCCGGTATTCGTGATTTCAACAGACAAACAGACTGACAGACGGTCTTCGACTCGGACGGTGACTCTTATTAATACCACTGTGCGGCAAAATTGAAATTTTTTTAATTGAACTCCTATTTTTATTTTGTGCTTCTATATGGTCTACTTATAAAAAGTATAGTACAATCGTATACCACTGTGTTAGGCGCTAAGGCGTCCGAAAAGATTCAAAGATTAAATAATATAGTTCTCATTTTGTAGTGAAATGGTTCATTGTGCGTTTCTGTTGTGTAAAGAGCGATTATAGGAAACTTCCTAAGGATGTTTTCCACTGAACACTTTAAATTTGTATCTTAAGGATTTAACACTATAAATTTTCACTATTCACTATCATTACAATTTCCGTTAAGGAGTTATAACCAGTAGAAGAAGAAACTGTGACATATTGGTTCTAGTTTTTGAGATATAGCTCATTTTTATTTTGTCATAGTTTAGCTCTTGTAATTTTTTTAGTATTCCAACTAGAGATGGGCGGTTTTTTCGTGTCACGCCCGAAAATCTGAGTTCGTGCGATCAAATCTCCATGCGTGTTAGTGGCTGTCGTGACCGTGCGTGTCCGTGCCTCTAAAATCAGGCACGCGTCCATTAAAGTTATTTTTATACCCTACACTAAGAGTGAAAGGGTATATTCAGTTTGGTACGCCGTTTGTAACACCCAGAAGGAAGCATCTCCGGTATGGAAAAGTATATATATTCTTGATCAGCATGACCTCCTGAGTCGATTTAGCGATGTCCGTCTGTCCGTCTGTCTGTCCGTCCGTCTGTCTGTCTGTCTGTCTGTCTGTCTGTTGAAATCCCTAAGACTTTTAAAATTGAAGAGCTAGATAAATGAAACTTATAACTTAGATTACTAATATACCTACGCTGTATGTGCGAAAAAATTGGCGAGATCGGTCCATTGTGACCTATGATCCGACCACTTATGTTCAAATACCTCATATAAAATGTACATATAAAGATCAATTTTTATGTATACGTGCTTAGGTAAACTTTTTTGGTCAAATATATATTGATATCATGCTCAAATACATGATAATAATGTTTTCCGGCGAAAAGACTTGTGGTTCACAAAAAAAAAAAATCGAAATTCGGTACACCTACCCATTTGTAAATATGGGTATCAAATGAATGGAAATTCTTCAGCGATTGAATGTTTGTAGTTATTTTCAGGATTCGTATACCCTGGTGACCTATATATCACTTTGAATGGTAACCACACATATGTGTAGGGTATTTATAGTCGGCTTAGACCGACTATAATTTTGATAATCCTAACTATCATAATTACACCTACTTTAAAATTTCCCATGTGATCTAACCTTCCCAACTGGTTTTAGTTTCTACTCCAAGTTAAAAAAAACCCTCTACTCCAATTTAAAAAAAATCTTTCTTTGCGGTGCCCACAGGTTCCGATTCCGGAGAGGTTCTGATTCATAGAATACAAAAGTACCAACGTTAATTTTTGAATTATTTATAAAAAGGAGCGGAAAAAACCAGTTCCGGAAACCATTTAACAAATGTATGGAAACGGAATCGGAACCCATATAATTTTTTGGTTGAGACCGGAATAGGAACCGCTATTTTAAAAATCTTGGAACCAGAACCCGGCATTCCAAGGGTTTTATGTCCACTCTAGGACCGCAAAGAACCGAAATTGTAACCGGAACCGTCTTTAAAAAAGAAATTAAAACTTTACAAAAAATTATAGTTATTTTTTTCATAAAAAAAAATTATTACTTGGCAAAAAATTGCTAAATTAGAAATCATCTTTATGATGTTCTCTAAATCTTTCCGTATAATCGTTCCTTGATCTTTTTTACAAAATGTTTAATTTTTTTTTATTAATATTTAAGATTTGATAAAGAAATGATTAATAGTTCCCTAGAAAATTGTTCAAAAAAATTATAAAAAATAATAATAAACTTGAATCGGTTCTAATGTTTGAAATATGTCTTTTTCTCGTATTGCAGATTAGTAAAGGGTTTTTTAACAGGGACGCTACAAAAGTAGAGCGACAGGGACAGCAAACGACGCCATATTTCTTGCCGCTCTTTTGACATTTCTCTTCAGTAAGGTTTGCAATTTCATGATGGAAAGATATACGAATTCGAATTTCGGTAAATTTTAACAATTTCGACTCGTTGTTGGCTCGTATATCTTTCCATCATGAAATGGCAAACCTTACTGAAGAGAAATGTCAAAAGAGCGGCAAGAAATATAGCGTCGTTTGCTGTCCCTATCGCTCTACTTTTGTAGCGTCCCTGTTGAAAAATACTTGTAGCGCTCTTATTGAAAAACCCTTTATAATTTAATAGTTTTCAGTATTTTTCAGTAGTACTTTAGTGTATGCAATGTTATTTTTACTCATTACAAGTAGAATTTATTTTATTTACTTATTTTGACATCAAAAACTATTCGATTCGAATATCTACTGAAAACAAAAATCTAATTTTATTCCTTCAGTATTTATTTTATGGATTTTAAAATATGGATTTGAAATAGAAAAATATTTTGAATTACAATTCGATTTCGAGTGCAGCTGATACATGCTCTATTACAAAAATGTTATTATATGTTTGGATTTGTTTTTTTTCTGAGTGTATAAATTCACTGTTATGACTGGTAATGTTACATAGAGCATGTAGTAGTGACGACCTCGAAAAGTATTATTATTATTAGATACGCATAAGATGCAAATGTAGGCAGACCATTTTGAAATGGTTTTGTTCATTCTACTCTAAGAAGAAAGTAGTTTATATGCGGTAGACTTATAATTAAAAACTAATTTATTTAAAGGTTGAATTTTTTATATTATTTTGTAATTATTTCAATTATTTTGTGAGTAACTTTTCATTTCTAGCCTTAGTAGATCATGTTGGTCTTGTAACTCGTTGGGTTATGACAAGGAAAAAAAGCAATGATCCGTTCCCTATCGTTCTAAATCGAATCAAACAAAATTTTACAATTAAATAATTGAAGTGATTCAAATAAAAATTAAATTTAAATATACATGAGCACTACAAAATTCATTTCAAATTTCATTTCAAAATTAATTTATAACTAGCTGGACCCGTGCACGACTCGTGCAAAGATTTTTTGAATGCAAGGATATGGAGTGATTTTATTAATATAAAAAAACATTTATATTATTTATATCAGAGACCGATGCTTCGCTGTGGACGTTTTTTATTGGTGTTATAAATGTAGTAACCAAAAAAAAATAATTCCCCGTAGAACGCTTTCTTGTAGAATTCTTCCCCGTAGTGTTTTTCCATTTTAAAGTTTAGTTGAAATCGATAACATTAGGGCTGAGATATAACGTACTGAATTATTTGGGTTATATAGGATGTGCCACTCCCCTTTTCCCAATCTAGTTTATATATGGTTAAGGATACTCCATGGACTTAATAGCATATGTCCATTTTCAGAAAAATACATTCAGTGGTTTTGCTATGAATCTGAATTATACACCAAAAATAAAAATGGGCGTAAAAGTAGGCGTGGTCAAAGAAAACTATATACTGACCTTCTTCTGGGTCAAATTTTAAGAAAATACGTGCACAGGTGTACGTTTGCATAGCACACAAACAAACAAACGGAAAATGAGTTGTATATATATAGATAAAATACAGCTTTCACAAAAGTCAACCCAGACCAAATTCTATTACCCGAGTGAAAATTTAGTTCAGGATGCAATTATTGTGGAAATAATCAGGGGTTCATAATAGTTCCTGATTTAAAACGTGACTCTATTTGAAGTTGCTATCCTGCTCAGGTTTGACTGTTATTTTAAATTTCGTATTAAGTTTGATATTTTTTTTATATATATTTTTTTATTATAAATGAAAACCTAAGTAATTGAAATAAATACGACGCAGAGGTTTATTTTTTATGTAGATTTTATTCGGGTGATGTTGAATTTCATAACCAACTTTGAATCATATATTTGTTTCTGATGAACATTTTTGAGCTTGTACAAAATGTTGATATCGTAAAATTCATCAATTACATTACAAAACAAAATATAACTGGTTTAATAAGGTCAATATGTGTATCAAATGACGAAATATCTTAATCTACCGAACGACATTCGAACTATTGATTCACTGCTATTTATCATATTAAACAATAAACATAAAATAATGTGAAACAATAAAAATTATTATAATTTTCAAAATTGCTTATGCTATTTTTGTTTATTCAAATTAACAAAAGTTATGTATTATAATATTTTTATATTTTTATATTTTTTATATTTTTATATTTTTATATTTTTATATTTTTATATTTTTATATTTTTATATTTTTATATTTTTATATTTTTATATTTTTATATTTTTATATTTTTATATTTTTATATTTTTATATTTTTATATTTTTATATTTTTATATTTTTATATTTTTATATTTTTATATTTTTATATTTTTATATTTTTATATTTTTATATTTTTATATTTTTATATTTTTATATTTTTATATTTTTATATTTTTATATTTTTATATTTTTATATTTTTATATTTTTATATTTTTATATTTTTATATTTTTATATTTTTATATTTTTATATTTTTATATTTTTTATATTTTTATATTTTTATATTTTTATATTTTTATATTTTTATATTTTTATATTTTTATATTTTTATATTTTTATATTTTTATATTTTTATATTTTTATATTTTTATATTTTTATATTTTTATATTTTTATATTTTTATATTTTTATATTTTTATATTTTTATATTTTTATATTTTTATATTTTTATATTTTTATATTTTTATATTTTTATATTTTTATATTTTTATATTTTTATATTTTTATATTTTTATATTTTTATATTTTTATATTTTTATATTTTTATATTTTTATATTTTTATATTTTTATATTTTTATATTTTTATATTTTTATATTTTTATATTTTTATATTTTTATATTTTTATATTTTTATATTTTTATATTTTTATATTTTTATATTTTTATATTTTTATATTTTTATATTTTTATATTTTTATATTTTTATATTTTTATATTTTTATATTTTTATATTTTTATATTTTTATATTTTTATATTTTTATATTTTTATATTTTTATATTTTTATATTTTTATATTTTTATATTTTTATATTTTTATATTTTTATATTTTTATATTTTTATATTTTTATATTTTTATATTTTTATATTTTTATATTTTTATATTTTTATATTTTTATATTTTTATATTTTTATATTTTTATATTTTTATATTTTTATATTTTTATATTTTTTTATTTTTATATTTTTATATTTTTATATTTTTATATTTTTATATTTAATTCTATCAAAATCTTTCCGGGGTCGGCTGCGAAACGCCTCGGCCGCTCAGTAGCTGCTCTGCGGCGACTCACGCTGATCCGCTCAGACGACGAACGAGCGGACAGACGGACGGTCGTAGAAGGCTATGTTCGGCCAGTTCATGAGTTGACTATAAATATGTTTTCCTCACATATTGACCGACGCGACGACAACATGCGAACAGTCTCGTAAACAAAGTCGATTGTCTCAAAACCATTCAGTTTTAGACACAAATACGTCACAGTGCAAAAACGAATAAATGCGCTTTGATCGCCGACGTCGTCGTCTACGTCTTGCACTCGTGCTGCATTCCGAACAGTCGACGACCAGTTACAACTGCATTCGCTATCACCTCAAACGTTCATGTGCTTCACACTTCACTCACGAACGATTGAGTGAACAAACGAACAACAAATTTATTTACATTTGAAAAGCTTATTTTATGAGCTTTCGTGCACTTTTCTTCCGATAACGGGCCAATGGAGGTTCTCGTGCCCATTTTCTGTCAATGTCGCATAACCCTGGCCTGCTATTGTAGCTGCCTGCTGCCGCCTCCGAGCTACTGCTGCCTTCCTCTGCCTGTCAGCGCCAGACAATCTACGCGCGATTCTAAAATATTTATTTATTTTATTGAGTAGTAAAATATTTGCGTTATTATTTAGCTTTTTACATGCAACTACACTGAGAATATTTGAACTGAAAAATCAGTGCAAGAACAAAATAATATTTAGAAACCTCAAAGGATTTATATAATTTTATTATTTTATATTTACGACATGTTCCCATTTACAATGGAAATCGTTTAAAATGTTTTATGTTTTATTCCAGAATTCAAATTTTCAATGCAAAACATTTTAGGATGTCTACTTTAGAAGAAATTGTACTAGGTTCCTAAGATATGTAACTTATATTTGAATCTTTAACGTGTCATAATCCGAGCAGTTACATGCCTAACAAGATCTGGCCTTGATCATGACTGCCCTAATAGTTATAATTTCTATTAGGATAAGAGGTGTTATTTTGAAGACCTTTAAATTTGAAACTAAATATTTTATACTGTCTCTAGCTAGATCATCTAACTCTGCTATGAAAAGGTAAAATTTGTTCTATTTTTTTTTTACATTGGTTCTTTTAATACAATTTTCTTTTAATTGTATCATTATTGTAGAATTTAGAGTAATATATAAAAATATGTTAACTTAAATATTAATATCTAATACGATATCGTTTATAGTCCTAAATTAAAATTTTCATTAACCTATAATGATAGGAAAAAAATTATAGTGTTTTCGATAAATCGAACATATCTACAACTATAGCGCAATTTTGATCATTCTATATATTGAGTTGAATCGAAAACTCCATCATTTTTTCTTTCATTAAAGATTATTAAACATAATGTGTATTGAAAAATGGAAAATCATCTAAATTCATCATATTGCCTTTCTTTTAACTCAAATTACTTCTAAAATCTTAGGAGTCGAGCTCATGTGTGACGTTACTCAAATGTCGGGCTTGATTTTAACCCTCAGACATGAATAAATGTGCTGTTTTAGTGATAAGTTCCATAATTCCGTTTTAAATAATTATAAAAATTCAGTGCTGAAATCGTCCTCAGTTTATAGACTGTACTGGCTTCTACTGAGAAGTCACGTCAGAATAATACACATAGTTTGAGTTTGAATACTGACTATTGACTATTATAACAAATTAATAAATTTTTATATAAAACATTATAACGGTCATCACATTTCATAATATGCTATGTGTAAAAATTGAGATTTTCTGGAGGAGTCTTTAGAGTTTTTTTTATTTGTAATTATCTTTGACTCTTTAATACATTTAAAATTAATTTGTTTCCAATAATTATCCCAGAATTTATGATAGAATTTTTGTTCAAATACTAATTCTACTAAAAACATTACAAAATTCAAAAACTTCGAAGTAAAAAAATAAAAAAATAAATTTATATTAAGTATATCTATATATATAAAACTCTTGGTCCGTCTGTCTGTCTGTTTGTTCCAGCATCACGTCTAAACCGCTGAACTAATTTAACTGAAATTTTGTAACAGGATAATATGGAGTACGGACGGTGTCATAGGCTATATATGTGCGCGATTGAACAAAGGGGCGTGGTACCTCCCATACAAACTAAACATTCCAAACGACATAACTCAGTACATACACAAGCTAAAAAGATGAAATAAAAAACTCAAATACAAAAAAAAATATACAAAAGGAAGAATTCTACGGGAAAACGTTTTACGGAGAAGATATAAATAATAAAAATGTTCTTTATATTAATAAAATCACTCCATATCCTTGCATTTACAAAATCTTGGCACGAGTCGTGCACGGGTCCAGCTAGTTTTTTAATATAAATCTATAAATACCCTACACATATGTGTGGTCACCATTCAAAGTGGTACATAGGTCACCAGGGTATACGAAAATAACTGCAAAATTGCAATCACTGAAGAATTTCCATTCATTTTATACCCACACCGAGAAATTAAAACTTTAAAATCCCTTTAAACTCCGGTGCAAAACACTTTATAATTAAAAGTGTGCATGTATGGTAAGTCAGCCGTATTTGAAAACTTTCAATTTCAAAGTGTGTACTATAAATTTACAATAAATTTTATATTTTAATGTGACACTTTAATTTTAAAAGTTGGTCTTTTACATCTAAAAGTCTCACTTTTAAATTATTGTTAGAGTACAAAAAATTCTCTCAATGAGCGTCAGATCGTATGCCCATTGCCTGCGTCACCGTTCTCTTTCTCATTATTGATCTTGGTTGTAATTCTTAACCATTTTGACATTCCTTTTATTCGTACATTTCATCAAATTGTGCTTATGAACTATGTTCTACTGGCATGAAGACAAATTGTGTTTAATGATATACATTGAATTTTAATGTAATAACTTTAAAATTAAAGTGTTGCACTTTAAATTCGTCAAATTTTTAAATTGATAGTGTGAACTTTAAAATTTAAAGTGCACTTTTTTCTCGGTGCATATGTGCAAATCGATAGTTGTACCGAATTACGATTTTTTTAGGAACCCCGAGTCGGTTCACGAGAAAACATTATTTTTAAATATTTTAGCATAAAGTCAAAATATATTTGACCAAAAAAATTTATTAAAGTCTGTATAAAGTGAAATTCAGCAGTAGATGTATGTTTTAGGTGAGGTATTTGAACATAAGTGGTCGGTTCACAGGTCACAATGGACTGATCATGACCATTTTCACTAAAAGACAGCGTAGATATATAAGCAATCTAAATTAGGAGTTTCATTTATCTAGATCTTTTCTTTTTAATTTTCTATAATCCTGATTTCAACAGACAGACGGACATCACTAAATCCTACTTTGCCATACCAAAGGTGCTTCATTCTGGGTGTTACAAACGGCGTACCAAACTGAATATACCCTTTCACTCTTAGTGTAGTTCACTAATGTGTGGTACCGAACCCACATACTTTTTTTTTGGAATCGGAACCGTTATTTTAAAAATATTTGAACCAGAATCGGAAACCAGAGTTCAAAACTAAACATTTTAAGGAAAGCAATATTTTTGCAATAACTCTATTTCTAGATCGTTAAACAAACAAAAAAAAAATACATTTCCGGCATATTTCCGGATAATTGGAATATTTTGAGAAGTGTATAGCAGGTTGTCAAATTTTGGGGAATTTTAATGGCAGATCCGAAATCCAGATACATTTTTGGTTGAAGGAATGTTTATATATAAAAAAAATACTGTATTTAAGTATGAAAAAGACTTAGAATAGCACCATCCCAAATTCGACTAATATTAAGTCCGCACAGACTTAAGTTAAGTCCCCACAGGCTTAAGTTAAGTCCGCACAGACCTATATTAAGTCCGTACGTACTTAATATAAGTCTGTGCGGACTTAATGTTAGTAGAATTTGGGATGGTGCAATTCTAAGTCTTTTTCGTACTTAAATACAGTATTTTGTTTTTTCTGTGTACGGAAACTTAATTGGAGTATCAGAAATGTGCTCTAATTTTAAATTTCTTAATAAAAATATTTTTTTTTAAATATAAAATTTCAAAATATCTGATGTGAAGAAATAATGTTAACCTTGAAAATACTAAAATTGTGAATAATGGGCAATCAATCAATATATATATATATATATATATATATATATATATATATATATATATATATATATATATTTTTTATAATACCTACTATTGAGTGAAACATAACGAAATATTTTCAATTGCAAGATCATAATTCATAAATTATGCGTTAAATCACGATTCAAACCACATACTTAGATCTATTGTTATCAAAAAAGTGTGTAAAGTGTAAAATTACAAAACCCCACAATTACACACATAACTTATGCCCTTTACAAACACAGCATGACTTTTGGTTTTTTTGAATAATTTTTTCGTGTGCTAATTTTCTGAATGATTTCGGTGCCCTTTAAGCAAATTGGTCTACCTGACTATTTGACTGTCTAACTGACCGACTGACTGTGCGTCTGTCCGTCCGTTCCTCTAAACAAGCGAAACCATTATTATGTACTATGCCCGCTGGTGTGGCAAGCTTTCTACGGCCCCCAAGCAGCTTTTGTAAGTCTCGCGCACGGGTTAAATTTAGCTTAAAAAGTAAAACCGAACCGCATCGCATCACATCACACAGCGCACCGAAAACCGAAAAGTAAAACCAACACGTACCGAATGCGCGCGATCGACCTTGCCATTGAATACTAATGAAAACACGAGACAACAGCAGACAGACAGACAGACGAATGGCAGAGTCGCGTCCGTCCGTCGTTTAACGAGACGATGCAGAAGTAGAAGAAGAAGCAGCAGCAGCAGTAGAAGCTCTAGAAGAAGAAGAAGAAGTGACAGCGGTGTAGAGTGGCCACATATTCTACATTACGTTATATGTTACATTGTTGTTGGCTTCTTTTGTAATGGCGCTGCCAGAGCTTTGCATAACTTTGATTGTAGTAGTCGTGTCGTGTCTTTATCGGTTGTGTGTGTTGGTTACTTTGGCCGTTTAGTTCATGGCTGTGTGATTCTGTATCAATCGTCGTCGACGACGCAAACAACCAACGGCCAACAATTAAAAAAAAGACCCTCGACGTCCGAAACAAAACGAAACGAATCGGACGGCGCGGAGCGCATTGTTGTGCGTCGCGGCGCACAAACACATCCACAAAACAACAAAAAAAGACACGACCTTCCACAATGCCAGCCACAGCACTTGAATTACGTTCAACTTTGCAGTCAGTCACACGGACAGACAGACGGACATACGTAAAACAAGACAGACGTATAGCAAGAAACACCGTCACAAAACTTTACATTGCCGAAAACAAAATTTCAAATAAGGCCAAGGTTACTTACCTTGATTAAGAGACTCACGAATCAAAAAATAACAAAAAAAAAAACACCAAACTACTACAACAAAAACTAAACTAAACTTTTGTGCCTGACCTCGTCAAAGCTTCAGGCAATCACAACAACAATATACTACATAATTATGTTTCAATATAATACAACAATACAAAAAAAAAAGCCGGCTCTGGTGGTTTAGATCGGAACTACTACTAATTCGAATTATATGCGGCCCCTCTTTCAGGCCATTCGTCAAATCAGTCTGTCAATTCTGTCTGTCAGTCAGTCAGTCCGTCGCTCAGTCAGTTAAACATGTATTTTAGACTATTTTAGCTTTGACTTTGCTATGAGCATCGACAGTCGACAGCGCCCCCAAAATATAAAAAGCTCTTGTGTGTAGGGTTGCCATAAGTGGTTGTTAAACCAACATTTGGTTTAACAAAATTTTACATAAAATACTAAAAGATATTACAAAACATATTAACAGATTAAATAATACAATAAAGTCAATTCAATCCATTTAGTTATTTCAAAGTATAGAATTTAAAAAAAAATTGTTTCGATCGAAAAAAATATGTTTTAGGTTTATCTCGTCCTGATTAGTACCATATAATGAATTTTAAATTATTTGAAAAATATGGAAAAAAAATGAAATTTTATACAAAAACCGAAATCAAAACCGAAACCGTAACTTGGAACCGGTATACCGAAACCGTTTCGTTATAAAAACATAAAACCGAAACAGTAACCGAAACGCGGAAAAAAACGAAATCGAAACCGTTATTTGTCTAGGTTTCAATACTTGAGTAAAAGTCAAAGTCTAACCAGTAAGGAAGATGGGTAATTTTGAAGAGGGAACCCTACGGGAAAATGTTATGAATCGGTTCTAATTCTGTCCCTTTTTTATGAAACCAACCGGCTACTTTAACATGGCGTTGTCGTAGGCAGGGCTGAACTAACACCTCATGCAAACCCTTAGACCTATCACGGAACTGGTCTTAAATTGGAGAATTTGAAAAGGAATAAAATTCTCCATTTAAAAACCAGTTCAGTGATATGTTTAATGGTCTGCATGACGTTGAAGACCAGTTCAGTGATAGGTCTAGAGGTCTGCATGAAGTCTTAATTCACCCCTTCCTATGACAATGCCATTTTTTAGGGCACCACAATTCGGTTCGTGGGAAAAATATTATTTTTTATATATTTTAGCATAAAGTCAATATAAGCGAAAAAGTTCACTTCCGGCGGCATAAAGGAAAATTCACCCGTAGATGTCAGTGTTATATGTGTTATTAAAATACAAGTGGTCGATTCATAGGTCAAAATCGACCGATCGTGTTTTTTTTTAATATAAGATAGCGTAGGTATAAAAGTACTCTGACCGCAAAATTTCATTGATCTAGCTCTTCTAGTTTTGCTGTAATCGATATTTCAAAATGACATCGCTAAATCCATTCAGGAGTTCATACTGATCAAGAATATACTATGTACTTTTTCACACTGGATATGCCGCCTTCTGGGTATTAAAAAACATAATAAAATCAAAAATACATTTTTAATTATAAACTATAATTACAAAATAAAAAACAGATTTTAAAAAATTCCCAAATTGGCAACTCTGCTCATATGATTTTCGCTCTTTTAACTCAGCCCATTTTTTGCGGCGCTCGAATTTAGTACGGTCTGTAATTTGAAGACCGAAAAAATATTTTTTGTGTAATTTTTTTCTACTTCTTTTCGTTTTCGTTGAGGTCAAGTTGAGCTGCGTTTATTGCTCCGTGATGTAAGTAATGCAGCGGCACGGCGGCACATGGTGGCTGCAGCCTTGGCTCAAACCGGTTCAGTTGGTTGCCTGTTATATTCTGGCAGGCGGTAGTCACTGTTTTTCCCAAAATAAAAAAATATATATTTTATAAAAACACCAAAAATTCAAAAAAATGCATGCGTTTAATGCCCTGTGAAATCTTAAATTAAGGTTATTTCATTTAACAAGAATCTTTATATGAAAAGCGCATGAAATCAATTAAAGTTTTAAAAAGTTGCTTTTGGTTCTTTCTCAAGCGCAGTGCACGTTTAAGTCTTAAACGAAGGTTATTTTGCTTAACCGAACATTTGAGTTCACAAAAGTAGTTAAAATATTAAATAAATACAATAAAATAACCCAAAAATAGTTACACTTTAAATATATTCTGAAATTTTAATTATTTGTATCGCATTAATACATTTTTTGTTTGTAATTTTCCATTCATCAAAGTCATAAATTTATGCAGGCCACTGAAGTTTATAAATTAAGCACGTATTGTGTACTCTCAAATTGTTTAAAATTTTTAAATTTAAATATTATTTTAAAGAAATAAATTTTATTATTTTTTTATAGGTTTTTAAAAGATTTTGTTTAATACTTTTTTTATATTTTTATAATTTTCAATGTTATCTTGGTATTTTCCAGAAACACGCAGACTAATATTCAAGAAAAATGCCTAATAGCTTTTCCCGAATAATAATAGTTTTTCCCGAATATCTTTCATTTTCATTAACTCTCGTTTTATTATTTTTTTTTAATCTATTTTTCCTATTTGTAAATGACTTGAAACTTAAACTAATTTTTTGAATACTGTTGCCGAATACTACTGAAACCTTTTTACATTATGCTTTTAGAAATTGTAATGAAATTCTTTCCTGAATAGATGTTTCAATAGTCTGATCTGATTAAATACAATAATAAAGGACAGATTTCAGAAAAGAGAAGTCATGTCTGAATTGAATAAAAAGTTCTGTCATCAGCCCTGAGTATGCAATACTGATTTCAACTATAATTTCTTCAGGGCTCATCAATTTTCAGCTGATAAATCAATAAAAACTGAAATTCTTTCCTGAATAGATGTTTCAATAGTCTGATCTGATTAAATACAATAATAAAGGACAGATTTCAGAAAAGAGAAGTCATGTCTAAATTGAATAAAAAGTTCTGTCATCAGCCCTGAATATGCAATACTGATTTCAACTATGATTTCATCAGGGCACATCAATTTTCAGCTGATAAATCAATAAAAACTGAAATTCTAAAAAAATCTACATAACCAATAAATGATATTAAGTCAACTTTAAAGATACTAACAGTATTTTGACAAATTTGACAAATAATCTATAATGATACGAAAACGATAGGTTTTTCGATAAAAACGAACATATCATAAACGATATCGTTGTTTTTGTCGTTAAAGATATCGAGATGATTTCATAAATGGATTTATTTTCGATAAACAAATTTTATTTGTTCAGAAAATTTAATTTTTTGACAAAAATTATAAAGAACACGCAATTTTCAAATACTTTGGTGTTTATATCTAAAATTTATCATTGTTATATCGAATTTAAAAATTATCGTCAAATGGTTTGTAGGGTATTAATGGTTTGTAGGGTATCATAAAATTATAATTTTTGAAATGTACGCCATTTTATATTCAAACTGGAAAATCAAACTGGAAAATCTCCGTTTAGTACTACTCGATTTTTAAATAAATTTTATTCAAATTGAAGTTATTGTGAAATAGTATCTTTATTATCGTATCGAGTCCCTTAAATATACAGCTTTTAAAATCGAGAATAAATTTCTAGTATTTTTCCGGCAGGGACGAGCAGACTAATTTTTTCGTCTAAAATTTACGTTCTTAAATAATTTAAAAAAACCAAAAAAAAAAAACGTTGATCCTTTTATATAAAAAAACGTTTGGAATAGAAAATAATAATTTCTATAAATAATAAATGGAATTCCCCCAGCAATTTTAATCAGAGCATGATCTGTCCTACAACGCAGACCTTCACAAATTTAGAGACAAACACCAATCAAAAAAAAAAACTATTTTCATAGTTATTTATTGATCGATGTTTTTGACTGCAAGATTTATCACTTTTTACAAAATCTCACAACTAAAAAAAAAATCAAAAAAAAAAGATAATTAAAGGTTAAATATTGCAAACATTCACCCGATGCCAAGGGTACTGCACGAGAGACGGCTTAAGAGAAAGATTGGCAAGTTAGTGAGTAACACTAACAACAACGAAGACGACGACGAGTGATTTTGGAGAGAGTACTGCGAGCACAAAGAGTTGCCTTGTGCTGCACATGGTCGGTTGTTGGTTGGTTCATGTTGCTGCTGCTGCCTGATGATAATAATGCTGATGATGATGACGACCACGACGACGATGATGAAGTCAAAGAAGAAGCAGAGAAATGTTGTGTCATAGGCTGCGCCAGCCCCACCAACCTCATGCAATGTCATGGCGTGCACATTGCCATCAAATGAGTAACAACCAGGGTTTACACGTTGTTTTTTAAATGTAGTAGATACATTCAAATGAATAAAAATGTAGTTATTAAGAAAGTCAATATTACAGAGAAGTAAATAATAAAAAAAAATTGTAAATCAACGCATTTTTAAATGGGTGAAGATTTGAGCAAGAAACATTATTATTTTAAGTAATAAATTTTAAGTTATCTATTTAATTATTTTTGTATTCTTTCAAGTATTTTTTTAGCAGAATAAATATAAATCATATTTAAAATAAAGCCTGAATCACAAGATTTGACTATACAACCAACCGTTGACGCAATTCTCAAACAATTTTAATATTAATCGGGTTTTTGTATGGAAAGTTGGGCAATCAAACGATTGATATTCAACCCAATCGAGAAACGCGTCGGGAGACATATCCGACGGAATTGACAAAAAAGCAATCGAGCAACTCACAGTTAACCGACGTATATTCGAAAATTTTCATCGGTAACAAATTAATCGAATTTCCCGTTGTGTGAACATCTACTGTCAAATTTACTCACATTTTATTTTTATGTGAAAACATGAAATTTTACATTTTTATTAATTGATTGCAGAAATAATGTAGTTTAAAATGTGCAAATAGTTAACAAATAATTTATTTCGACTGCTTGGATGTTGGAAACTTGCTTAAACTGCTATGAAAATTTAACTATTTGAGTACCTACTGTCGTTAGCATTTACAAAATTAATTACAAAAAAAATATTTCATTCGTTTTGTATTTGCAGTCATTTTAAAGTGTCAAATAGAGTACGTTTAATCAATAAAATTGAAAACAAATTTAATTTTGACTTCGAAACTTGGCATTTAATATCGAAATTGAGAGGAAAACAAGGTTGCGTTGTTTTCTAAATGTTTCCCGTTACTCGGAAAACTTGTTAAGATTTTATTTTCCGTCGGAAGGAGAACAATCCGACGAGCTTCCGTTCGTCGGTAATCTAGATTGGGATGATTATAATTGTTTGAAAAATTGAGTTTACGATTGGTCGTATAGTCAATCGTGTGATTCAGACTTAAGTCTTGAAAACATTATACTTTGAATATGTTGATATTGATAAATTTTAAAATTAGCTTTTCGACATTTTATTCTCTGTGAACATTTTGGAAGATGTACACTTCAGTTTTAAAGTTTACTTTAAAATTTTTTTATATTTTATAGATTTTTCACAGAATATGCATATTTCCAGCAAACGCATAATAATGGATTTTGGCAAGCGTATGGCAAGTTATCAAATTTGTTGAATTTTAAAGGTAGATTGCTGTATATATTGTGTACTTGCTGAAAATAGGAATTTGTTTCTGGAAGAAATACCCAATTCATATTTGTCTAGGTATGCATGGTCTCGGGGAAGAATTGAAGGTTGCAAAAAGGATTCAATACCATTTTTTTTATTTTGTTGTAAAATCAGTAAAAACTGTTTAAATTTGTCAATTTTTTTTGTATAAAATACATGCGTATTGTTGGACTCGCAAAGGAAAAACTAAAATTGTCCAAGTAACTTCGCTTTAAAGTGGCTTTTAAACTGCTAGACTTGACTCTTATGAATTTAACAACATTTTTGTGTTATATTAAAATAGTATTTTGTTAACATTTGTACGATTTGTGGTTTTAACCTTTAGATGTATTTTCACCTTTCGATGTTATTCTCATATATAGATGTTATTCTGATACCAATGATTTTTTTTTTCAAAGGTACATATTTATTTTTCAACGAAAACACATTTTCGATTTATTTTTGCTTGATTTGCAATGGTAATTTATAAAATGCTACATTGGTAGTCTAATTTTGTACTAAGAACAGTGATTTCAATAGTTTTTAATTCTGATATATTGCTTTGAGCATTTTACCTTTAAAATCGTGGTTTCTTAGTGTATATATTTCGTATATGGATCGTATATGTATCAAACGAAGCATAATTTAAATATATATCATATGATATCTAAAATTCAATTTGTGGACATGACCTCTTTTTTGCACAAATCTCTAAATTGTCACGGAATAGAATTGCATCGAAGAAGAATTGAATTGGGTATGAATTGTTACAAAGAATAATTGTCTCAAGAAAGATTTTTTTTGGAGTATAATGTTCCGAGTATGAATTATCAATAGCCCCAAATTCTTCATTGTTTTTCATCATATTTGCTATTTCTTGATTTTGTTGGACTGCGGATTATTCAACAGTAAATTCTATGGAAAAAGTGTAAAAAAGTGACTACCTTATAACAGTAAAAATATTTGTAATACAAACAAAAATTGCATTCGATCTTAATCGAACGGCATAGCCTGTGAACCCTGGATATGATGAGAGGAGCCCTGATAAGAAAGAGGAGGCCAAATTGAGAGGAGGCCAAATTGAGAGGAGGCCATGAGTGGAGGCCGCTGTATGCGGTGGCATTGTCTCAATACCGTTGCCAGTAGCAGCAGCTTTAGTTACTGACTGAATGAATGACTGAAACTCGCTCTCACTAACTCAGTCTCTCATTTACATTTAGTTGTTGCTGTTGTTGTTTGTGATGACTTGTTTTTGTTGTTGTTTTTGCATTTGGTTGTTGTTATTATTTTTTTTCTTGCTGTTGTTATTATTATTTTGTTGTTGTTTTTTTGCCAATTCAGAGGCCTGGGATGCAGTACAGCGATGCAATACATCGCTCTGCCTGAGTACGATGACTACCGTGATAATGATGTTGCTGGTGCTGCTGCTGTTGCTTGTGCCGCTGCCGATGATGATGACGATGATGGTTATCAAAGGTCTTTCACCCGAACTCGGTCATTGGCGTACATTTGCTTGTTAATCCAGTGCATTGTCAACTGTTTGCATGCATGTCGCAATTGCTGTAAGAAAGTTCAATTGCCTCTGAAAAACGTACTCACTGTCATTTTCGATTACTTCGTCTGCTACTGCCTGCTGCTTCTTCTTTTTGTTTCCTTTTTTTTGCATCTTCTTTTTTTCTCTGTTTCTTCCAATTTTTCTATTGGAACTGGCTTATTTCTTATATATTTTCCTTTTTTATAATATTTTTTTATCATTCATTTTTTAATTTTTTGTATTTTTTAATATCGAAATTTTTATTTTTTTAATTTATTTCTCTTTTTTAGTTCACATAAATTTATAATCTTTCCTATATTTTTTTTCTTTATTTAATATTTTTTGGCAAACTTTTTCAAACATTTTTTTCTTTTATTTCCTATTTTTATCTACCCGAGTGGAAATTGAGTTCAGGATGCGATCATTGTCTGATCAGGCACAGTGTCGTATATTTTACAAATTATTTTTTAAAACTATTTTTTATTAATTGTTCGTATATTTCTTTTTTAAATTTAGATTTTTTTTTCCATTTGATTCCAAATGGTCCTTTATTTTTTTCCATATATTCCTCTTTTTACCTTTCCCCACAAATTTTAAATATGTTTTTCACATTTCATATGTTTTATTTTATTTCATATATTTCTTTGTTTTTTTCTTTTTTGTTTCATTTCTCTTTGATTTTTTTTCGAATACTTTTCTTTTTTTTTAATTTTTCTATTCTTTATTTTTCATATTCCGGTTGATTTATACCATTTAATACATATTTTTTCTAGTTCTTATTTTTTTATTTCGTAATTTTCCTTTTTTGTTTTTTAATTTATTTCTCTTTTTTGTTCACAAAAATTTATAATCTTTCCTATATTTTTTTTTTCTTTATTTAATATTTTTTGGCAAACTTTTTCAAATATTTTTTTTTTATTTTATTTCCTATTTTTATCTACCCGAGTGGAAATTGAGTTCAGGATGCAATCATTGTCTTATCAGACTTGGGCGTCGTATATTTTACATTTTTCATATTTCTTTTCTATATATTATCCATTTTTTAAATTATTTTTTATTAATTGTTCGAGTATTTCTTTTTTAAATTTAGAAATTTGTTTTCATTTGAGTCCAAATGGTTCTTCTTTTTTCCCATATATTCTTCTTATTACATTTCCCCATAAATTTTAAGTATGTCTTTATTTCATATATTTCCTCCTTTTGTCATACATGTTTTTCTTTTCACATTTCATATGTTTTATTTTATTTCATTGTATTTTTCTATTTTGTTTTCTTTTTTCTTAGTTTTTTTTTCGAATACTTTTCTTTTTTCCTTATATTCTTTCTATATTTTTCATATTCCGTTGGATTTATACCATTCAATAAAATTTCAAATTTTCCCATTTTCATTGTTCTTTTTTAGTATAGTGTTATTTTCATTCATTTTAATTTTTTGTATATACCCAGTAGTAAATTTCAGGCGCAAGAAGCTATGCTAGCACTGATTCTCAAGCAGATAGAACCCCTTCCCGACTAAATGATTTCCTTTCTTCTTTTTTATATGAAATGAACATTTTTGCAGGACTTCTCAGAGAACGGGTCTCACAAGGTCTCACAAAATAGTTTGACTCATTACTGTTAGCATTCCATTAGAAGGTGTGCTAGCAGTGCTTCGCTTTTGTATTTGGAAAATATTAGAAATAGTCACCAAATCGATTGGCGCTGATTCTCTAGAAGGTGTACTGGAAGTACACTAGCTTCAGTGATGGCATAATGTGTATTGAGCATGCTAAGAAGTTGTTATAGCAGAACTTCTAATGGCAAGGCCTGGACAAATTTACTACTGGGTATTTTTTAAATTTCCTAATTTGTTTCGTTTTTTCATAATTTTACTATATGTCGCTCATTTTTCCTCATTTAATTTTCGTATATATATTTTTTTTATTTCATATTTTTTTTCTTTATTTCTTACATTTTAAAATTTTTCTTTTTCTCGTAAATACTGCATTTTTAATATATTTTATTTTAATTCATATTTATTTAGTTTTTTTTTCTTTTTTAATATTTTTTTTTCATTTTTAGAAGTATTTTATATTGAAAAATATATTTCCGAACGGGAATAAATGTTCGTATTCTTTTTTATTTAATACTAGCTGGACCCGTGCACGACTCGTGCCCGTAAAATTCTACCCGGTAGATTTATTCCCCGTACAATTCTTCCCCGTAGTGTTTTTCCACTAGAAGTTTTAATGTGGTGAGTTTAAGTGTGATAAGTTTTAGTGTGGTGAGTTTTATTGTGATGAGTTTAGGTGTGGTGAGTTTAGATGTGGTGAGTTTATGTGTGGTGAGTTTTGTGTGGTGAGATTAAATAAGATGAGTAACATCCAATTTTAAAGTTTAGTTGAAATCGATATCATTACGACTGAGATATAGCGTACTGAATTTTTGAGTTCTATGGGAGGTGCCACTTCCCTTTGCCCTATCTAGTTTATATATGGGTTAGGATACTCCATGGACTCCATAGCATAGTAATGCAAATTGTCAGAAAAATACATTCAGTGGTTTTGCTATGAATCTGAAGTATACACCAAAAATAAAAATGGGCGTAAAAGTGGGCGTGGTCAACGAAAACTATGTAGTGACTTTCTCCTGGATCTGCAGGATATATATTCCAAATTTTAAGAAAATCCGTGCACAGGTGTTCGTTTGCATAGCGCACAAACAAACAAACGGAAAGTGAGTTTTATGTATATAGATATTTTTAGGTTTTTTCTTATGTATTCTTTCATTTTTTCTATTTCATGTTTTTTTCATATATTTTTCTGTTTCTTCTAAATTTATCGTATAATTTTTTAAATTCGAATACTCATCAATTATTTTTGAAATTTGAATTTAAGTGTTTGCAAAACTCTTTCAATATCCGACATTTTTGAATCGATGAGTCTAATATTACTATCATTTAATGAGCTTATTTTAATCTATCACATAACATGCATTTCTTTCTTTCTTTTTCAATTCGACAAAGTATTTTAATTGTATTAATTAATAAACTTTATATTTATTTAAACTATAGTTTTTGTACAAAAATCTAACTATTACCATTTAATTTCTGTATTTTCCTTTATAAAAGTTGCTCATTTATATTTGATTTTTAAAATCTTTCATATTTTCTTACTTTTTCTTCATAAATTTTACTAATTTAATATCATCTAATTATGTAGTATGTTAAACATTTTACATATATTTTTCTCTTTTACACATTTGATATATATCTAAAAATTTTAAATATTATAATATTTTTCATATATTTTTCACATACTATTTTATATATTATTTTTATCATATATATTTCTTATTTTTAATATATATTTCTATGCTTATACGTTATTCTTTATTTTTGTATATTTATTTCACCTTTTTCTTATAATATTCTTCAATTTTAATTCTTTCTACTTTTGTATTTTATTTGTTGTACCCACATCTTCTACATTTTACTTTTCTGTCTCATTTTTCGCATTGCATTCAGGACAAGTAGGCTGTATGTCGTATGTCTGTGATATTTTTTCTTTATTTCATTCATTTTACTTTTTTTCATTTATTTCTTTTCATTTTTCCTTTTTTATTTTTTAACTGACCGATATATTCTAGAGTTTTGCTGTGAACCCTGTGCCGTTTCTGAAAAGTATCTGCTGCATAATTATCGCAGTTTTTTTTTTGTTCTGGCTACTAGCTACTCCAACATTTTTCCATTCAAAAGTGTTTATATTAAACGTAAAATGTAGGTTGTTGACTTGCAGCTTATTTCATAATTTTATGAAATCTAAGTATTTGAAGTTGACTTGTTTTGTTTTGATTTATTCGATTTGTTGTGTTTAAATTAGCAATTAAAAAACAATTAAATATTGATATAATAAATCATTTCCAACTTCTTAGAATTCAAAATTCATGAAAAATTAATATGCCACATTTTTAGAATATTTTGTTATAATAGTTATTATGTGACTTTTTAATGTAAATATTTAAACTTTTTAATTTAAGCATTTAATACTATTATATAATATTAAATTTCATATTATTTATAATATGTAGTAAAATCAAAAAATAAAAATTTAAATCCAAGCATGTGCCAAATGACCATGTCTTTCGACCTATTATTGTATACTACAAAAATAAAACTCAATTCTAAAATAACAAAAAACTTAAAAAGTATAAATTAAAAATAAATATTCATAAGAAATAAAATTGATTTGATTTTGACAAACTATAGCAGCAA
Source organism: Dryomyza anilis (assembly GCA_951804985.1). NCBI lineage: Eukaryota > Metazoa > Arthropoda > Insecta > Diptera > Dryomyzidae > Dryomyza > Dryomyza anilis. Next base: position 81,173,916 of record OX638134.1, on the reverse strand, counting down.
AATTTTTAAAAATTCATTAAATAAATAAACAAAAAAAAAAAAAAAAAACAACAATGACATTGAAGTATATAAAATTTGCAATTTAATGAAATTCCATGTGAATTTAATTTAAATGAAATATTTAATTTTAAATGTAGAAAATTTGGAATAATGTTTAATATATAGTGAAATTTTTATTTTTAATTAAAATTCTAAATAAAAAATTTAATTTTTAATAAAAAATTTATTAAAAACAAAAATTAGGTATTAGTGAAAAATTGAGTTTTTAATAAAAAAATTAAATTTTTTTTAGTGAAAAATTTAATTTTTTATTGAAAAATTTAATTTTAGAGAAATATTGAATTTATAGAGAAAAGTTGAATTTGCAGTGATTGATCAAATTTTGAGTGATAAATAGAATTCTTAGTGAAAATTTGATTTTTTAATAAAAAAAATTTATTTTTTAATGAAAAATTAAATTTTGAGTCAAGAATTGAATTTATAATGAAAAGATCTAGTGAAAATTGAAATTTCAGTTCAAAATTGAATTATTATTGAAAATTTTAGTTTTGAGTGCAAAATTGAATTTTTAGTGAAAAATTGAATTTTTAGTGAAAAATTGAATTTATAGAGAAAAATTGAATTTTTAGTGAAAAATTGAATTTTTAGTGAAAAATTGAATTTTTAGTGAAAAATTGAATTTTTAGTGAAAAATTGAATTTTTAGTGAAAAATTGAATTTTTAGTGAAAAATTGAATTTTTAGTGAAAAATTGAATTTTTAGTGAAAAATTGAATTTTTAGTGAAAAATTGAATTTTTAGTGAAAAATTGAATTTTTAGTGAAAAAATTGTATTTTTAATAAAAATTTTAATAATTATGAAAAATTGAATTTTATTTTTTACTGAAATTGAATTTTTAGTGAAAAAATAATTATTAGTGAAAAATTTAATTTTTATGAAAAATTTCTACTGAAATTGAATTTTTAGTGAAAAATTGATTTTGTAGTGAAAAATTGATTTTGTAGTGAAAAATTTAATTTTTAGTGAAAAAATTGTATTTTTAGTGAACATTTATTTTTTAGTGAAAATTTAAATTTTTTAGTGAAAAATTGAAATTTTAGTGAAAAATTAAATTTTTAGTGAAAAATTGAATTTTTAGTGAAAAATTGAATTTTTAGTGAAAAATTGAATTTTTAGTGAAAAATTGAATTTTTAGTGAAAAATTGAATTTTTAGTGAAAAATTGAATTTTTAGTGAAAAATTGAATTTTTAGTGAAAAATTGAATTTTTAGTGAAAAATTGAATTTTTAGTGAAAAATTGAATTTTTAGTGAAAAATTGAATTTTTAGTGAAAAATTGAATTTTTAGTGAAAAATTTAATTTTTAGTGAAAAATTTAATTTTTAGTGAAAAATTGAATTTTTAGTGAAAAATTGAAATTTTAGTGAAAAATTAAATTTTTAGTGAAAATTTGAATTTTAAGTGAAAATTTGATTTTGTAGTGAAAAATTTAATTTTTAGTCACAATTTGAATTTTTAGTGACCATTTTAAATTTTTATAAAAAATTTAATTTTAGTAAAAAAATTATTTTTAAATGAAAAATTTCGGTGAAAAAAACCGATATTTTTAATGAAAAATTAAATTTTTAGTGAAACATTTAATTTTGTTTTGATACAAATTGAATTTTTAGTTAAAAATTGATTTTTTTAGAGATTTTTATTGAATATTTCGATTTACCATTAACTATTCAATAAAAAATCAAATTTAATTGTTTTTTTTTCTTTAAATTACTTTTGTTGAAGTAAATTTGTTTTAGTAAAAGTTGGAATTTTTAGAACAAATATTTACAAAATATAATTAAAATGAATTCTTTGTACCAACGACAACCCTTAATTCAAACAGAAAGGTTTAAAATATAAATTTAAAATTGTTTAAATGTGTTATAATTATATTTTTTTTCTATAAATATACAAATTATATAAATGGACCAAAATGCAGACTGTTTCGTTACATTCATACGCACATTTTAACATAAATTGCTCAGAAAACACAGTAAATTGAATACTTCCAATATTTTTTAAACGTGCGTCTAAAAATATATGCGTATAAAAATGACGATTGAATGGATTGTTACGTTACATTATTTGGAAGTAGATTTTCAGCTGCCTTACATTGTTGAAAAATACTGCTATTCTGGACAACTATTTTCAACGTGCAGTGCATAATGTCTAACCTTTAGAAAGGAAGTAATAAATTAAATTTTAATTAGTTCTATAATTTTTTTTGAGTTCTATAAAAGCAAAAAAGTTCGGACTGTTACGTTACAAAGAATACTGTTACGTTACCTGTGCATTAAATTGTTCAGATAACAAGTAAAAAAAAAGGTTAAAAATGATTCAATAGTTGATTATCAAAACAGATGACATTAATTCATTATTTTTACGATTAGACACTCAAGAAGTTCTAAGAAATTCACATGAAACTCGAATAAATCAACAACATGCTAAATATTAAATTAACATTTTTTATTTTATTTTCGCATAAATTCTTTCTGTGTAGTATTGGGTATATAATGGATGTTTCAGGAAACTATTTTATTTTTATAGATCGAAGTAAATATTAGAATTACCATAGAAATACAACAAAATCTTACAAGAATCTTTAAATTTATACAATACACATTATTCGCACTTCAGCAGCAACAACAATTTTAATAGTTGCAAAATTTTTATAATAAGTATTAAGTTATCAGAACACGGAAATAATTCTAGAAATTATTTTACTGCACAAATGCCAGTCAATAGTTTTGGAGACAGCCTATAAAACACATGAGTGTTTTTTGTGATAAGCCGCAATTAAGGACTTCAAAAATTTCAAGGACATTTGAATGAAATGATTGTGCGCGCTATTTATAGAAAGTCATAAAACACATGGTTGGTTGGTTGTTTTCGTTGTAATGAATGCATTCTGTAAATCATATAAAATGAATCAGCGGAATTTTTGCCAAGTGTAGGGGACAAATAAAAATTTCAAATACAAAGGCAAATACAAAAAAAAACGTACGAAATACGCACAGTGTATAGGCAAAGCTACTCTTTGAGCATAACAAATCACATTAGGCGACGCGCAATAGAAAAGCTTAGATTTTTCACAACAACATCGATGCGTGTGTGTGTCTGTCCGTCTGTCTCATGAGAGCGTATTTGTTAGTGTTGGTATTTAAAATACAAATAAAAGATATAGTTTTTGTTTTTTTTTTTTTAATTTGTTTTCGTGCCCGCGCTGCTGCTGGCTGCAATACTAAGCACTATGGTGACCTTCTCGTACTGTCATGGTTAAAATGAAAGCTTCCAATGAAATAAAACAAACGATTTGTATTTTGTATTTACGCACAACAACAGCAGCAGTAACAGAACAACAAAAATAAAAATAAAAACAACAAAAATAATAAAATATTTTGCACAAACCGTTGACAGGTAGACATTTTGTTTTGTTGTTGTTGTTGCGACGGCTACTGTCATCTTTTGCACCAAAATGCGTAATAAAGTGGATGGAATTTTTTAAATTGCGGAATTTATTGTACTAATAATTTTAAATTTATCTTGTTCTTCAGAAATAATTAATGATTTTTCTCAAATAAAATAAAAACTAACATTTTGCAACTCCAAATGAACAGCAAAAGATAAAAGAAAAGGGATAAAAGAAAATATAAAAATACAGATGTAAAAAATTCATCAATATGATGAATGTTTTTTTATCAACAAAAATTCATAATAAAGATAGTTCATTTAAATAATAAATAGTTTTTAAATATTAAGAATTGGATTATTTTTACAGTGTATAATTTTTCAAGTTACTTATAAAAAGTAAGGTTAGTACTCGTGGCAAATTTTGAAGTTTGGACATTTTGATTTTTTAAGTAGTGAGGTTATTGAGGATAATGGAAATTAAAGGATTTTTCAATAACAGCCGCTACAAAAGTTTTTAACAAACTTATGTAACAAACTTATGTAGCGGATATCAATGAAATTCTTTATTCCTGTAAAAGTACGTTCGATGCCATTATGTATGGAACTCGATTTCTTTTGCATGGCCACCACGGGCACGCTTGCAGAAGTCCAAACGCTGAACCCAATTTTCGACGGTTTTCAAGCATAAATCGGCCGATACTGCTGCAATTTAACGTTCGATATTCGTACGAAGTTCATCAATCGTCGCTGGCTTGTTGGCATAGACCATAGACTTGACGTAGCCCCACAGGAAATAGTCTAACTGCGTCAAATCGCACGACCGAGGCGGCCAATCGACTGGACCATTTCGTGAGATAACACGTTCTCCAAACTTGGTTTCCAATAAATTGATTGTGGCATTCGCTGTGTGGCTTGTGGCGCCGTCCTGTTGGAACCACATGTCCTCCATATCATCCAATTGGGGCCAAAAATATTCGGTTATCATTGAACGGTTGATATTCCCATTCACAGTAACGTGCCGTTCTTGATCATCACGGAAGAAGTACGTTCCAATGACGCCGCCGGCCCATAAACCGCACCAAACCGTAATTTTTTCGGGATGCAATGATGACTCATGGAGTACGTGTGGATTGCTGTCTGACCAATAACGAATATTTTGTTTATTGACGAATCCATTCAGCCAGAAATGAGCCTCATCGTTGAAGATGATTTTTCGAATTATTACTACCGAATTTCGGTAGTAAATTTTAATAATTTCGTCTCGTTGTTGGCTCGTATATCCATCATGAAATGGCAAACCTTACTGAAGAGAAATGTCAAAAGAGCGGCAAGAAATATGGCGTCGTTTGTTGTCCCTGTCGCAAGTTAACTTTTAATTGACTGTGAATATATGTATAACATGTATAACAGTGTTCATATCACAGGTTGTTCGAAATCAGTCATTTGCAATAGCAGCTAGCGTAAATATATAGATAATCTTAGTTCTGAATTTCATTGATCTAGCTCTTCTTGTTTTCTTCTAAACGTGATTTCAACAGACATACAGACGAAAATTGAAATTTATAAATGCACAAAATCAATCATAAAGTACGATGAATTATTCCGAATTTTCGAATGTATTCTACTGAAATTAATTGTATTATCGTACAACATTTTTCGGAAGATTATATTAGTATTTATTTTCAAAAATACCTACGTACTTATTATATTTTCATTGATAATATATGTTTTTGAATTATTATCATGTACACAAAAGTCAAGATTATAATATAAAAGCAAATATTAATTTAAATTTAGGAAATTTACAGCTTTATCTTATTAATGTAGCGGAACCTGGGGTACAGTGAGACATGTTTTAATATGCCTCCAAAAAAATACATTTTTTATAATTTTAAAAAAATTATTTTCAAGTGTCTATTTGATAGAGTGGTTCGTGTTCTAAATAGGCGCAGTAAAAGAATATAATTTATATGTTTTATGCTTGATTTTTGGGCGATTTTACAAAATAACTCGTTTTCGGTCAGTTTTGAAAAATCATAGGGTAAAGTGGGAAATGTTAAAATATACATATATAATATAAAACATATATAATTTATTATTTTATTAATATTTTATTTTTATTTACAGTTTACAAAATATAAATACATACAGAATAAATAAAAAAATAATATAACGAAAAAAAAAAATTTAACGCACACGCAAAAAAAAATTGTAATGCCAAGAATTTATTCTTTGATTCAAGAATGTATGTTCCCAATGTATGTTCCCAACAACGTGACGTACTAAAATCAAGAATAGAGATATTTATGATTTACTCACAATTACATAGAATTTACTCTAACAATGTTTTAACAATCCACATTTTTATTTTAAGAATGTTTTTTTTCTGAGTGTGTAATGCAAACAATGAAATTTAAGAAAAAGATTTAGTCAAGATTTATAAATATTTATCAAATTGTTCCTTGTTTCCATTGTTTAAATTACATTTCCCACATTACCTCAATATCGCAATTGCAATTTCCCACATTACCCTATGTCCTACTTTAACAAGTGTTGTATTTTGTTTTTTTTTTTCCAAATAAGAGCTCACTCATACTTTACTTTTTTAATAATCGAAATATGATGGGTTCTCCATAATTTTGGATATAGCACACAAAAAAAAAAAAATTACCAACAACCAGTATTCATCATATTGGTGATTTCATTCATTGAACTAAAATCGTATTTTTTCAATGTTTTTCAATTTAATTTTTTTATAACATCAATTTTCAAACAAAAATTTGTCTCCATTTATGTATTTAGAATTCTTATAAGATTCATAATATTTAAATTATTATGGTTTGATGAATAAAATTCATCAATATGATGTACACTTATTCATAATAATAATAATAGTTTGGCGCTACAGTCATTTATAGAACTTCGGCCGAGCTCTCTCACCATTTTGTTATATTTGTACTCAAAGTGGTGGGACCTACAGTTTATTGCCGAATCCGAACGGCGGGTGAGAGCTTTTCATAGGCAATGGTTTTATTCTCGTAGGTTTGCCATTTACTGACGAGAGCTAGCGCGGTATAGAAAATGTTTCAATGAAAAGATGTTGTTAGCCCCAGTCCAGGGACCTTTCATTAATATGATGAAATTGAGTCTTCCAATAATTTGCAATTAAATATTATAACTCGTATAAGAATTATAAATACATAAATGTGTAAATGGGGACAAATATTGAAAATAAAAAACATTTAAAAAATAAGATTTTAATGCAATGAATGAATTCATCAATATGATGAATCCAGGTAGTTGATGAAATTTTTGGTGATATTTTGTGTGTGTGTGTGTTTTCATTCAATCGAAAATGTTTTAACAAAGATATATTCAAATATTGTCCTCTGTATTAAATTAGGAATTTATTAGAAAATATTAAATTTTGAGGTTTTTTTTTATTAATTAAAATATCTATCAATATTGTTGTAATATACATAGATTTCTTTCTATATTTTATTAGGAATTCATTATAAAAAATATGGTTTTGAAAACTATTAACTTGCGTTATACCGTTACTTTTTGACAGCTAGTCAGAGCCATAAAATTTATTTTTGTATGTCACACAAATACCTCAAACCAACAAATTATGACTATTAATATATAAAATATATTATTATAATAAATGCTTTTTTCAGTATTCATTGGTTAAGCTTAGATTTCAAAATTAAATTTAATGGTATCGTTAGAATTTGACAGCTTGAATAAAAACCAGTTGGGAAGGTAAGATCACATGGGAAATTTTAAAGTAGGTGTAATTATGATAGTTAGGATTATCAAAATTATAGTCGGTCTAAGCCGACTATAAATACCCTACACATATGTGTGGTTACCATTCAAAGTGTTATATAGGTCAACAGGGTATACGAATCCTGAAAATAACTACAAACATTCAATCGCTGAAGAATTTCCATTCATTTGATACCCATATTTACAAATGGGTAGGTGTACCGAATTTCGATTTTTTTTTGTGAACCACAAGTCTTTTCGCCGGAAAACATTATTATCATGTATTTGAGCATGATATCAATATATATTTGACCAAAAAAGTTTACCTAAGCACGTATACATAAAAATTGATCTTTATATTTACATTTTATATGAGGTATTTGAACATAAGTGGTCGGATCATAGGTCACAATGGACCGATCTCGCCAATTTTTTCGCACATACAGCGTAGGTATATTAGTAATCTAAGTTATAAGTTTCATTTATCTAGCTCTTCAATTTTAAAAGTAGTAGGGATTTCAACAGACAGACAGACAGACAGACGGACAGACAGACGGACAGACAGACGGACAGACGGACATCGCTAAATCGACTCAGGAGGTCATGCTGATCAAGAATATATATACTTTTCCATACCGGAGATGCTTCCTTCTGGGTGTTACAAACGGCGTACCAAACTGAATATACCCTTTCACTCTTAGTGTAGGGTATAAAAATAAATAAAATTGTCAATATAAAATTTAAATTAAAATTGAAATTAAAAATTTCCATATTCTAACATTTTTTTTTGGGTGTGCTTCAGATCGAAAATATTTTATTTTTTAAGTTTTTATTTTTTAAACCTAATATTTGTTATATAATATTTTTATCATATTCTAAATGTGTGAGAAACACGGAAATTGTTGGGAAAAATATTTTGATTGGTCTATTCGAGCTACTTACAAACATTCAGACATTTAAATTATGAAATGAAAATGTCAAAATTTTAAATCGTTTTAGTTTTCGTAAGGGGTGTCGTATTAGTAACTTTTATTAGCATTTGTCATTTTTGGAGAAAAAAAACGATACAACCTTAGCAATAAACGTTATAAATTCGAATTTAAAAATAGTATAAGCTCTTTTTACAATTTTCTATATTTATTTATCAAAAAGCTAAAACTATCTTTATAGTCGACTTTTTCTTTTATTTTAGGCTGACTAAAGTTTTTTTTGTGTGTATTTTTTTTTTCTTTAAGTTCCTTCCGGATAGAACTAGAAAAAGCTCACCGAAAAGGACAGCTCACAATATATGTAATTAAATCAAATTGAGCTTTAGAAAATTAAATAAAAAAAATTATATATAAAATTTATAAAAAGTAACGCAAAAGATTGCTACCATAACTAGGAAGGAAGGCTGCCTAATGCAAGTTGTTATTTTAATTTTAATTCAAATGTAATTTATATATTATAATCATATATCAACTAAGCAACAACATAAGCAAATGCAGCAACAGCAATTACAACAAAAAGTAAAAATAATGCACATCCAAACAGCAACAAGCAGCCTTCAAAGTAAAAACATAAATAAAATATATAAAATAAAATAAAATCATTGCTCGTGTGTACGCGTTTCAGGAAGTATTTTTTTCAAGGATATCTTCATAAACTTGTTCGAATCTTGAATACAAAGGCAATACTAATTGAATGTCTGTCCATGCGTCCGTCAGTTAGTGTCGACCAGTCGCAATCGCATTCGCTTAGATGAGCGCATTAGATAGAGGAAGAACGATGGTGCGGCAGAGAGAGAGAGAGAGTGATATAAAGAGTCAAAGCCAAAGCTTTGTGTGAAGCTTTTCTGCGCTAGTCGTGCGTTTTTGCGCTCTCATACATTGGTCGTACATCGTCGTGATCTGTCGAAATCATTTTTAGTGCATGTGCAAATGGCCGCTTAGTCATGTCGAATGTATGCGATTCGAAACTAGCTATGCACATGTGATACTATTTTTGTATGAATTTTGGTTAGGGGGTGTGTGTAACTCGGGGGTGTGAAATTAAAATGCATCTATTTGAAAAACATTTCTATTGTGTGAATAAATCAAAAGTTGCATCTGATTAACGGTTGCAAAGATCATCGTTGGCATATCCTGGAAATCTCTTTCAGTTTTATATATCGGAAAAATATATTTTACGAAAAGGCTCTCAAAATATATAATTATTATTAATTATGCTCTTCAATTAGCATTATGCTCTTTACTCATAGTGCTGCTCTTTTGTTACTAATAACAATTATTCCTATAAAATACAAATTAATCTTAGTTGGCTTTTTTTTTAGTGCGAAATGAAACATATTTGGTTCGAGATCAATGAGACTATGTGCTTTATTTTAATATAAAAACTATGGCGCACAATCATAGACAGTTTAAAGTCGACTTTAAAAATAAATTCGACTTATTTAACAAATATTGTATAAAATAATAGCCCTATTCTGGCACGAGTCACAAATTCAACTCGGTCACAATAGTGCTGGGATTTGTCACAATTTCGTATTCTGTCAATTTGACGTATAAGTCTGAATCAATTGTCATTTGAAACAATTGTTATTGATTACAATTCGTCAATGCCATGCCAAAGGGGCGAATGTGCATTTTTAAAAATGTTGGGAAATCAAATTTTAAAGTTTGAAGTGCTTTAAAAATTTGTAAAGTTTATTTTCTTTTGTTATTTTGGTTTATTCGTCAATTATTATAACGTATATAAAATATCTGTGGATTTGGACAACTTTCTGAATTGTAAATACGGATTTTGTGAGGCAATATCCTGACAAAAATGCAAATATTTTTGTTTTTTTTTTACTATAACTTTTTATTAGCGCTAGATAACATAATAATGTGATAGGTGCTTTAAAAACAAGCAATAAATGCCTTTACATCACTATTTTATCTTGCACCATTAAAGAGTTATAGCAAAAAAACGGAAATATTCGCCCTTTTGGCATGGCATGATCAATTTTTTAAATTTCTTCGTTTTTTTTTTTGATATAACTCTTTATGGGTGCTAGATAAAATAGTAGTGTAAAGGAATTAATTGTTTATTTTTAAAGCACATATCGATTGGCATCATTATTTAAAAATATTTTGCCAAACATTTTTTTTGCAAATGACAAAAATTCAAAAAAATATTTTAAAATAATGATGAATATCTCGATAGGTGCTTTAAAAATATTTAAAGCCTTTACACCACTATTTTATCCTATACCAATAAAAAGTTATGACAAAAAAACGAAAAGATTCGCCCTTTTGGCATGACAACATTTTCAATTTTTCGAATTCGCCCTTTTGATTTTGTCTTTTATGGCTAGAAATATCTAACAAAACCACACACGATTTTGGCACAGTATACTTGAGAAAAAAACTACATTAAAAAATGTAAAAAAACGCAAATGTAAAAAATTACACATTCGCCCCTTTGGCATGATAGAGACGAATTGTCATTGCTCGATAGAATAGGGCTGTAAATTGTCAAAAAGTTGATTTTAAATTTAAAGTTGAGTTTAAATTGTCTATGATTATTATTTTTTTTTTTTACAAATTAACCAACGCTCAGGGGATGCCCCCTATTCATGCAATGCACAGTGTTGATCGTAAGAAAGGATTATAGGTTAAGGGGAGGAGAAAAGATGGAGTAGTGTCGATGGATATTTGTTTTAAATTTCCCAATATTAAAAATGTCGGGAAAAACAGACACAGGGAGATTGTTCCACAAACGTATCGTGCGGCTGAAGAACGAATTATCTCTGTAATGCGTAGTTCTGTTGAGAACCGAGTGGACTACGAAGGGGTGGGCTTGGTTCGATGCCCGAGTAGAACGAGAGAATACACGACCTGGTGGAATCAGGCCATTTATTTCCCTCGAACACTTACTATTGTAATACCTATAAAACAGGCTTACACTACGGTCCTTCGGTGCTCAAGAGAATCAATATAGGATGAAATATTTTCATCCCCTATTAAATATATTGCACGTTGTTGGATTTGATCCAGGAACTCCAAAGAAGATTTCGAAGCCCCTGCCCATATGTGCGAATTGTATTCCATCTTAGGCCGAATATAGGTTGTGTAGACAATGCGCAAGTCAGCGGGAGTGAAGTATGTCTTACACCGTTTCAGAAAACCCAGGCACTTGGCCGCTTCTTGGCCGACACATCAAATATGTGATCATTCCAACGGAGGTCACATTGAATTGATATGGCCAGAACGTCAAGAGCAGCTGACTGCGCAATATCGACAGAGTCCAGAGCCCAGTCGCAAAGATACAAAAATTTTTAATACATCTTTATTAATTAATATTTAAGCATTTAATTTATTAAATTTTTGTATTTCAATTTTTAACTAGAAATTATGTTTTTTAAATAAAATATTAAAAATTCTGATAAAAAAATATATTTTTTTGATATATGGATGAATTACTTTTATTACATGAAATAATAATGCCTGTTTATTATAAATTTTGATCTCTTTATAAATAGTCCTTATGCCATAGTCTAATTTTCTTTTTCTTTCTCTTATTTTCAGACACGGAAATAAAAACTCAATGTGGTTTCCTTGAAAATCATATAAATGCGTGCCAGGAACAAAAAGAGCAGATTTTTCCATGTCAAAAACAACACATTATACATTTATCGTATTCGATGTAAAATAAAAAAACCTTATCAAAGAAGGATAAATAACGTGGAGTTTCGCGTCCACTAAAAGTGGCAAAATGTGATGAATGCCCTCAAGCTTCAAGTGAAAATGACTGATCAAAAAACTAAACGATTTAAACTAATTAAAAAACTACTGTTCGATTAACTCATTTACAAATCTAACAAAAAAAAAAACACATAAAAAATTTATTCTGGTAATATAGCATTTATTGCATTTTACATATATACATAAAACAACAACATTAAATAAATATATATTTAAAATATATTGAACATAATCAAAGCCAAGGAATGAGAGAATTGTTTTACGGATAAGGTGAGTAGTTGTATCGCCCTAAAATTCGCCCTAAATTTTAGATTTTTATATTATGTTTTAAGGAAAAAATTAAATTTAAGTGGAATTTGATTTTTTTTTTGTAAAAATTTAAATTTAAAATTGAATTTTTTGAATATTTAAATTTTAAGTTTTAGTTAAAAATTGAATTTTTTTTAGATAAAAATTGAATTTTTTGTTAAAAATTGAATTTTTAGTTAAAAATTGAATTTTTAGTTAAAAATTGAATTTTTAGTTAAAAATTGAATTTTTAGTTAAAAATTGAATTTTTAGTTAAAAATTGAATTTTTAGTTAAAAATTGAATTTTTAGTTAAAAATTTAATTTTTAGTTAAAAATTTAATTACTATTGAAAAATTGATTTATGTGAATATTTGAATTATTAGTGAAAATAGGAATTTTTAGTAAAAATTTGAAGTTAAAAATTTAATTTTTAATGATCATTTAATGCTCCTGAAATATTGCATTTTCAGTTAAAAATTGAAATTATAGTTAAAAATTTAATTTTTAGTTAAAAAATGAAATTTTTGTTAAAATTTATTTTTTTGTTAAAAATTCAATTTATGTTACATATTGCATTTTCAGTGAAAAATTGAATTTTCTTTTAAAATTTGAATTTTAAGTTAAAAATTTAATTTTTAATGAAAACTTTAATCTTAAGTAAAAATGTTGCATTTTTAATTAAAAATTGAATTTTTAGTTAAAAATTTAATTTTTAGTTAAAAATTGAATTTTTAGTTAAAAATTGAATTTTTAGTTTAAAATAGAATTTTAAGTCAAATATTGCATTTTTAGTTAAAAATTTAATTTTTAGTTAAAAATTGAATTTTTAGTTAAAAATTGAATTTTTAGTTAAAAATTGAATTTTTAGTTAAAAATTGAATTTTTATTTAAAAATTGAATTTTCAGTTAAAAATTGAATTTATACTTAAAAATTGAATTTTTAGTTAAAAATTGAATTGTTAGTTAAAAATTGAATTTTTAGTTAAAAATTGAATTTTCAGTTAAAAATTGAATTTTTAGTTAAAAATTGAATTTTTAGTTAAAAATTAAATTCTTAGTTATATATTTTAGTTAAAAATTGAATTGTTAGTTTAAAATTGAATTTTTAGTTAAAATTTGAATTTTTAGTTAAAAATTTAATTTTAGTTAAAAATTGAACTTTAAGTTAAAAATTTAATTTTAGTTAAAAATTGATTTTTTAGTTAAAAATTGAATTTTTAGTTAAAAATTGAATTTTTAGTTAAAAATTGAATTTTCAGTTAAAAATTGACTTTTTAGTTAAAAATTGAATTTTTAATTAAAAATTGAATTTTTAACTGAAAAATGGAATTATTAGTAAAAATTAAATTCTTAGTTATATATTTTAGTTAAAAATTGAATTTTTAGTTAAAAATTGAATTGTTTTAATTTTTAGTTAAAAATTGAATTTTTAGTTAAAAATTGAATTTTTAGTTAGAAATTTAATTTTCAGTTAAAAATTGAATTTTTAGTTAAAAATTGAATTTTTAATTAAAAATTGAATTTTTAGTTAAAAATGGAATTGTTAGTTAAAATTTTAATTTAAGTTAAAAATTAAATTCTTAGTTATATATTTTAGTTAAAAATTGAATTTTTAGTTAAAAATTGAATTGTTTGTTAAAAATTGAATTTTTAGTTAAAATTTGAATTTTTAGTTTAAAATTGAATTTTTAGTTAAAAATTGAACATTTTAATTTAAAGTTGAAAATGGAATTTTAGTGTAATTTTTTTTAATGATTAATCGAAGTTTTATTAAAATTCCACGTTTAATGAAAATTTTAATTTTAATGTAAAATTTTATTTTTCGTGAAAATTGTATTTCTGTCCTATGCTTCAGCTCAAAAAGAGGCTCGTCCTGGCTCCTTTCTGGCAACTGCAGAAATAAAATGTGAAATGTCACCGGATCAGCTGACTTACAGGCAAAAAAAAAGAAAAACCTCTCAAGACTTGAACCGCAGAAAGTGTTTCATGAATCTCTGTGAAAATGACAAATACAGATACAGCTAGAGTTGCATTTTAATTATTACTTTCTGCGAGCAGCCATCGAACTGACAAAATGTTGTGTAATAACAACAAAAACTACATCATACTGAATACAATGCCAAGTTAGTCAACAACCATGTATTACGCATTCCATGTGGCACCAACCAACCGACGGACAGAGGGACGGACAAACGAATGAACGAAACTACCAACCAAGCAACGAACCCACCAACCAACCAACCCACCGAACAACCCAACGTTCGACCGACCAACCGCTCGCCCGACCACCGACCAACAACTTTTTTTTTGTTTTTTTTTTGATTGTGCAGCGAAGCAGCGAATGTGGCTGGAAAATGAAATGAAAATAAAATTAAATAAAAAATGAAATGAAAAAGAAAATCGAATGCATTTCAGAGCCACTGCAGCAGCATCAGAGAAGTTGCTGCGCTGCACGTTGCGATGCGACAAGAGTCGGCACGAACGGCACCGCACGACACGGAAACTTTGCGGTACGCGTTGCAGTTGCAGCGCGAAAGTATTAAATGTGCGCATCGTAGACTGGCGGCTGGCTGGGTAGCAGAGTTCATTTGCCAGACAAAATTTGTAGTAGATCGTGCAATTGAAAGTAGTAGCAAGATATGTGTTTTGAAAATCAAGAACAAAATTATTAAATATAGAATTGAAAGCGTAACCGAGATCTATTTAAGACACAAAGTGTTTTACAAAAATCAGAAATAATCCGATACTAATGTAAATCGTTTTGAGTTTAATTCCGGGTTTAAAACAGTTTTTAAAATAGTTTAATAAAATTAAATTTTTGAAAAGATATTTAAAATTATATTATAAGTTCTGTTTGGTTTTTCCGTAGTTCCTTGTTCAGAGATAACAATTCTGTTTTGTTCCAGATATTGAAAAGATCGACAAAAATTAACACTAATTCTAAAACCAGAAACTAACCGAGGATTTCCATTCTTAGATTTATATAACCAAAAAGAAAACCGAACATTAGGATTTCAATTCTTTGATTTAATATATAAAATTAGAGCGGATTTTATATAATATAATTAAAATTTAATAAAATATAATTTAAATCTTAATAAAATCAGAAACTAGAAAAAATACACATTTTTCATATATTTTTGAGCATTTAGACATTAAGCTGATAATATTGAGATTCTGAAATGCTTGAAATGTGTATTTCAGAATCAATAGAACATTTCAAAATAGAATATTTCAATAGAACTCAAATTTATAAATAACCAGAGTTTCACTTTTTTCACTAATTCTGAAAATAACATTTTTAACTGTTTAAATTAAGCATTCGTCGTTTTGCAGATAATGAGAAGAATATTTAGCCAATATACCCAGTCCTTTTTTGAAGATTCTCCTTTTTTAATTGTCAGGACTCGTACTATAAAACTCTGGAAATAAGTTCGATCTCGAAATTCTCCAATAATTAGATTCGCTATATGAACGACATTAAGTCCCAGAATATGTATTTCCCTGTGATTTCGATACCAAAACAACGAACAAATTAGATTCGTTATATGGACGACATCGAAGACAACTTGGAGGATTGAATTCCTCGAGGCATCTGAAAGATCTTTAAAAATTAGATACGATTTAAGAATGAAATCGAATTTGTATATCAAAAACTCTTCGAGAATTTTTCGAGGTATTAGGAGACTCTTTAAACATTAGATTCGATAAATGAATCAGATCGAATTTTTATATCGAAAACTCTTTGCGAATTCTTTGAGGTATCAGGAGACTCTTTAACAATTATATTTAATACAAGAATGAGATCGAATTTTTATAGCAAAGCCGTACGATATAGGAATGAGATCGAATTTTTATATCAAAAACTCTTCGAGAGTTCCTCGAGGTAGCAGGAGACTCTTTAAAAATGGACGCACTGGATCCAATTTTTATATGAAAACTACTTCGAGTATTGAAATCGTCGAGGCATCTGAATGTTCTTTAAAAATTGTATATGATATAAGAATGAAATCGATTTTTTTTTATCAAAAACTCTTCGCAAATTCTTCGAGGTATCAGGAGACTCTTTAAATTTAGATTCGATACAAGAATGAGATCGAATTTTTATATCTAAAACTCTTTGTGAATTCTTTGAGGTAGCAGGAGACTTTTAAAACATTAGATTCGACAAGGAATGAGATCGAATTTTTAGATCTAATACTCTTCGTGAATTCTTTGAGGTATCAGGAGACTCTTTAATTATAATATATCGGTAAAATCAATTATTTTAATATGTTTTTGAATCAAAACTCGAAAAATTTGTATTTTTATTTTTTTTTTTACTATTTTTGTAGATTTTTTTTTGGCAGATCGGATCTAATGATAAATAAAAAAATAATTTATGATTATGCTGTGCATAGTTCAAAATAACGATCAAAATTATTAACTTTTGTCAAGGGTTTTAATTTTTAAATAATGTCCTAAAAATGTTATATTTCCAAATACTTGTATATTGTACATACAAAATTGGTGAAAATAGTAGTTTTTACTATAATTTTTCGCAAAAAAAAACTATATAATAAGAAAACATTGAGTTAGAAATCAAAATAAGCATACTTTATACAAGAGGTAATGATTGAAAATTGGTTATATAAAGGGGTATCAAAATTATGTTCATAGGACATATTTTAAAAAAGAAAACTTATAAAAAAAATGTATTTTATAGTTAGTCTGGACTATAATCTGCATACCCATAAATAATTTACTTGTCTATCATTAGATCCTAAATGCTGAAATTTAAAAATTTGTCTAAAAAAATTTAAATTTTCCGAATTTATATGCAATTATCTTAAATACGTATTGAAATATTAACATTCAATAATATATTAAAATTAGTTTTGACAATTAATAAAAAAAATGCTTTTAAGGTTTTTTGTAAAACTGTTTTTTAACAGTATTTCATTTTTTTTTTTTTTGCTGAGTGGAAAGGGCATTAAATTTGTATAGCTATTTTCCCAAAATGTTACGTAATATGAAAAATACTGACTATGCAGTCAAAATCAGCACCAACGAATTATATACAATTGAGGAGCTCATTTCCAAAACGTGCTATCCACATAAAAATAAATTGACTTTATTTAAAAAAATACGGTCCAAAAAATATTATTTTAAAAAAGTGAATATTCTATCGATATAAGGAAAATACTAGGAATGGAAAATACCTTTGATCCAATTTGATTCTACCATTAAGTACCAGTAATTCAGGTTTTAGTAAACCTATCTTTGTTTCACATAGTTTTGGAAATGAACTCCTGAATTGATCTACGGGATGTCCAGTCGAAAAATTGTTAACGTATTTTGGACGATTTCTTTTATCTCATCAAATATAAAATGTTTAAAAAAATTAGTCTTATACTTTAAAAAAGTAATCAAATAGCTCTTGACAATCTTTTTTGTACTAAAATATTGAAATTTAAAGAAAAATTACGTTTTTTTTCACTTCTTTTGTAAATTTCTGTAATATTTGTTTTATTTTTATAATATGGCTGAAAAGGTCATGAAATTCCGAATGCATTGTCAAATTCTTCTACCTCTATATATATATATATTTCTGATATATATCACCGTTTATAAGAGGTCTATTCTAAAAATTCAATTGAGTATTGTGGTCAAACATACACTCAGAAAAGAATACTATAAACTCAATAGTTTTTTTGCTAATAAAATTAGTCAATAGGATAAATTATTATTTTAATAGGTAAATACTATTAAATACTACAAAATACTATTAAATACTAATAAAATAACTGTCCTATTGACCAATTTTAATAGATTTTTTTCTGAGTGTAACAAATAATTCTAAGGACATTCGTTTAAAAATTGAGATGCTCAAGCACCATTTCATTCCTTCGGAACGTTCAAACTGTGGTATAAGTTTATATTACTTTTTCTACTCAGTGGACCATAGAGAATCATGAAATTCATGGGCAAAATTAGATCGAAATGTCTTTCGTAAGATTTATTTCTTCAACGTCGAAATAAGAATATACAAAAGATTCGCACCAGAGATCAAATTCTCCTTCGATTTAGTTTAATTCGGTAGCATGCTCTTCGGAAAATCAGAATTACAGCATTATATTAAAATTTCGATTCGACAGTTTTTGATTTTTGAAAATCTCATCATCTCATTTTTACTAATTCAACCCTTTTTTAACAATTCGTAAAATTCGTAATTAATGAAAAATTAATTTATTTAAAAAAATGCCAATATTTCATGTATGGTTTTAATTTTTAAATCATTTTTTAGAACAAATTAAAATAGTGCGAGTGAAATGTAAAGTAGGAAATTAAAGGAGTAGAAAAATTCTATAATAATTACAAAATTTAAGGAGTAGATCTACTAAGAATGGCGTAGTGTATGAACACTGGTGGAATAGAGAAACTTTAATGTAATGGGAATCGAAGTGAAAAATTGAATGTTAGACAAACGAAGGGAACAAATACAGGGAATGCGATATGAAGTCATAAAGCGCGCCGTCGCATTGATATTATTTGTGAAACCAGAATTTGTTATTTCTAATGCCTGTGAAAAAAGCGAGAAAAACTAGCAATAAAAGTACAAGCAATAGATAGACATGCAGTTGGACAGACAGCTGGACAGACAATCTAATGGCAAAGACAGGACAGACATACGATTGGATAGACGGATGGATGTTTGGATGTATGGACGGACGCACGATCGTTGCATATTTTGATTTCAATAGCAACCAAACTCGTTCGCGTTGCTGCCGTTGGTCGTCTGCGGCCGTTTGTTTTTCCTTTCGAAGCGACAGCGGCAGCAGCAGCAAACAGCAATAGAAGCAGCAACAGCAGTCAAAGCAGCAACTACAGTCGAGGCAGCAATTGTTGCTTGTAACGTTGTTCGTTTTGTTGGTGCAGTTCGGTGCAGTGCATGTGGCCAGCATTCACGTTCAATGTTAACGAACTTCAGGAAAATGACTTTCACTTATAATGAATTTGACTCTGGCAGCACTGTTGGCTGTTGTTGGTTTCGATGGCTGCTTGATGCAGTGCAGTGCATTAGCAACTGCTGCAGCAGGCAGCAGAGGCTGTTTGACTGGCAAAAGAAATGGAAAAAATAAATTTAATTTTTGTGCGCGTCGTGTCGCATCGCGAGTTGCGTTGTCGACGATGTGGCTCTGTGAGCGGACGAATATTGTTAGATTTGTTGTTAGTTTTTTTTTTGCAGATTTTTTTATTAGTATTATAATTTTTATTGTTTATTTTTTGCAATTTTTATTTTTGTTATATTGTTTTTGTAATTTTGTTGTTGTATTGTTTAGAAATTTAAACCCGTGATTCCGGGATTTACACCAAATTGGTCCCGAAAAACGCATCAGCCCCAAACCTTTTAAAAAATAATAATTTTTAGTTCCGATAAAACAATTCAAATTTTTTGATAAAAAAAAAACTTCGAATATTTTATAAATGAATTGTTTAAGTTTTCTAAAAAAAAAAGAAAATAATTCTCTGAACTAATAATTTTTTTTTATCTAAGGTTCAGTTTTTCAGTCACATTTTAAAAATAAACTAAGTTTAAACTACATGAAAGTTCATCTATAGACTACATATTACAAATATTTCAAATGTCATATTAACTGATAACTCATTATCTATCTGTCTGAAAATTTTAAAGACATTCGAACATTTTGATTAAGAACTATAGAGAATTTAAAAATGCGGAAAAACTTAAACTAAGTTTAAACTAAGTTTAAACTTAAACTCAATCTTAAATAATCATAGACAATTTAATTTAAACTTTTTAATTAAAATTGGCTATTTTGACAATTTCCATTTAGAACAAAATGTCAAAAACACAATTTTAAGTTTAAAGTTGACTTTAAAATGAAATCAATTCATTTTTATAAAATGTTCACGTAATTGGTCGTTCTTTTCGTTCATTCTAAATACAGAAGAATGACTTTACTACCGATTTATAACAGAGGCTCGCTTAAAGCCGAAATCGAAAGTGCAATTTTAGTATTCACTAGAACTGTAACCTCCCAGTCTGTCATTTCTCGCAGACCTTCGATGCCTGAGACCTTTCTCGAATTAGCCTTGATAAAAATTCCGTTTTCGTAGTTGTATCGGTTCTAATGTTTATAATTAGTGTCTGATATCGTTTAAATTATTCCACCACTCAGACTACGATTATGTATAAGCTACTTTTTGGTTCCGCCCAGTGGGTAATGTCATCGCTGATTCTTCAATCAGGTCAGGACCAACCATGACTGATAGCATGTATAACTTTTCTTGGATATGATATCTTAGGGTGTGTGCGAGTTCGAAAAAATTGCTGACTAAACTAAATTGTCCGGGTTTTGATTCAATCGCCATTGGGTAACCGGTAATTGTTAAAGTACCTAATAAATCGATTATCATATGTCTGTTTGATGTCTTCCAATTTAGTTCAATTTAGTTTGCTCGAAAATTTGCTAAATTGAAAATAAACGCTGCATTACCGACAATATTTAGTTTAGTTAGCAATTTAGTCGAACTCGCACACACTCTTAGAATGTGTGCGAATTCGATTAAAGTGATCGATAATGCTGCGTTTGTCATAATCGTACAATTAGCACAGCACCCTTACAATTTAGAGAAGCCACTTCAAATTTGAGGTGTGTGCGAATTGAACTAAATTGTTGGCTTTTTCTTAATTGTTGGAAATGGCCGATAATGCAGCATTTACCATCATCGTACAATTAGGGTGTGTGCGAATTCGACTAAATTAAAATAACTTTTATAATTTTCCAGCGAATATTTTGTTTACTGCAACAAGGTGCGATGATGGTAAACGCTGCATTATCGACTACTTCCAAAGAGTCAGAAATTTAGTCGATTTATGCTGACTCACTAAACTTAATGAATTGATATGTATACGAAACCTGAAGTAAGACTTGGGGATTATTTATCCTTTCTTTGGGATTTTATACATAGAACGTTATTTTGAGGATTCTTGCCCTTTTTACCTGGCGTAATTTCATTAGGGCATATTTAATCTGTGGTTAGATATTATTTTGTATTATTTTAATATGAAATAAACTCAAGTGTTAGAGATTTCAAAAATTATTCTAAGTTTCGTGGAGGTGTTTTTATTACGTCTTTTGTGTTTTTTTATATTATTTAATTTTTTTTTCGTATTATTTAATTTATATTTTATTAGAAAATATATATTTTATTTTTTCTTATTGGTGGTACCGAAATTTTTATTATATTTGTTGTTTTATTTATCTTTTATTACTCTTGTACTTATTTTTGTTGTTAACATTTTTTTGTTGTTTTTGTTGTTATTAGTAGTTGTTGCTGTTAGTTGCTTTCATAGTTCAATAACATGTTATGTAAAGTGTTTTCCTTGCTTTAATCTGGTTTTTCAGCCGCTGGTTTCGCTGCTTTTGCATTTTCATGTAATCGCAAAAACAGCGGCAGCAACATTTGCCGCAGCCACAGCTGCCGCTGCTGCAGCAGCAACAACAGCCGCCGCCGCAGCAGCAACCGAAAGCATTGCCGTTCGTTGCTGCGCAGCGCAGCGCCGCATGTACCATGCTCTCCTTAAGCATTGTTGTTTTTGTTGTTGTTGTTGTGGTTTGATGATGTTGCTGCCATTGTTGTTGTTATTATTATTGCAACACAGTGCAGCGCAGTTGGTTTTGAAGTTATTGAACTCAAAGATTCCCGGAACATTAGCGGTTGCGAATTTACGTTTTTTTTTTCCTTTTTCAATTTTTGTTTGTGTTGTGTTTAGTAGTTGTTGTTGCTTTTAATGTTTGTTGTTGTTTTTTTATGTTTTTTGTTGCTGTTGCTCATACGTCATACAACATGCAGCATTCAGTCAATTTCGTCTAATGCGACTGCTGTGGCAACAGCCGCATTTCGGGCATTTTTTCTTCGCTTTTTTTTATTTTTTTTTAGTTAATGGTAACGCTGTGCATTGCGTCTACGCAAGGTCAGCATCATGCTTAGTAGTGTCGCTGTGTCCTGTGATGATTTATAAAAGAAAATAAAAAAATATATCTCCCACATAAAGTTGTTGTCACAAGTTGTTTAATTTTTTTATATATTTTCGTCAAAAGAAGTTATAAATAAAATATGTAGGAGACAATTACTTTGTCTAATATAATTCAAAATTTGTTTTTAATTAAAAAATAAATTAATCTAAATTTATTTTTTAAGAGTAAAAATATGGTTGTCACCATCGAAGTATAGTATTTTGAATTTTATTTGACCAACAATAAGGTCGATATATTCATGTTATAGTATATACAGGGTGTTTGGTTCATCGATGTCAATAACTCGGTAGGTGATTCTATGATTCAAAAAATAAGAAAATGTAAAAGTAATATATCCTAATTTGCACCCACTTTAAGATATGTTTAGTGGGTGCTTAGTAAATGCATATTACTTACATAGACTATTCAAGAAAATTAGTTATTAAAGTTAATCTGTTGATAAATTAATATCAATTTTTCACTCATATTTTGGACAATTAAATTGCCTTTCCAATGGTGTATCACATTCTCGAATCCCATGATTTCTTTCTTTTTTATATTGTACGTAAAGATGAAATTTACAAAAATAAAAATACAAATTTTGACTTTGTCATCGATTTTCTCAAAATTTCGTTAAACCTTCGTTTCGTTTAAAACCCTGTCGATTTGATGTGGAATTACCCATATATCGTTGAAAGGTTTCGGCGGTTCATATATTTGTCCCATCACCTTCAACAAGTGTCCACCCTTCAACAAGTCACGTTAGTTTTTCAGACTTCCAGACATCAAAATTCAATATATTTTGTCATAGAAATGTCGATCCCGAAAAGTTTTTACAATCCCAGGATTTCGAGATTTGAAACTTACGTTCCTCAAATCCCGTGATTAGTTCCGTGATGTTCGCAATATACTTGAATTAGGAATTTTATATAAAAAATTGAACTTAGTTGTCTAAAAAATGTGTTAATCCATATTGGGTGATATTTTCTATTGTTAACAGGATTCGATCGAGTTGAGATCTCTTCTTATTTTGACAAAATTTTAATTTTGATCATATATTCCAGCCTAAACTATATTCCAGCCTAAACAAAATTGATTGATTTTCATTCGATCACAATTCAGTAACCGGTACTTGGTAAATTCCGTAATCAATCGATTATCATATTTATGTTTACTGCATTACCGACAGAATTTAGTTTAGTCAGCAATTTAGTCGAATTCGCACACACCCTTAATACAATATAGCGTATTTAGGGTGTGTGCTAATTCGACTAAATTGGCGAATAAACTAAATTTGGTCGATAATGCAGTGTTTTAAACTATATTGAACGGCTTTTCATTCGATCTCCGTTCGGTAATCGGTAATTATTAAATTTAGTTCAATTTAGTCAGCTCGAAATGGTGCTAAATTGAAAAATCGAACACTGCATTACCGACAAAATTTAGTTAAGTCAACCATTTAGTCGGATTCGCGCATTTAACTTAATTAGATGACAGAAAACAAAAATGAGATAATCGATTGATTACGGACTTTAACAATTACCGGTTACCGAATAGAGATCGAATGAAAAATGTGTTATTAATAAATATATGTTATGGGTGTGTGCGAGTTCGACTAAATTGTGGACTAAACTAAATTGTACGGGTTTTCACTCGATCGCCATTCGGTAACCGGTAATTGTGAAAGTCCGTAATAAATTAAATATTATATGTCTGTTTGCGTCATCCTATTTAGTTCAATTTAGTTTGCTCGAAAATTTGTATTACCGACATAATTTAGTTTAGTCAGCAATTTAGCCGAACTCGCACACACCCTATATACAAAAAATTATTTCTCTCTTATATCAAAAAACACCTCCCCAAATTTCATACAGAATATTAAGAAATAATAGAATTAATTTTGGAAAAAAATTGAGCCAAATCAAAATAGCTGTTTTTGCCAAAATTCGAGTTCGTAAATTTTACAATAATTTAATAATTAAAAGTCGAATTATAGAAAAATAATGTATCGAAAACTACATTCAATTCTTAGCATAATAAACACCAAAAATATTTATTATTGACCTAGACAATGGCTTTCGAAGTTAGTTCTATGATAAAAAGTTCTGTTTTTTTGAAGCATCATAATTTTGTGAAATTTTCGAGTTTCGAAAAAAAAATTAACTTATATTTTTTATAAATATATTCAAAGCCATAAACTGAATTTCACGAAAATTGAAGAAAAAATTTAAAACCCTGTTTGTTTTGGAATTATATAATAATGGAAATTTTAAATTTTCTAGAATTTTTTTCTATAGAAATTTTGGTATACAAAATTTTAAACGTGTTAGTTTTTAAAATGTTTTTAAAAAATTCAAATTATTAACTTTGTATTCGAATTTATTGTTAGTGTATTTTATATTTAGAAAAGAAACAAAATACACTAAAATGAGTCCAAAATATATATAAATAAGTATAAAAGCTTAGATTTTTTTGCTCTCTTTCCGTTATTAGCATTTTTTTATTCCCGACATTCCCGGGTTTTCAATTTTAAATCCCGGTATTATTTCGGGACTGATTTTAGACTTTATTTCGGGATACCGGAATCAACATCTCTAGTACTAACAGTGTGTGCGAGTTGGCGAAATATGCTAACCAAACTAAATTATTTGAAGTGGTCGGTAATGCAGTGTGTATGGTGCACTGGAAATTGCACGATAATGAAAACACTGCATTATAGAGCCATTTAGTTTAGTTTTTAAAATTTAGACAAACCCGCAAATTCACACTTAAAATATGAAAATTGAAAGTTTTTCATATATACTACCTATAATTATTTCTTTTGTTTATCCTCTACTACACCTTTCTACGCTTTAGCACTTATAGTAACTACCAAACCAACTTTGAAAAAACGCAATAAATTGTTTTAAATTCGCATAAAAAATTCATATATTCATTTATTAATATGCAATAAGTTTTTAATGTTAATTATATTTTTTATTTTATATATATTTTTTTCGTTTTTTTTGCAGACTTACGCATACCAAAACATTTTTCCATATTGCGCACTGCCAAGAAGAAGCACTGAATAATATACATACGTACTACAACACATTGTTAACAACAGGCAATATAAAATATAAACGTCTGTCTATCTGCCAGCCCTGCCTGCCGTCTGTGCCAAAATTGTCTTCAGCTCGAACAGTTCCAGCGACTACTCTTAATTTTTAAAAAATTTCTCACAAACTTGTACCTAAACGAAACTCACACGTCCCGTAGACATATTTAACATTAGTAGAACTTAAATTAAATAATTTTACAAAAATAATCTGAAAAGTATAAACTAAAAAAATTAAATTAAAAAATTAAACTAAAAAAATTAAATTAAAAAAATTAAACTAAAAAATTAAACTAAACAAAAACCTACAAAAATTATACAAAAACAATTAAATATATTTTAAAACAATCTAAAATAAGCGAAATAACAACGTTTGAAATCGTACAAAACAAAAAACGTGAAATTTAACGAATTTAGTATAAATTAATAAAACAAGAGCTCAATTTTATTAAATCTATCACATAATAAAATTAAAACCCCTAAAGTGCCTACACAAACCTACATTTTAACCGATCGATCGTTTAAACATAACCGCATCGTGCCTTCTATTTAACCCGCTAAACAAATAAAAAACTACACGGTACGACAGTTTTACATTCACTACACACACCCAACACAGTTGCAGAGGCAAGCATCAACGTTAGTCGTGCAGTTAAACGAAGTGTTTTATACTGTCGATTAAGCAGTTTGGCTCATTTCAACGCAGCACGTGCAGAAACCAACACGGTGTCGTTTAAGCAGTTTAGCTGATTTCAATCCAGCACGTGCAGAAACCAACATTAAGTTCGAAAAATCAATTACATTGAATCAAGTTGATATTAAAACCCAAATGGCGGCCGCCTTATCGGCGATGCCATTTATCGACGACGCTTTACTATGGTGCCCTGATAATGATGGCAGTATGGTTGGTGGATTGGATATTTCGACATGTCTGCAGGTAGTTGTACACACTAAATGCATATTTCAGTGCTGCCAGTTAAATTATTTTATATTCTATAGGAAACTATTTTGGGGATTTTGTGGAAAAAAAAAGATTAACTTAATTTTAAATTTAATATTAAATTTATAATCATAAACTTTATTTTAATAACAATTAAAAAAAAACAATTTTTAAATGTAAATCATCTATATAACGGAATATTTAAATTTTTGCATTACTAGCTCTGAAACTAACGATATTTTGTATTTTGGATTTACTATTTAAAATTAAGAAAAACACTTTCAGTTTTCTTGCTATCACAGTTCCTGAGATATACGTCTTTGAAATTGGAAAAAAACCACACAAATAAAATATTTAAGATTTAGTAATATATTTAGTAAAATTTTTAATAATAACATTGAAAGCGAACTATCTCAAAAACTTCCATTATTTAAATTAATAAAATGTATATGTTGAAGAGTATCTTTTTGCCTACAAATGGTAAAAATTTAAAAATGATCTTCGGGCTCGTTCCTAAGTTATAAATAAACAACTTATAAAAATATCATTGTTCTATTTTTAAATAATCGCGATCTTAATAAAATTTTCCGATGGACTTCATGATTATAATCAAGACTTAGTTTTCTTTGATAGTTCCTAAAGTTTTTGATGTAAATAATCGTGTTTTTCTACATATTTTAGACTTTTCTATCTGATTGATAGAATGTTATACAAAAAATTATTGGTACATCTTAAAATTTATATTTTTTTGCGTTTGACTGGTCCTAACTTTGGCCAGATTCACCCGAATATCATTGACTTTATTTCAAAATAATATCTGCACAGAAAAAAAAAACAATCGACGTAAATACAGCAATCAAAATTAATTGTACACCATTCATTGGTCTAGCAATGATATTTTTGCATTTTTCATGTATTGAGCAAACACATTCGCTAAAAATGTTATTTGCGTCCAAAAATATGCCAATAAATGATTTTGCTTAAGTAGCAAATTATTATTGTCGACGTTTTAAAAGCAATTGTGTATGTTCACAGTATTCTTATAATTCTTTTTTAGTTTATTAAAAAAGAATAATATAAATTCTTGTGAAAGTATATAACAAATATACTTTTCTGATGATGAAGCATTTAAATATGCAACTATTGCCATCATCATCATCATTTTCAACGACACCAATAGAGTATGATCAAACTCTATAAGCGTTTCTTTTGACATGAACCAAATGTGAACTGATATGCGCGCCAATCGCCATTCTAAGCGAAATCCACCAATTTCACGAATTCCACTAAATTCACCAGCGCTGTAAGCGAGTACACGAACACACACCTCGCACTGTTATTACGACCACGCACTACTACAACGACCACGCACTGCTATAGCGACCACGCACTGCTATAACATCAACGCGGTATGCGAATACACATAGCTGTTGCCAGTAAATGCGATTGCTAATATGATGTATGTGTACGCTAATACAATTAATAATTTAGTCGGCGCAGTTTTAGCATAAATTTGATTGTGTTGATTTATTTAAAAAAATGGGAGTTATTGAGATATTCCCCTTTGATTGTTATTATGATGTCATTCTACCTATGGTCACCCTTATATTAAATATTGTTAAATACCCAATTTTATACCCAATAACCTTTACAACGCCGTTTAAGAGTATTATCTAGTTTCACTATTGCTTAAACGACAGTTAGTTTAGCAAACCCAATTTTGTGTTTTTGTGTGAGTTTTTTATATTTCAAGCACGTATATCTCTGGAACTATTATAGTTAGGGAAGTGAAATTTTGTATTTATCTTAATTTTAAGACGTAAATCCAACAAAATTTTATTAATTTCTGCGATGGTGCTGCCAAATCTTTGGTTGATCTGCCGATTCCACGTCATTATATTTTGTACAACAAAAATATTACAAAAAATATTGAAATTCATATTAAAATTGTTTAAAATATATAAATATGTACGATATTCACAAAAACTTCAAAATCAAAATTTTAAAATTTGCTCTAGGTGGCAGCACAAAATATGCATAACGTACTCAATTATTTTTTTTTTTTTATACCCTACACTAAGAGTGAAAGGGTATATTCAGTTTGGTACGCCGTTTGTAACACCCAGAAGGAAGCATCTCCGGTATGGAAAAGTATATATATTCTTGATCAGCATGACCTCCTGAGTCGATTTAGCGATGTCCGTCTGTCCGTCTGTCTGTCTGTCCGTCTGTCTGTCCGTCTGTCTGTCTGTCTGTCTGTTGAAATCCCTAAGACTTTTAAAATTGAAGAGCTAGATAAATGAAACTTATAACTTAGATTACTAATATACCTACGCTGTATGTGCGAAAAAATTGGCGAGATCGGTCCATTGTGACCTATGATCCGACCACTTATGTTCAAATACCTCATATAAAATGTACATATAAAGATCAATTTTTATGTATACGTGCTTAGGTAAACTTTTTTGGTCAAATATATATTGATATCATGCTCAAATACATGATAATAATGTTTTCCGGCGAAAAGACTTGTGGTTCACAAAAAAAAAAATCGAAATTCGGTACACCTACCCATTTGTAAATATGGGTATTAAATGAATGGAAATTCTTCAGCGATTGAATGTTTGTAGTTATTTTCAGGATTCGTATACCCTGGTGACCTATATATCACTTTGAATGGTAACCACACATATGTGTAGGGTATTTATAGTCGGCTTAGACCGACTATAATTTAGATAATCCTAACTATCATAATTACACCTACTTTAAAATTTCCCATGTGATCTAACCTTCCCAACTGGTTTTTTTTTTAATTAATACTATTTGACAACACATTGCAGGAAGGAAGTCCTCAAACGAATTCGCAACGCACAGAATCCGCAGATACCGGCGCCGAAGGCAGTTGTGGTGAACTGAACGCAATCGAACCACTATGCAGCGACTCCTCGGAGGAACTCTTTCGACAATTGTCCGAGAGTAATTTCGAAATTGAGAGTCTACTCTCCGACTTGGCCACAGTTGAAGTAAAAGTAAAAATCATGAAATTTATATTTTCTATTAAAAATGTTAATTGAAACTCTACTAAATTTTAATTCCACTCCCAGGAAGAAAATAACAATGTTGTCGAGCACAGCATTAATGGCGATGAGAATTATGTCACCTGTGATAATGTTGGCAGCTCTGATGGCAACGGCTTCCTTACGGATGCCGGCACCATTGACAGTTCAACGGTGACCGACGACGATGTGTTGGCCGAAAGCACCGAGACAGCATTGTTGGCACTGGCCGTGGCCGGTTGTGCGACGCCGCATTCACCGGATACGTCGGGTGTTTTACCCTGCCGAACGGCGCTCAGCGAGAATACGATCAATACGAATCGATTTTCGATTGCGGCGAATCCCCTGCTTGCCGAAAAGTTGCTGTCGAATAGGAATCATCATCATCATCATCACGAAGGCATCACGAATCATGAGAGGAATGGAAAAATTTTGGAACTCAAAGGTAGGTGGAAGGAATATTTTATAATTTAAATGTGCCCCCCACATTATTAAACGAAAGATTTCTATTTCGAGAAGAAATTAATTTCACAGTGAAAGTGTTCAGAAATTTTTGACTATGAATTATTTACATTTTTTTATATCGTTTTTAGGGAATCATTAAATATTTTTAATTTTATAATTTAATAAAAGGTTCTCTATTTGCTAACAAAAAAAAGAGGAATAGTTTGACATGAAATTAAATTATAAATGGTAGATACAGACATTATTGTTGTATCGTATACAGATAACCTCAATATTTAAATTTTATATTTCAATCTATTTATTATACAAAATATTCATTTGATAAAAATAGAAGCAATACTTGCTTGGAGAAGAAATTCATTTAAGAGTCGCTCCTGAAAATTGTTACGATGAATTATTTTTATTTTTGAATAGTAGATCCAGAATATTGTTACTGTGAATTATATGTATTTCTGTTATATCGATTCTAAAGATACATTCAATTTTAGAATTTTACATTTGTGTATTTGTTGTACAAAATATTTTCTATTTCCTAAAAAAAGGGGTACTTCCAGATGAAATTAATTTATGAAGAGTAGATCCATATAAATGTTACTATGAATTATATTAATTATTTCAGAGAACCTTTTTATATTTTGAATTTTATATTTCAATATGTTTGTTGAAGAAATGGTTTTCTATTTGCTTTTATAAAGGATGGATGCAGATAATTGCAACTGTGAATTATATGCATTTTAGTTTTATCGTTCTTAGCAAACCATTTAATAGTTTGATAATGTATCATTTTCTTATAACGAAAGAAGTAGTAGTTCGAGTTGAAATCAATTTACATTTTGTCTAGACTTCAGATCCATACAACGGATACTCTGAACTATATGAATTATTGTTACATCGTTTGCATTAGCATTTTTTCATTATTTCCCATAGCTATTTACATTATTAATAAGATTCAAGTCAAATCGCCAATTGTGCTAAATAACGCACGAGTTAACATTTAAATGGACCTCGTCGTTGAAAATGTTTTTGTGGAAAAATACCCAAAAAAAAGAAAATAATCAGAAATGCAAAGAAAAAACTGAAAAGAATTCCTACAAATGAAATAGAAAATGCATTTTCAATGGTTACATTGTTGTAATTTATCAGACATATTATATACTTTTTGAGCATTGTACTAGACGCTGATTTTACAACACAACAAATTTTTCTTCTTGGGAAATTTTAATTTAACAAATTCTTAGAAATTCAAAAGCATTTTATTATTTACTACAATTTCATGAGCAGCTCATTGCAAAGTGCTTCATTTGTTCAAGGTGTGTAGGAGAAGGTAATGGAGTGTTATAGGGTTTCATTACAAAAATCAACAGTCGGTATTAGTATTTTTTATATTATTAGAAAATTTAGGTTTTCTATAAAATTTCTAATATTTTATTTTATATTCAAATCAGTGGCTCGGAACCGAAATTTTGTACTTTGTGATTCTGGTTCCGATTTCATTGAAAAAAACCAATGCGTTGAAAAATATGCCTTTTGGAGAAATGTTATTTTAGGACGATACAAAATTAAAAAACATCTCTCCGAAAGGCATATTTACGAGAAAAGTGTATTTTTCAGAAAGGGTATATTTTTAAATTGAATATTTATCCGAAAGAAACATATTTTTAAAAGGGACATTTCTACGACTATGTTTTGTATACAAAAAAACACACACAATAAACAATATTATGTGTGACTGTTCCGAACCAGTTCCATCCTATCTCTAATTTAAAGTACAATTTAAAATATGTTAATCAAAATTTATAAATATTGAAAATTAAATTTCAAAATATCACTCAAAATTCCATACTAAAAAAATTATGTTCACTAAAAGTTCAATCTCTCACAAAAAAATTAAATATTTTTGTAAAATTTCAAATTTTTTCTAAAAATTCCATTTTTCACTAAAAAATAATAAAATTTTCAGTAAAAAATTAAATTTTTTACAAAAAAAATATTTTTTCATTCAAAATTCATTTTTTCACCCAAAATAAAACCTTTCATTAAAAATGCAATTTTTCACTAAATGACAATTATACACTTTAAATTATTTTTTTCACTAAAAATTCAATTTTTCACTAAAAATTCAATTTTTCACTAAAAATTCATTTTTTCACTAAAAATTGAATTTTTCACTAAAAATTCAATTTTTCACTAAAAATTCAATTTTTCACTAAAAATTCAATTTTTCACTAAAAATTCAATTTTTCACTAAAAATTCAATTTTTCACTAAAAATTCAATTTTTCACTAAAAATTCAATTTTTTTTTACAAAAAAAATATTTTTTCATTCAAAATTCATTTTTCACTCAAAATAAAACTTTTCATTAAAAATTCAATTTTTCACTAAATGTTCAATTTTACACTTTAAATTATTTTTTTCACTAAAAATTCAATTTTTCACTTAAAATTAAATTTTTCACTAAAAATTAAATTTTTCACTAAAAATTTAATTTTTCACTAAAAATTCAATTTTTCACTAAAAATTCAATTTTTCACTAAAAATTCAATTTTTCACTAAAAATTCAATTTTTCACTAAAAACTCAATTTTTCATTATATATTCAAATTTTCACTAAAAATTCAAATTTTTACTAAAACTTCAATTTTTCACTAAAAATTTAATTTTTCACAAAAAATTTAATTTTTACTAAAAATTCAATTTTTCACTAAAAATTCAAAACATTTCAATAAAAATTCAATTTTTCACTAAATGTTCAATTTTTCACTCTAAATTCAATTTTTCATTCAAAATTTTATTTTTCATTCAAAATTCAGGTTTCAATTTTTCACTAAAAATTCTATTTTTCACTAAAAATTCTATTTTTCACTAAAAATTCAATTTTTAACTAAAAATTCAATTTTTCACAAAAATTCAATTTTTTACTAAAAATTTAATTTTTCACTAAAAATTCTATTTTTCCCTAAAAATTATTTTTTCACTAAAAATTAAATTTTTCACTAAAAATTAAATTTTTCACTAAAAATTAAATTGTTCACTAAAAATTAAATTTTTCACTAAAAATTCAATTTTTCACTAAAAATTCAATTTTTCACTAAAAATTCAATTTTTCACAAAAATTCAATTTTTCACTAAAAATTCAATTTTTCACTAAAAAACTCAATTTTTCACTAAAAATTAAATTTTTCATTAAAAATTCAAATTTTCACTAAATATTCAAATTTTCACTAAATATTCAAATTTTCACTAAAAATTCAATTTTTCACTAAAAATTCATATTTTCACTAAAAATTCAAATTTTCACTAAAAATTCAAATTAACACTAAAAATTCAATTTTTCACTGAAAGTTCAATTTTTCACTAAAAATTCAATTTTTTTACTAAAACTTCAATTCTTCACTAAAAATTTAATTTTTCACTAAAAATTGAATTTTTCACTAAATGTTCAATTTTACACGTAAAATTACTTTTTTTTCACTAAAAATTCAATTTATCAAAAAAAAAAAATTTTTTTCACAAAACATTTTTTTTCACTAAATATGGAAAAAAAATTCAATTTTTCACTAAAAATTCAATTTTTCATTAAAAATTCAAATTTTCACTAAAAATTGAATTTTTAACTAAAAATGAATTTTTTTTTTACTTATAATTCAATTTTTCAGTAAAACATTTATTTTATTAAAAGATTCAATACTCAATAGAATTTTTTAAACCCATTCAAGCCGATTTTTATGAAACCATTGTGGTATTTATGTTATAAAAATGTCAAAGTTTGCGTAAAATCAGGTCAATGTCCAGAATTAAATTGTAGGCCTTTTTTGAAATTCACACTACCCCAAAATATAATACAGACAGTTCAGGTCATTATCTTTATATAATCAATTCCAAGCACGTCATTTTTTTTGGAAATACTTACAAAATAAATTTAAAATTTGTCATAAGTACCATCAAGCCATACCATCGATCATTTTGTAATTGAAAGCCCCCCAAAATGTTCAAACACAGGGGAGGGTGCGGGAATGTTTGTCTTCCTCAACATGTTCATGTATTTTTCAAAAATGATTTGTGAATTCTACCCAATAAGTTGCTTCAAAAGTTGTCATGGAAGCAGACATTTCTCAACCTTAAAAATGCGGCATCCTGCAGGAGCAGAATGAGGTGCTTCGTTTTTTGGTAGGTTTCATGAAGTGAAAATTTTGTGCGCATTTAGTGCTCCACGGTCGGGTCAATAAATTTACATTTGGAAATAAAAGCTCAAGGTCAAAAGGATGTTGGCTTCGGCGGGCGCAGCTGCCATATTGGATGGTTTAAGCCAGTCAGTCGTCGGCAGCAACGCCGTGCCGTGCCGCGCCGCGCGTAGGTTTTTCGTGCTTTTCTCATCGTCTTCGAATTCGTCGACATCGTCGTCGTCGTCGTCGTCGATAGGCTTTTGTTTGCGTGAGGAAAAAGCTCTAAGGGTTGGTGGTAGGCACGATGTAAGGACGTCTGTATATATATGGTATATGTGGTGCTGTCTGTGTGGGTGGTCCCGTGGTGGTCTATATACGTAATGTTCAAAATGCTGGTGCCGCTGCTCGCAAAAGGCCGACCTTGAACTTGAAAACTGAGGCAGACTGGTGGTAATGATACTTGGTATTGGGGCAGACAGTAAAAGGAAACTCTAATTTATGAGTACAACAAAAAAAAAAACAAAAACATACACACACAGAATAAACCTAAATACATTATATTGGATATAATTTTGTTGGTTATACATATATATTTTACTTGTAGTTGTTGCTGTTCCTAATGCGTTGTTCATTTTTTGGGGTTAAAAGGTCAGCTTTTGCCTCAAGGTCCTTTGCCGAAAAGACTAGTGTTATTCCTGCATCCGAACTACAGCCTCTTGAGATTTGTTCTGCCTGCTGCTTCTTCTACTGCAGACAGTCAGAGACTTTTGTATATGTACGTCTCGGGTCAATGGGATTTTGGGAAATTGAAGGTCGTTTCTTAGTCTTATATAGTGTTGCTATTAAGTCTAAGTCAATCTTTTGAACAGTTTATAAGCAATACATTATAATAAGCTGTAGGTGTTGTTAGCCTTAAACATTTTCTTTGTAACCTGATTTTCGCATATTTGTTTGTGGCACAATTTTGTGAAAATGATCACTTTGACTAATGATTTATTTAAAGTTTTCTATATTATTTGGCTATTATTTATTTTCATTTTAAAAGTTTTTCATTTTATAACAACGTACGACAAAAATCAGCTGCACACATGAGAAATTTATTCTCAAAGTACGGTAAAAAATTAAATACACATGTCTTCCAGTTTTTCTAAATCAATTCGTTTAAAATGCATTTGAATATTTTACCAATATCACTCATACGACCTGTATTCCATATGTCGGTGTTTTAAGCATTTTTATTATATTTTCAACACACCAAACTATTAAAGCAACTAAATTGCGTTTCCAAATGTCGAAAGTGTTATATAAATTTTATAGTACATTGTACATACGAGGGAAAAATTTGTTAAAATTAAATGAAATTGTTTAAAAATTTAATAGAAATTCAAAACAATTATTATTAACACAAAATTTAAAAGAATTTCATTAAAATTAAAGCACTGGTTATTAAAACAAACAAAAAATTGAAATTAGGATTATTTATATCGTATCGTCACTGTCATGCCAAAGGGGCGAATGTGCATTTTTAAAAATGTATGGAAATCAAATTTTAAAGTTTAAAGTGCTTTAAAAATTAGCAAAATTTACATTTTATTAAATTTTTTCTGTTATTTTGGTTTACTCGTCAATTATTACAACGTATGTAAAATATCTTTAGATTTGGACAACCTACTAAATTATAAATACGGATTTTGTGAAGCTATATCCTGATCAAAAAGCAAATATTTTTGTTTTTTATGCTATAACTTTTTATTAGCGCAAGATAAAATAGTAATGTATAGGCATTAATTGTTTGTTTTTAAAGCACCTATCGATTAGCAGCATTATTTAAAAATATTTTGCCAAGCATGTTTCTTGCAAATGCTATTTTAAACATCAAACATATTTTAAAATAATAATAAAGATCGACAGGTGCTTTAAAAACAAACAATTTACATCAGCAAGATAAAATTGCACCTATAAAAATTATAGCAAAAAAAAACACGAAGAAATTGGAAAAATTGAAAAATCTTCTCATGCCAAAAGGGCGAATCTTTTCGTTTATTTGCTATAACTCTTTAACGGTACAATATAAAATAGTGATGTAAAGTCAATTATTGTTTGTTTTCAAAGCACCTATCGATGTGTATCATTAATTATAAATATTTTGCCAATTTTTTTTTCCTGCAAATAACAAATGGCAAATTAATGTTTGGCAAAATATTTTTAATTAATGATGCAGATCGATAGGTGCTTTGAAAACAAACAATAAATGCATTTACACTACTATTTTATCTTATATCAATAAAAAGTTATGGCGAAAAAACGAAAAGATTCGCCCTTTTGGCATGACAAGATTTTCAATTTTTCAAATTCGCCCTTTTGGTATTGTCTTTTGACACACGATTTTGGTACAGCATACTTGAGGATAAACTACATTAAAAAATGTAAAAAAAATGTCAAATATTGCTAATTCACCCCTTTGGCATGATAGTGACGATATCAGTTGGCCTTTGGTAGAAAATCCTATCATATTCTGATCAGGGACGGATGCGAAATAAGGCTATTTTCAATTGGGTTATTCTTTTTATTTCAAAATATTAATTTGAAAATTGCATACTGTAACCTTAACATACATCAACTAAAAAAAAACAACAGCAACAAAAATGTATAATATTTTCAATGAGATAATTTGAGAATATTTAAAAAATCTCTTTGAAAAACTGTTACCATATGGCATCAAATTACTGAAAGGCTTAAAATAAGTAATAACGGTATTTCAAGTAAATTTTTCTTAATATTAAGAAACTATTTTCTGGTTCCATATATTTTTAAACATCAATTTTGATTTTATTTTACAAACAAATTATATTATCTATTTGTATTTCTGATATAAAATAATGTATATCAATTAAAAAAATTAGAAAAAGCAATACATTTCAAATGAGATCAAATTGTTTAATATCGAACTTATAGCTCACGTGCTACAGTAGTTTAACTGAAAACAAAATGTATAATTTCAACGAAATGTTTTATTTATAAAAGGCTAGAAGTGCCAAAAAAAATAACAACATAGAAAACAATAATCGACGTAAATAAAGCAACCGATATTAATTGCATTCATTAATCCATCCAGCAATTGAATTCACTAATTTAATGAAAGCATTTGCTATTCTTCCTTATATAAGCAATTTCGTAGCAAATAATTTAATCGGCGCAGTTTTAGTAAATATAATTGCTGAAACTGCGCCGACTAATTACATTACGTACAAATACTCATATTAGCAAACGAAATTGCTGATTTAACGAAGAATAGCAAATGTTTTCATCAAATTAGTGAATTTCGTTGCTGGATTGATTAATGAATGCAATTAATATCGGTTGTTTTATTTACGTCGATTATTGTTTTATTGCTGGATGGATTAATGAATACAATTAATATTGAATACAAAATATATTTACATCGATTATTTTTATCTGTGAACCTTCTTAATAAGAAAAAAAAGTGGCCGATATAGGGTTTTTGGTGATTACTTCACAGATTTTTGTCACCGGATCCAAATGCTATGTTTTTGAATTAAGTAAAATGTAAAAATTTGTGTGTGTGTTTAACTTAATAAGCCACATATTATTCAGAATATAATTCAATTATTTTTATTAAAAATTAAAATTCAAATGTTAAATTTTTACAAAACTAAAAATATTCATCTTAAATTTAAAATTTGCACATACTCACTATAGGTATATATCTATTTTCCCTAACTTTTTTTTTAAATAATTTTTCAAAAAAAAAATTGAACCAAATTTTTATCATTTACCAAATATAGCTATTTTCCGTAAATTTCAATTTTTACCAAAAAAAAAAAATATTTAATATTCACCAAAAATATCAGTTTTTATTATAAATTGAAAATTTTAAATAAAAAAATCAATGTTCCGAAAATGTTTACCAACTATTTTCATTATAATATAAATAATAGCAATAATTGTATGTTTCATTATTAATTAATTTTTTTAATAAAAAAAAGTGTTCCCCAAAATTTTGAATTTCCAACAACAATTAAAATTTTTAGCAATTTAAATTTTTCTCGTTCTTTCACGGGTTGGAAATAAAAGTTAAATGTAGCAACAAAATTCTTTCGATTAAAACGTAATTTTTTCAAATTGGTTGAGGGAATTATACACTGCAAATAATAGCATAGACACATACCATAATGTTCTAATATTGTACTAAATTGGTGGTTGTATAAACTAACCTTAGTTAGATTGGGCATTGCATTGGTTGACACAACCAATTTTCATTTTGTGTGTAGTAAAAGTTTTTCAGAAAATTCATTTTTTTTTAAATGTATATTTATAGTTCTAGAATTCACGATAA
Organism: Dryomyza anilis; assembly: GCA_951804985.1. Taxonomy (NCBI): domain Eukaryota; kingdom Metazoa; phylum Arthropoda; class Insecta; order Diptera; family Dryomyzidae; genus Dryomyza; species Dryomyza anilis. Next base: position 81,135,576 of record OX638134.1, on the reverse strand, counting down.
CATAAACATAAAATGAGGAACGATTTTAAAAGCAGCTGCATTTTGTTCAAAAAATTTAGCTTTACACCATATTGTTTCCCATTAAAAAAACAGTTTATTTTAATAGTAGGTGCTGGAAAGTCCTATAGAACCACCGAGTCAGAAAGTCAAATAGCTTCAATTGTTTCTTCTATATTTCTATTATATATATATATTTTATATTATTAACATTTATCAAATAAAAGCTTTTACAAACGCCAAGACGTTAGTAAACTAATTGATGTCAAGGTGTACCGCATAATTTATATGTGCGTTTTTTGATTAATAAATACCAACCGCTGCCGTTGCCGTTGCATTTTGCGCGGTTCGCGCACATAGAACGTTTGTGTGAGAAACAAACAACAGATACAACAAACACCGCCGCCGTCCGTCTAATGGTGCAAGGCGGTGCACGCGGCACGGGGTACTGCGGTGCATTCATGCCAATGTTTTCAGTGTTTTCGGTTTTACGCACTTTGTCTGCCAACGAAAATGTTTCACCTTCAAGACAAACAACAGCAAAAATCGAGAAATACATACAGATATTAGAACATTTTATGGTTGTGAGAAACGGACATTTGGTTTGATGTTTGAAAAGGAATTTGGTATATTTTTCGAACCTACACACTGTTTAGAAATTTTGTTATAACAACTAATTCATATTCATAGCAACTAATTCGATTTTTTTTTACTTTTTAAGATAACTTGCTTACACACAGAATGAAAAATTTGTTAAGACAACCAATCTATTGTGTAACGTACTTATTCGGTTCTCGGAACTATAAAGTTGCCAAAACTAAAAACTATCAACTAATTGTCAAAGCAACTAATTCGGTTCTTGTAAATGCTAAACAAATTTTTTACATACAAAATGAAAATTTGTTAAGACAACTAATCTATTGTATGACGAACTTATACGGTTCTCTCAACGGTAAAGTTGCCAAAACTAGTTTATACTACAACCAATTTCTTAATGTTTTAGAATACTTTGGTATTTGTAGAATTTTCGATTTAACCGAATTGCTATAACTAATATTTTGTTTCCTGCAACCTCATGCCAAAGTTGAGGTTTTTCATTTTTTACTGGAACAAAAAATTAGTTGTACTATTGAATATAGAAACAAATTGGTATGGAATAACCAGTTTGTAGAAATGTCAATCAAATGCATTTGGTTTTTTTTACATATAACATTTCTTTCTTTGAACCTTAAAATTCAAAGAGGGTTTTTCTGGATGTATACGAAGAAAAATTATAGTAACACAACTGAACTATTTGGTTTGTGTCTATGATATTATTGGCTGTGGCAACCGACCATTAACAAAGTTATTGAAATTTTATATCAATCAAATAAATTTGGATAGTACAAACACTTATCTTTCTTCCAACCTCATGTTTAAAGAGTGAACAGTGTGAAAAATGCTATGTTGTAGTGTTGACTATAAGAATCACACATGGTTTGTGTCTATGAAAGTACTACTGATCAATTTGTATACAATGTATTTCTCCTAAATTGATTATTATAAAAAATTTGTTCTTATCTCCAACCCCATGGCAAAAGAGGTTTTATATATGTAACTAAAAACTAATTCCATTATAAATTGTATTTGATTGTAGTGCTGCCTATAAGAAGAACTTGGTTTTTGTCTATGATACGATTTGCTGTGGCAACCGAATATACCAATTCTATAAAGCATTTTGTAGAATTTTCATTTTAAAAAATGTGGATATTACAAAAAACTTTTCTTTCTTCGAACTTCATGTTAAAAAAATGATTTTCTTTATGTACAAAATAAAAAAAATTAGGTTCTACTATTGACTATAAGAACACCTGGGTTTGTGTCCATGCTATTATTTGCTGTGACAAACGAATATGGCAGAAACATCAAACAATTTATGGAATTTTACAGTTATTACAACAAAAAAACTGTTCATTGTTTCAAAGATAGTTTTTCAGTGTGTACAGGAAGAAATTTCTATAGAGCATCTTTTGTCATGTGGCGAAACTGTTACAAAGTCTGGATGTTTTAGTATTTTCTATGGTTTTATTTTGTGTTTCGTTTGTTTTTTGTTTTCACTAATGCAAATAAATTAACGCACATGCATTATACACATAATACACACACATATGTACTACATCTGTCTGTACGTCCGTCCGTCTGTCTGTCTATCTGTAGATATAGAACTCGATGCTATTAGAACCGAGAACATTCTCTTAAACTACAGAGAGGTTAGTGTACTGCACAACGACAACCCTGATGTCGAAGGCCTGAATGAACCCAACCTCAGTTATTGTGCGTATATTTACCTCACAGTCCTCACAACCTACCTCAGATTTAAATCGTTATTATGTTAATGTTTTTGGATCCGTGTTAGGCACGATTTTGTGATTTTATTTTAATTTATTTGCGATAATGATTTAATTGCTAGCTAGCTGTGCGTAGTGCGAATTTAGCCAATTGTTGTATAGCCAATTTTGGCTTTTTACCAATATCCTATATTGTAATGGAAATTTCGGTATTCTAAATTATAATTAAAAACGTGATTGATTTGCAAAGCAAATATTAAAAATTTCTATAAAAAATGTTAGATTTTAAATTTTCACTAAAAATTTGAATATTTCACTAGAAATTGATCTTGTACTAAAATTCAATTTTTCACTCTAAATTCAAAAATTTAATTTTTCACTGAAAATTCAATTTTTCACTAAAAATTCAATTTTTCACTAAAAATTCAAATTTTCACTAAAAATTCAAATTTTCACTAAAAATTCAAATTTTCACTAAAAATTCAAATTTTCACTAAAAATTCAAATTTTCACTAAAAATTCAAATTTTCACTAAAAATTCAATTTTTCACTTAAAAAATTCAATTTTTCTATAAAAATGAATTTTTCACTAAAAATTCAATTTTTTTTTTACTGAAAATTCAATTTTTCACTAAAAATTCAATTTTTCACTAAAAATTCAATTTTTCACAAAAAATTCAATTTTTCACTAAACATTCAAATTTTTACTCAAAATTAAAATTTTCAGCCAAATATGAATTTTTCGGACAAATTTTAATTTTCGACTCAAAATTCAATTTTTCGCTCAAAATTCAATTTTTCACTCAAATTTTAATTTTTCGCTTAAAATTCAAAATTCTATTTTTCACTTAAAATTCTATTTTCACTAAAAATTCTATTTTTCACTTAAAATTCTATTTTCACTAAAAATTCTATTTTTCACTAAAAATTATTTTTTTTTTTCTCAAAGATCAATTTTTCACTAAAAATTCCACTTTTCACTCAAAATTAAATTTTTTTCTCAACATTAATATTTTTTTCGTAAAATTCAATTTTTCACTAAAAATTCAATTTTTCACTAAAAATTCAATTTTTCACTAAAAATTCAATTTTTCACTAAAAATTCAATTTTTCACTAAAAATTAAATTTTTCACTAAAAATTCAATTTTTCACTAAAAATTCAATTATTCACTAAAAATTCAATTATTCACTAAAAATTCAATTTTTCACTAAAAATTCAATTTTTCACTAAAAATTCAATTTTTCACTAAAAATTAAATTTTTCACTAAAAATTCAAATTTTCACTAAAAATTCAATTTTTCACTAAAAAATTCAATTTTTCACTAAAAAATTCAATTTTTCACTAAAAATTCAATTTTTCACTAAAAATTCAATTTTTCACTAAAAATTCAATTTTTCACTAAAAATTCAATTTTTCACTAAAAATTCAATTTTTCACTAAAAATTCAATTTTTCACTGAAAATTCAATTTTTCACTAAAAATTTTTTTTTTTCCAAAGTTCAACTTTTTACTAAAAATTTCACTTTTCACTCAGAATTCAATTTTTTTCTCAACATTAAACTTTTCTCTTAATGTTAAATTTTTCACTAAAAATTCAATATTTGACTAATAATTAAATTTTTCTCTAACAATTCAATTGTTCACTAAACATTTTTTTATAACTTTGAAATATTATAATATCCCCAATGAAAAGTCTATTATTTCGAAACTAGTACTAATCTCCACAGTAGAACTTATGCTACGCTCAATATTGAGAACTAATCATTGTATTTTTGACTTTGTCAAAACCGGAACAATTGCATGACCAACATAATCTAACCATGATCATGTCTTCCCTAGGATAATTCAAAAAACCGAGATCTTTGCATTGCAGGGAGTTTATTGATCGCTTTCTTGACTACTTAAATTTAGTTTTGAACCAGTTCCAGGACTATTATTTTTTTTAAAAGGATAACCAATTAGTGGGGAATATTTAAATTTTTATTTTATCCCTATGGCAGAAAACCCTAGTATAAATATACTAGGGCTTTGATTGGATTTGATCACAGATCATTGAATTTTGATCTTTCCATAACAGACCAGTTATAAAATCAACATGATCAAGCTATGATTGTGATTACAAATTTCTATTCGGTTAGGTATTTTTGATTTTCATATAAATACATTATATAATCAAAAAACATTTTCAGTGTCACAATCTCTCGGTTTAGAAACCTATATTAGACCCTGTATCTACCAAAATTCAAGTAACACATAAATCAATGGATGCCCATAGGTGTCAATGGGTGTAATGCACATCGCCACTGTTCCGGATCTACTGAGGGGATCCGACCGAGCGTTTTAACTGATATAGGCGTCGAGCGCGCGTCGAGAGTCAACCGTCGCATATGTCAACCGCGGCGTCGAGTTGAGAGTCGCCTCTGTACGTGCTCCGTCCGTAGCTCCGTCCGTTGCCCGTTCATTTCATTTCAATTCAATTCAGTTGCAGTATGAAGCGCACTCAGACAGACACACCGAGCTAGCTAACTCGCTACTAACCGTGATGCAAACCAATACAGCGAGAGACAACGGCAATACCCAACACATGCGCAATAATGTTTATTTTCCTAAGATGCCGTGTGGTATGTAGCCTTGAAATAGTTCGCTGCACTCGCGTGACGATGTATGTAGTACTACAAAAACAACGCAACTAGTGCTTCTTCTAACCCTCTATTTCGCGCGAGCGCTCACTCTCTCTCACTTACGGTCTCACTCAGTCGCTCTCTCCCTCTTTCTATCTATCCGCACATTGCATTTCGCAAGTGATCTTCCAATTATTATTATTATTTGTTAGTTTTTTTTTTGTATTATTTAGTTTTTGTTTGTTTGCTTTAGTCGTTGATTCGTTGCGCTTTATTTAGTTGCTCTCTCTTTCTATGCTATTCTGTCACTATTTTTTTTTCGAAACAACTGAAAACGAAGGTAAAATTTATAAAGACTTCGCTCTAGTGCTGCTGCTGATGTTTGTCGGGTCGAATAAGCGGACGGACATTTCAATAGACAGACTTTTTAATGGACAGACATTCAAATAGACAGACATTCAAATGGACAGACTTTCAGCTGAACGGACGGATAATATTTGTTCAATCAAACCTTGCTCATCACACTCGCAAATATTGTTGTTAGTGCGCTGTGCCACAGATACTTTTACTGTCAGATACTTTTTCTGCCAGATACTATTACACTGGCATAAGGAAGGCAGCTACTTTACGGCATACATTTTGCAGGAAGAATGCGATTTTGCATGAAAAAAACGATTAAAGCAATCGAAACACTATGAAAGTTAATCTAAAAGTGCAGTAATCGATATATATTGTTACGAAAATTCAGTCTACGGAAAACTGTTCTACGAGTTCGTATCTCTGGATTGTGTACAAAATAAAAACACTCTTATGTTTGGTTTAAATTATAACAATTAACTTTATTAATTCACTTTAATAAACAACTTTACTAATAACAAATTCTAACAACTGCTGCATCCCTTATATACTGCATACATCTCCCTTATATACTGCATGCATCAGTTCGACACGTTTCGACAAGCTTCGACTTGTTTCGAGAACCTTTTACTCGTTTCGTGAATGACGCATGCTATTGGCATCTCATTCGTACTCATGTGTTGTAATGCGGTGATCTTCCATCTCTTTCTCACACACAGCCTCAGTGCGCTGAATGATCTTTCTCTTTCTAACACATGATTAGTGCGCTGAATTGTCTTGCGTCTCATTAATTATTGTTGATTGCTTGCACTATGGGGCTTGCACATCTTTTCGTAACAATATTAAACTATAATGCACAAAATAATTGCATAATACATATGTATTATGTAGTAAACGTATTTCATAAATAAAAACTACAGAAAACAAATACATACTACATATTCTGCAATATATAGAAAACGAATTTCTAAAAAATAAAATCCAGTAAAATTAATACAAATGTATTAAAAAACGATCAAAATGTAGTAGAACTGCATTTTTTCAAAACGTAGACATAAAAGTAGTATCATTTACTACAGTAATTTTTTCGGTGTAAATATTGGCTTTCGGTGTTAAAAATTGGCTTGTTTGATTTATAAAATATATTTTTTATTAATCGTTTATTTTGAAAAAACTATTAAATTTCAAAATAATTAAATTTTTTGTCCGTCAAAAAAATTGGTTCAAACAAAAAGAGGAATGTCCAAATTTTTTTTTTTTTTCAAAAAAAAGTTTGTCTAAATTATTATTATTTTTTATTTAAAAAAAAAAAGGTTTGATGAACGGTATACTTCAATATGATGTACATATATTTGATACTTTTTCAGTCATTCATCAAATTGACAATGAATTCATAAACTTGATGTTTTGTAGTGATCAATATTATGAATTGTTCTTCAATAAATGAATCGTAGTTTGAAGATCGAAATTGATCAATATATTTTTTTTTTCTGTGTGTACATTAGATATTAAGGAGATAGCTAGTAGATGCTATTATAAAAATAGAAAGCTTTAGTTCATTGATACCTTATATGAAATACAACGAAATACGATTTAATTATTAAAGATATATACAAAAATTCGTAGATTATGGGATTGGTTCAATTCTACACTACATGATATTGTTTATAGGCCCAAATTATACTTGTTGATCATCTATAATTATACGAAAATAATAGTGTTTTCGATAATTTCCAACCTATCTAAAACAATATTGATAAACCTATTTTTTTTATACAGAGAATTTAGTATGAAGAACACATAACTCAATTTAAAAATATTTCGAGTTTCATAACGAAAATTTCTCATTACTCTGTTGAATGATCATTAAAAATATTGTAGAGTAGAACTTATAGGAGATTTATTATATACATTATACAAATACCAAAATTTGAAAAAAAAAAATACTTTAATCCCTTGCAATTTTTAAATTAAAGTTATTCCAAGACTAAGACTATATCAATTGGCCGGCCTCAGCAGTCCAGAGGTAGCGCGCTGAACTTGCATTCTGAAGGTCTCGGGTTCGAATCCCGGCTTGGGCATGGGCGCTCGTGGTGATATTAACCACAAAATTGTAGGGAATAGATTTCACAGTACAATGGATATAGTCTGTCTGAGTGCTGTGGATCTTAGTAGATATTAAAAAAAAAGACTATATCAGGACTAAAATTTCACAGAAAACTGTATTTTTGTGGAAAAATCACGTTAAGTAACTCTACATACAGCTTGTATAATTATTTTAAATTAACAAATAACTCGACATAAAATTAACAGCGAACCTTATCAAAATTTAATGATTCCCAGTTTAAACTTTTTATGGTATTCCTAAAACTAAAAACGTTGTTTGGAACAGTCAAGGTGAAAGAAAGCAAATGTGCAATAATGACTAATAAAAAAAATGCAAAAATAGCGATTAGCACAAATTGAACAATAAACACAAATTAAGTCGTTGACTGCTGTAGAATTCCAATGCAAACAAAATAATACTCGGAAGATGCTGAAAAATCCAAATTAGGTGACCACAAGAAGACCGGATCGCTCTAATACACCGATTCAAAGATATCTACAATTAAAACGCAATTCTGTTTGTAAGAACGAAGTTTTAGATATTTTTTGTATTAGATACAAAAGATAACATTAACTAATATAAAAAATAATATTTTTTATATTAATACTTATTTAAAACTGCTACTAAAGATACTATTATAAATAATTATATAGCAATTAAATGCATCATAGATACTATGTATATATTAAAGTATCTATGTCAAAACATGTATCTATATGGAACGCATGTTCATTAAAATAGTTTCTTTCTGCACATTTATTATACGTCTATCGTAATGTTTTATATAAAATACAATAGATACTTTTAAATTTGATTTTAAATAAATAAAAATTTCGTCTTTGTGGAACGAAAAATCACCAAATACATTTTCCAAATGCCAAATACTGATTTACAAAAATCTTTATATATCTGTCAATTTTTATTCGATGATCTCAATTTTACCACATGATAAGAAAACGTAAATCTATCAATTGATGTTTCAATTTTAAAAATGCATCAATTACTTTTTTTAATATTAATCAACAAACTCGAAATTTAAGTTTTTCATAAAAATGTACTTGGTGACTTTTCGTTCTACAACGACGATTTGTAGTATGTTTAACTAGACTTTATTTCATTATTTTTTATAAATACAAAAGGTATATAAATAATTGTTTTGATAAATTTTATTTTGACATTAAATGCAAACATAGACAATGCTTACAATATATGGGTTGATACGATTAATTTGAAAGATACTTAGATAAGTGTTTAACGTTGTACTTAAAATTGAAAACAGAAAAAATACAAAAAAAAATAACTAAAAAAAAATAACAAAAAAAAATATGTAAAAGTTAAACTGCATATGTTATATGTTCTACGAAAAACATTCCTGCATCTAACTGCGTAACACATTGGATCTGATCAAGGTGACATGTTCCCATGAAAACAGTCAGTGCGCTCGCTCGGCTAGTTTTCCTTGGACAAAAATTATTTCAATAGTCCGATCAACGCACTATAGCGAATTTGCCAAGAGCAGTCATAGTAGGCATAGTTTTGTGTTGATTGTTTGTGCATTTGTGCACTATTTGAAAGAGGCAAGAATTCTAAAAAATAGTGTTGGTATAACGCTATGACAATGTAGCAAAATAACAGAAATTAGATTGTTTTTTTTTTGTGACAAATTGTTATTGAGTTAAAATACATTTTGTATATAGCAGATGTTAAACAAAAAATATTAAAAATTTAATTTTAAAAATACTTATATTAGGTTATTTTATAGATAGAACTACTTCCAAATTATACTTTCGATCGAAATCATAGATTTAGTTTAACGTTTCTCTTTTGTTTGACATCATCTACCAAGTATTTCAGATGTGCTAAAGCACACTCAGATTTCCAAAGTCATATAAAAAAAGTCGAATTAAATTTTATACAGGGTGACCAGGTAAGAACGATATAAAAAGAAATTTAAATAAAAAAAATACCAACAGTGTGAGGTATTGATTGATTGATTGATTGACATATTGATTCTAGTTTTATTTTGAAGCTACATTCTAGAGTTCATGTGAAATCCTCATTTTTTTTTTCGTTCCACTTTTTTATACATTTTATTCTCATAGGTTCACATTTTTTTAGTGCAATTTTAATCATAGTTTAAATTTTTCCATATTTTATAGTCTATAGTACCTAAGCAATAGTACACGCTGCAAAAAAAAGGGCTCTCCCAAACATAATTTTGCAGGCATTACATATATCTTTGGAGCTTTATGCAAACAAAAGTATTATTTCATTGCCAAACATTATTTTAATAACAGCCAAACATATTTTGGTTTTCATTCAAACAAGTTTATGTTGAGAATGAATAATTTTCGGCGTTCTTGCAAACATATATATGTTTGAATGTGAAAAACCTTTTATTTACATGTAAACATATTTATGTTTACATTTAATTTTAATGTAAAAATAGTAAATTTAGTGCTAATATCTTGTTTAAATTTTTTTTATTTATATTATATAATTATTAACTTAAACTTTTATTTTATTTTTATTACACATATTTTATTTATACCTAATAATTTTATTTCCATCTATTGTTTCTATTTTGAGTTCAGTACTTTACGGATAAATTGTAAATTTCACAAACAGACACTATCTGGTATTAACAGTAATTGGCGGTACATAAACAAATTCTTCCACCAAAAAGAACTTTTGAACTATATGAAAAGTATTAATGTGAGTGCTACTGAGTGCTAAAAGTAGGCAGCGCTGTTATTTAATTGTGATATAGTAATGCCAAACATACCAACAGAAACGAACTCGCGAATGGGGTCTCTAAAAAGCTATTTTATAAAATCTTGGTTTAAAAAAGAAATCTTATTTTTGAATTAAAATTATTGTACCAAATGTAATGTTTTACCGATAATAATTTATTTATTATATTAGACATGATCATAATCAGTAGCGCGATTCCGTAATTCCATAACGACCATATTCGATATCGCTATCTACCGACAATTGTCGCTGGCGATAGCGATCGTTATGAAAAAAGTGATTCTCTAACTTTCAATACATTTTCTGTAGACAAATAAATTCGGAAAGATTTTTAACATTAAAAATGTTTTAAGTCGTTCAAAAATTAAGGTAGCTATCAACTAAAAATTGTTCATCGATATCGTATCGACAATTATCGGTAGATACTTAACGAGGACAGCTGACGATAAATATCATAGCGAACTATGTACGGAATAACTCTTAACAATATTTGTCGTTAATTGTAGTTAAAAATATCGATTTTTGTCGAGAGGCAGTTAGAGAATCACGCTACAGATCATGTTAGACATTATTGATTTAACATGTTGTGCGATATATTTTCATTTGACAGTCATGAAAATGTTTTGATAATAAATTTGTCGTTCTCGAGTTTTGTGATATTTTTAAAAAATCACAATTTGGGAGTAAATACCTATATGAAAAAAAGTGAAATAAAATACGAGCATTTTAAAACAATCTTAAGAATTAGGTCCCATGAACATAACAAAATTTGGAGTATATCGAATAGTCATAAATTGTAAAGGCTGTATTATATGTATTAAGACGAAGTAGAGGAAAACTCGGTGTTGAGAAATATTTTTATGCGACAAATATATAAATGTTTTCCATATGTTCTCATGAAAAAAAAAAATGATTTTGTAAGAACCATGCAAACTATTTTACGATAAAATCTGAATTTGATAAAATGATAATTACTTTACGATATTAAACTCAAAATATTTTGAAATTGAATTGTGTATTTTTTGAAATTATTGTCAAAAAATAAAATTTTCTGAACAAACAAAATTTGTTTATCTAATAAAGGGTTTTTCAATAAGAGCACTTCAAAAGGTTTTTTCAAGGATTTTTCAACAGGGACGCTACAAAATTAGAGCGACAGGGACAGCAAACGACGCCATATTTCTTGCCGCTCTTTTGACATTTCTCTTCAGTAATGTTTGCCATTTCATGATGTAAAGATATACGAGCCAAAAACGAGTCGAAATTATTAAAATTGACTAACGAAATTCGAATTCGTATATCTTTCCATCATGAAATGGCAAACCTTACTGAAGAGAAATGTAAAAGAAATAAGAACACTTTTTCGATAACAACTCGGTATCGTTAGCGACACAAAAAATAACGATATCGTTATAGATAGGTACGTTTTTATCGAAAACCCTTTCATTCTCGTATCATTTTCGATTATCGGAAATGATAATTTGCGCCAATAATTAATATCGTTTCGGTAAATCGTTTGATTTGCTGGGAATTCAAAAAATTGATAATTGTCGCACAAACAAATTATGATAGAAACTAATGACTTTTTTTATTTATTTTTTTTTGTAGAAAGTCTATGAAAACGTTTGAAATGCCATCTCAATTTGGCAGTTCCATCAATTTATTTTTAGACATTTTGTTTTACCCGAATAAAGTTGCAACTATATTTTTCGTTTCTCCTACCGAAAGAGGATTTTCTGTGTGCAGATATCATTTTTATATAATTCAAGGATGTTCATTTAAAGACAGTTTTGATCTTACATGACTTAATAAAGTCGAATGAAAATTTAAAAATTGAGATTTTCATGAATGAACTCGAACATTGTGTTTGCAGGTGTTTGTGTAGTGTTTGGAGTTTTTTTTTTTGGAATATGTGCACCCTGAAACCTTTAGAATGCAAGTCCAGAACGCATACATCTGGTATATTGTACCTCCGGTACGGAGGTACTCGAATATTGTGGAATTTAAAAGGCTATAATACATAGTATATTGAAAATGATTAGAAAAAAGGTAACTATGTTTGGAAGTTTCTCGAATTCTCTTAAATTATAATGGAAGTTTTTATGGAGAATAAGTCGAAAATGGGAAACCATACTTCCGACATGTAGGTGTTTATATTTTTCCTGTACAAAATGTGAACGCTATTGCAACACTGTTTAAAACTAACAACATATTGCAGTAGGTACTATTAGACATTTAAATACGTATTCTATGCAATATATTTGCGTGCATTTGTTGACGTTGCCAATGAATTGAACCGAACATACATGCACTACGTTGGTAGGGTGCAACAATTGATGGGAGGTGTAAAGGGGGTTGACTGGCTGGCTCGTTGACTGACTGCCTCACTATACAGACATCTATTGGACGGGTGGCGTTAGCGGGGACACACGAGCGAGCGAAGAGGTTGGTGGGGTGGAGGTTTTACATGTTGTCCATGTACTCATTTGAGTAGAGTGACGTGTTATCTGTCGCCTTCTCTCAGAACTTTGACTCTATCAGTTGAATGTCGCATTGACAAATTCGTTTGAGGGATACGCGGCAATCGTACAGTCGTCGCGATCGTAAAGTGATCTTTAATTGTGTAGAGCGTCCGTCGTTGTCGTCGTCAACAGTGAGTTTTTGTCGTTGTCGTTTTCGTTGTTTTTAGTGTTGTTTAACGTTTGGTGCACACTGTGTTCAGTGTTCAGTGTCACTCGTTTGGCGCGCTGCACATGCTTGCAATAATTTCAAATAATTTCAAATGGAAGAGTCTGACATTGCAGCTACATTTGATAGTTACAGCAACAAACTCAAATCGAGAAATACAAATTGCAAATTGAAAAATATAAAAACAAAAAAATGTATAAAATTCGGTTGCAGGCGGAAATTTTATACACAAAAATTTAACATGTGGAAGTAACAGATGGATATTTGCGTTTGCAATAATAAATCTATATTTGCTTTATGATTTGGTGAAAGTCAATAAATCTCATGATTCGCTTTATGTAGATTACGTTTATTTCAATGATTTGTAATTTCTGAGTTATTACATAGTCCAAAAGTGCTAGAAATACAATAGATACTTGAAATATAGATTAATATATGAAAAGGAAAGTTCGGTGGGCCTATGCTCCTGAATAGTGCTTACAATACGAAAAAAACCTTTTTTGCACAAAAGATACACAGAAGAAATATAAATATTTATAATACCTAAAAAATTTGATATATTTAATTGTTAAATACAGCTTGCTTATTTTATAAAATATTGTTTTGAAAAAAAAATAATTTTATTGGTTTTCAAAACAATTTAATTGATGAAAATTTATTTCTACGAATTAAAAAAAAATGTTTTCAAAAACTAAAATTTGAAAAAAAAAAACAAAAAAAATCTGCGAACATTTTTTAAATTTTTGTGCGAACAAATTAAAAAAATTACCAAAAAAAAAATCTTTATGTAAAAAATATTTTCCGAAATAATTTATTTCGAATCATGGATTGAAGAACGAAATTCAATAATATGATGATGATTTTTTTTTCTGTGTAGGAATAAACCAAACAGTACATCAGTTTTTATGATAAGATATCTATCATTCCTCTATTGTAAATTTCGTATGAGAATGAAATAAAGTAGCTCTGATCGGGACCATTAACTGTTTCGATAATGTAAATCATACACACAGAAAAATCCTCTTTTGGCATGAGGTAAATTGAACCAACGTTTCAGTGTTGCAACCGAAGTGCTTTTGTTGTAACCTCATGTCATTAAAATTAACGAACCATTTTTACTCTAACCGAACTGTTAGCCCGAGCAACTGCACGTTCGGTTGCCGTAACCTCATGATTGTATTTCTCATTCTGCCAAAATTGACATTCGTGCGTTTGTTATTGCGATTGAGTAAGTTGTTGTATCAACAAAATAAATGTCAAACGGCAACCTCTGGCTATCACCAGTTCGGTTGCCAGTTTCTTGCCAACAATTATGGATACATGCAGAAATAAATAAACGTCAAAAATTTCCACATATTGAAATCAATAGGAAATTCATTAATTAAGTTACATTGCGAAATAAATATACAAATATTAATAAAATAATATATTTAATCAATACAAATTGCTCATTTGCTAGTAAAATATAATATAAATAAAAATTATGTGACCATATGTGCCAATTTTTATTTATTGTTTATAAGGAAATAATAAAAATTCATGCAGATACATGTATCTTTTCATAGTGTTTTCTTTTCAGGGAGCAGGAATTAGTTGAAATACTTCTAAATTGTGTGCGCGACATATTTACGCAACTATAATACATATAGAATACATAAGTTTTTTAAACATAAATAGCTTTGTTATAATAAAATTTCAATTAGAGGTTTAGCAAACCTCATACTCACAGACTATGAGGTTGTGACAACCGCATGCTCACAACCACATGATCACCAATTTGGAGATCACCACAAACTCATGTTCACCGATTTGGAGGTTGCACAACCTCATGATCACCGACTTGGAGGTTGCCAGAACCGTATTAAGAGGTTGTTGAAACTATTTTATCAGTTGTTGCCACAACCGAATGATTCGGTAGGGCAATTTAATTGGTTGCCGCAACAAATCAGTTGTATGTTTACTGTACTATTGTACTATTGTGAGCATGATAAGGTCTTGCTTAGGCATGTTCATGATTACTCTAATAGTGTGCACCCGAGAAACCCTAAAAAATTCGATGCTTTCTTAAAATGTATCGGGAATATCGAGATCAAAAAAAAAACGAATCACATATTATGAATTTCGACGGTTTCTTAAAAAATATTGTTTCTATACTTTTTTCCCATTTTCTGAAATACATTTAGATCCAAATGTTGTCCATTCATAATATTATTTTATTCTTGACATACTATCAGCGGTGTATTTACATCGACCTATCAGATTTACAAAATAACCGTTCCTCAGTCGACGTAGTCGCTTGAAGCAAAACATCGGTCTTTTTTTTCATTATGAACACAAATCCGAATATCAATCACTGATATAGGCCTTCTCCAGACGAGAATACATAAGTACATTCAGAAATTCAATTAAATTTATTCACATAGAACAGAAATTTGTTACACCAACCAACTTATTCGGTTCTTTCAACTGTAAAGTCGGTTGTTATAGCCAGAAATTACGAGGAATCCTATTTAAACTACATAAATCTAATTTCGAACAGTTTTACTGCCCTATTCTGGCACGAGTCACAAATTAAAATCGGTCACAATAGTGCGCTTTGTCACAATTGTCACTATTTCGTATTCCGTCATTTTTATTTTCTATGGATATTGACGTAAATGTCTGAATCAATTGTTATTGATAACAATTGTCATTGCTTACTAGAATAAAGCTGTTAGCATCAGTTGATGTCTCTCTATGATAATATTTCATCTATGATAATATTTCAAATATAAACATTTTGTTTGAACTAAAATTTTTATTTTTATATAATTCGATGATGCTGATCTTGAATCTGAAGACAATTTTGATTTCAAATGTAGACATTTTGTTTTAACTGAATGAAGTTGGTTGATATAATTAACATTTTTGTTTTTATATAATTCGATGATACTGATATAGAATCTGAAGACAATTTTGATATAACAAGTCTGAGTCAGTCACAACTTTCCGTTAAAATTTGACAATTATGGTGTTTAAAACCGCCTTTCTCTAAAGTATTGCTGGATCTGAAGCGGTTAAGTTATTTGAAAACTTTAATTTAAATTTTATGGGCCACATATTACCGAGGTTTAATTTTTTGAATTGATAGTGATTGATGAGCAAGAAGACAAGACTTTTACTTTTTGCAAGAACAAGATCGACATTCCGATGCAAAAACACAAAACCTACCCTACACGTACAAAACCAGACTGCTATGTCTTGTTATTGCATTTTGCACAGCACTATAGATAGTTTTCTGAAGCGTTTAGTTTTATTTTAAAGTATTTTATGTAATATTGATGATATGCATTATCTAGATATAATATATATAATATAATATATATCTGTTGTGGGTATTGCTATATTAATCGTAGATATAGCATTATAAATCATCTAATTGTATCTATATTCATTAATTTAGTATCCATGATATAAATATTTAATTATAATTGCATATATAACATATATAACATATATATTAATAAAAATGTACAAAGAAAGTAAATTTCCGACAAAATCAAAATAAAACTGCCAACGTATTTTAATTGTATTACCCAACTCAGTACGGACAAAAACATAGAACTTTGTCAAAATATCTAAATCATGACCCCCAACATCAGCAACTTCTTGTCTGGTATTACCTACTCTTACTCTGACTTACCAATTTTCTGCAAGGTTATAATGAGGTCAAACTTTTTTTTTCATAGTTTCATTTCTTTCTTTGTTTGTTTTGTGGCTTTTTCCAACTGCATTTGCAATTTTCCAACGGCGGTCGTACATTGTCATCGTTTTTCTTGACTTGGCAGAAACTGGCAAAAATATTCCACATTACAGGTTTTTCTTTCTTTCTATCTTTGATACATTCATTCATTCATGTTTTTCATGGCAATGCGAATTCACTTTCGTTATGAGGCAGCAGTGCATCGCATGTCAGCAATTCGACGGAATCCCCTCTTGCGTCCGGTCCGGTTTGGTTCGGTCGTTTCGGATTGTTTTGGATTGGTCTGGTCTGGTATAGCATGGTATGGCATGGCATGGTTCGGAACGGATGGAACGGCCTGCTTTAGTAGGTTGTTTTGTTGCATAGCAGTCGCGTCTGTCTGCCTGCCTGCCTGCTGCTGCTGCTGCGTTGTGAATTAGAAAATGTAATGTTGCCGCGCCACTCACTATCGTGAAGATATTTTTTGTTTTCACGATGCACATTTTCAGTCATTATTGTTATTGTTGCTGGGAGAAAAACGAAAGTTTTCCAGTTTAACAATATTGCATTTTTTTTTGCTTTTTATTAGCTGCTTTTTTGTTTTCAGAAAAGAAAGTGCAAGTGCAGCAACCATAGCCAACTAACCCACAAGACAAGTCATAATTATGTGCATACATCTAACGTGTATCGCCAGTGAATGTTGAGCCTACCATCCATCCATCCATCCATACGTCCGACCGATCCGTCCAGCCATCTACCTAAAATCGGCTACACGTTATTCATACCAGCCACACCAACCATAAATGTGTGCCGTGCAGACTCGTCTCAGATCGCGTCTTGTCCCAGTCTCCACCTCAATCTTCGTCTCGATCTCCATCTCCCTCTCAATCTCGATCTCCGTCTCGTTGTATTTATTAGTGCATTTATCGAAAGTGGTACATGTTACCAATTCAATTAAGTTGAGCAAAGGCCCGTTTTAATTGTAGACTCATCATGTGGTATTTTTGTGTTTTTTTGTTATTTTTAATACAGACCTAGTTTAATTTTATTTTTTGCACAGCCCTTTTTATTTTTTAGCTTGTATTTATTAATGTTATTCAACTGCTTTATATGCATCTACACAATGTGTTTTAAGCAACGTCCAATGTCAATGAAATAAGACCGCAAATATTTATTTATTTATTACTAAACTTAACTAAAGTCAGCAAAATTCGTGAACTTGCATTATAGCCATTTCATTTTTCAAGAACAGTCAGTCAGTGAGTATAGTTTATATGTCTTCTTGAAGTACAATAACTCTCAACCATCGTTAAACATTTTTGAGACGCTTTTTTGTTATATGGTTTTTACAATTTTATTCTAGCGTTTTTGCGATTAGCTTTAATCTTACCGTTTATAATTTGCAGTTCCTATTTTTTGTATGGGGAGTTTTAAAACTGAAAAAAAAAATGTATTCATATATAAATATTTTTTTTTTAGTTTTAAAATTCGCCATACAAAAAAAGGAACTGAAAAATTAATTATAAGCGTAATTTCCGAAAAATATGTGAAAGTACCATATGGTTAGCTAAACGTTAAATTTGCTTATAACTCTATTAGAAATTTTCGCTATTACCCTAGTAGAAATTGCCCGATGCGCCATCGGAAAATGATGGGGTTTTCGTGGGGTAAGCCCTATTAGAGAAAATATGATCATTGCCTTTGCATGCCCTTATCATGCTACCCATCGCAGGGTTTACATTATCTAAACAGTCAATGTTCCCGATCATAGTTACATTATTTGTTCCTCATAACGAAATTAGCATCAGACAATGATCGAAATTTAATGAGAGAAACCCTATTATGCTCGGGCTCTTGCAAGGCAATTGTCGGGTAAATAATAAAATAGGGAATTGCCCGATCAGTACATGATCATGGCCTGAGGTCAGTAAATGATTAGAACACTGCGTTACAAGGACATTATGGGCCTCGTCATATCCCGATCATCTCAGATAATGACATGATCACTTCATGACCATGGCCCTACCAAAATTTCTACTAGGGTAGATCTGATCATGGTCTTACAGAGTTAGTCTTGTGCCCTAGTAGAAATCTACCCTATTAGGAAAAACATGGTCATTTAACTGGTCGGGTTTTACAGTTCAATATGAATCTATTACCATTTCTACTAATGTAATTGGTCAAGTTATGGCACGAAAAAAACCAACTATCATGATCTTAGAATAACCTCTACTAAGAAAATGATCTTTAATGTCTGCTTTTTGTTATCATGTCTGCTCTTTGTTTCATCATGTTCAACCTAATGAAAGTTGTAGTGTTCAATCCTTTTTTATATTTGAGAAAATTTAGGATAATGTGAAAAATTATGAAATATAGGTGAACATTTTAAAATTCACTTGCGATCGAAAAACAATTTTTATTCGCTTTTTAGATTTTGGACGGTTTGAATTCTATTGAAAAGCGTTAATTTTTGTATTGTAAAATCGTATTATGCACCCAAAAAACAATTAACCTATTTGAAGTAAATATGGGAATGATTTGGCTCCATTGAATTCCTTAGAATTTCTTTAATACAAATCCATTTTTCTTGTATTCAACAAAAATTTCCTTCAAATCAACGATTTTTTTTCTTTAACCCTTAAAAGTCTGCCTTTTTTTTTGAGCTGAAGAATATGTATGTTATAGAACTCGCGATTCTGGACAACGTTTGTTTTACGACTTTGCTCATAGGTGTTACTTACTTGAACCAGATCAAAAACTCCTCGGGCACCCGGACTTCAAAATTGAAAAAGTGTATTTTGTATTAAGAATATTTAAAGCAAAAATCAAGAAATTTCTTAAAGCAAAAATCAAGAAATTTTATTATGAAAAATCGTTGAAAATGTAAAAAAAAGCAATAAAGTATAAATATTTGTGGTTTGTTTTGATGAAACATTTCTTTTTATGGATTCACTCCGACCATTGTTGATGTCATATTCAGACTATTTATTTCCAAGCACTTATTCTGTTCGAAAATCAGAAATACTGAAGTTTTTAAACAACAAACTTAAAAAAAAACATTAAAAAACATTTCTCAATTTCAAATTTTAACTCCCGGTGCCTGATGGTTCCGCAAAGAACCAATCAAAAATTCAAAAAAAGCTACTAAAATAAAAAATTACATTTATTTCAAACACTTTCAATAGCTTCTAGATACTACAGGGATTACGACAATATTTTTATCAGCTTCGATTTTGACAAATTCATCACAATAATATTTTTTTGAAAGTACGCGATTTTACAAAAGTTAATTTTCTTGAGGTTGGTTGCCCTTACTGTACATACAGCCGGCAAATGAAGTTTGTTTCAAACGGGAATCGGCGCACTCGGTGGCGCTTGGATCAATAAATATTTTAAATGTCGAAGCGAGAAAATTAAATAAAATTCGTTGAACAAAATTTTGATTTTCATCCGTTGGTATCTGGCGGAACCAGTGGGCATTTAAGGGTTAAATAAAAGAAATTTGTGTTAACGTGAAAGTATAATTTTCTATGGATTTTACATCAATTAGGTAAATATTTTTATCAGTGCTGACCAGAATTTGAACGAATTTAAATTTTAAACCGATTAGTTTCAAATTTTAAAACAACAATGTTTTATTCAATGTTGGAATATATATTAGACATTAAATTGATAAAGCATGTAAAATCTTTTTTTGTATTTTTTGTTGATGACGTATTTTAATATTTTTCGCATTTTCATTTCACATTTTGTATATACTGATTTATGAAGAGTTCCCTTTGTTTATATGCACTAATGATTATAATGTGCAATATCCATATATCTTATTTCAATCAGCGAACAAAGCGATGTATTTATGACATCGAAACGATATCATTTATAGGCTTAAGTTATCATTTTTGATCTTTTATAACAATACGAAACGATTTCATTTTAATAAAATCCATACAACCCACATCAATATCGCAATTTTAGACGTTATACACCCAGAAAAAAATACTATATAAATAATAGTTTTTTACTATTAAAAATAGTCAATAGGATAAATTATTATTTGAATCGGAAAATACCATTAAATACTAGAAAATACCATGAAATTGCCATT
This sequence comes from Dryomyza anilis, assembly GCA_951804985.1. Taxonomy (NCBI): domain Eukaryota; kingdom Metazoa; phylum Arthropoda; class Insecta; order Diptera; family Dryomyzidae; genus Dryomyza; species Dryomyza anilis. The sequence goes on along the minus strand of OX638134.1, from coordinate 81,114,896 downwards.
GAGTTTATATGAAAAGATTTATATTTTGTATACTATTAAATCAATAATTGTCCTATTGACCAATTTTAATGGGATTTGAGAACAATTAAAAATAGTCAATAGGATAAATTATTATTTTAATAGGTAAATCTCATTAAATACTATTAGATTGTTTTTGTATGTATATGAAAATATTGATTTTGAGTTGATTCAATAGTAGAATCAATAACTGTCCTATTAATCAATTTTAATAGTGTAGAAAGTGTAGAAAACCATATCACTAAAACGATTTGACGATCATTTTTGAATTCGAAAAAGTAATAATAAATGTACAATAGAAAACTCAATAATATTTTAAAATTGAAACATTTTCTGCACAAAAAAAATGTGTTTTTCATAAACGAAAACCTTTTTCTAAATCAAACCCTCTCATTTTTGTATCATAAATTATTGAAAACAACAATTAGGAATTAAATTCAGTCAGATTTCTTTGATGGGAATTTACTTTAAGAATATTTTAAGTTTCATATCGAATAATCTTCACAATTTTATCATATGGACTAAAACGCAAAAAAACGAAACCATTACCACCTCAATGAATAAAATTGAGTTTATGCTTTAATTATCCACGATCTAGGTATGATTTTCCGATGAATTTCAAGATTCTAAACACGACCTCATACTCAGTTTTTTCAGATTGCCTCAAGTTTTTGAGTTATTGCATAATACAAATATATGGAAATTTTCTTGTTTTTCTACATATTTTGGACTTTAACATTTTACAGATTTGAGTTATCGATCCTAAAAAAATATTTTAAGATGTACCTATTATTTATTGCATAACACTTAAAAGAGTTATTTGTGAAAACAAAGTAAGAGGAATCATTAAATTATGAATCTAGTTTCATATATTATATATAATTTTATTGAATTATGAAAACTTGATATGTTATGCAATAAATACAAAAAAAAACATTATTTTTTGTGTTTGACTGGTCATAATGACGGTCAAATTAATCCAAATTTCATGTAGTTTCATTCAAAATATTTTCTGAAGTATTTTCAATGGAATATAAAATAAATTAGATCGTAACTCAAATCTATAAAATGTTAAAAACAAAAATATATTAAAATAACACGATAATTGCCATATATTTGTATTACGTAATAACTCAAAAACTTGAGGCAATCTGGGTAATCTGATGAATCTTGAAGTCCATCGAAAAATTATACTAAGACGGCGGATATTTTTTTTGCTGTGGAAGTATTTTGATGTAGCCGCGGTAGATCAGTGGTTAGTGCGTTGGACTGCGAGCCGAAAGGTCCCCGGTTCAAGCCTGGACTGGGGCTAACAACATCTTTTCATAGAAAACATTTTTCTGTACCGCGCTACCTCTCGGCAGTAAATGGCAAACCTACGAGAGTAAAACATTGCCTATGAAAAGCTCTCACCCGCCGTTCGGATTCGGCAATAAACTGTAGGTCCCATCACTTTGAGTACAAATATAACACGCACAGCTCAAAATGGTGAGAGAGCTCGGCCTAAGTTCTTATTGGACTGTAGTGCCAAACTATTATTATTAAGTATTTTGATGCCTATCGTAAAAAAATGGATTTCTATTATTTAGTGTGAAATTTAATAAAGTATTTTTTTTTTACTTTTTATCAGAACAATTATTGCACAGATAACGTAATTATTATTATATTATTAAAACATATTTTTTCAGTGTAATTAAAATTTAATTTATTACTTTCATTCTAAAGCTTAAAAATTATTCACAGCATGTTGAAAATAGTCCACCAGAAGAGCCGACTTTTTCAACAACAAAACAACTGAAAATTTCTCCTAAATAATGTAACGTAACAGTCCGTTCTGAGAACGTTCATAACTCCTAAACAACAAGGCATACGAAAAAATTTATATATGTAGAAAATGACGGTTAAATGGTTTCTAGGACAGATACACTTTTTAGAAAAAAAAATATTATCGGCAAATTAAATCAGACTTAAATACTGCAGAACAAACTACTAATTGTGGTTCAGAATCCAAAAATATGCTTGAAAAATAAAAATATTATAATCAATTGATACAAATATTGAGCTCATGGATAAAATATTGCCAAATATATGTTTCAATCCATAATTATCTAATATTTATAATTATATAATATTTATAATATTAAAATGGGACACAGATAAAAATAGTTTTACATATTGAAGAATTTCGTCCTTTAAACTATGATTCATTGTATTCAAAAATATATATTTATAATTTTTTTTCCAACAAATGTTTTCAACTTTGTGGTAATTTTCAAATTTAAAATTTTTTCAAAAACTGTTTGGTTAAAAAACATAGTTTTTGTGATAAAAAAAATAGAAAACTAACATTATAAAATAATAAAATTTCCATTACGTTGCCTTTCGGAAGTTCTATTACACATTGGCTGTTATGCATTTTGGCGCCTCATGAATGACCTTATAAAAAAGGCATTACGTTGCCACCTCGCTCCTCGTTACATTGCAACTAATTTACAGCCAATGACACAGGAATTGCTGCCTTTTGTTCTAAGAGGACTCGGTGCTTTTCTTCCCACATTGGTAGAACGAGCGGCATGTGTAAGATCGTTTAAGGTCATTCACATTGGCTTCGTCTCGTCGTCATCGTAAGTTGCTGCCATCTGATGATTCGTCCTTAAATTCGAAAACCGTTGCTTCTTCTTTTGTGTGTCTCCAACTGTACCTCTAGCTGTTTCCCCCCATCTACTACTCTATCTGTTCTTCGATCTGTCTTTTTGTCTGTCTCTCTCTCTGTCTCTCTGTCTGTGCAACTGTGGTGGAAGTCTGTGGTGTTTTATGCAGTCAGGACAAAGGAAGAGTAATTTACAAGGAGTGTCATCGTCTGCGGAATTCGTACAAAGCACCTCTACCAAAATACAAAATCCCTCTTTCTTCAATCGCCCCCTTCTTTCTTCAGTCAGTTTGGGACAAAAATGTCAGCCGAAAGTCGTCAGTGAGTGCGTTGTACGTAGTTACTACATATTTACGAAAAAGCTTATTTTATTCTTCTTCCTCTTTTTGATGTCACATAACAAGAATTCGCCCCATTATGTGCCAACTGACATTTCGCCCACTGAGCAACATACAAAAAGTCACTTTTTATATACGAAACCCTCTTCTGCTTCTTCTTTTATTTGCCATTGCAAAAGCTACTTTTGCTCTAAGGAAACATGCTATGTGTTGCATCCTTCCCTCTTGACAACAACAACAACCACAATTGCGGCAACAACGACTTCAACAGCAACATCATCACAAACAACAACAACAACAAGAAAAGCAGCACTCTATAGAAAGGCAAAGTAAAACTGAACGGAAAGTGAAAATTGGCGATACGTTCGTTGGTTCGTTCGGCAATGTTTGTCGGTATATGTTACGTTTAGACCCCCTCCTGCACTTTGCCAGCTAACTGCCTCCCATGAGACATCAACCAACACTGCCAAAGTTGCATTCGTTCGAAGCGTCGAGAATATGCGCTCTCTCGCACACTTGCTCATGCTTCCTTCCTTTTACAACACAACAACTATATAACAAAATAATAATAATAATATTAATGTTGATGGGATTTCACTCTCCGTCTGCGCATTGCGCTACCCTACAGTGGGTTGTTAAAATTTAATGCAGTTTAGACGGACGCCAAGTTAATCTAGACAAAAGTGAAAATTTTGAATAAATTACTTGTTCTATTTCAATATTATAATAATTTGCTATAATAAGTATCAAGAATAAGAATAACCGAATCCGATATCATTTTAAAACCATTTTATATTTTATTTATCTATTTTTAATTTTTTTATTAAAATTAATAATATGCACTAAGAAAACAAATATGATTTCCAGAAATATCACAGCCCTAAATATCAAGTTATTTACAAATTATTCAGATCGTCTTTGACACAACCATCTCTCAAATATCCAACAAATACGATAAATATTGCTAGCTACCATCTTTTAAATTTACGATTATTTATAGCAAATATCAATTAAACATCTTACAAATAGGAAGATAGTTGATGAATATTTGGAAAAGGTACTCCATTAGAATTCGCAGAGTAATTTTTATTGAATTAAAATAAAATGAAGCAAATATATTTTTATGTATTCTAGAATTAAAACAGTATCTTGGTTATACATCGCCGTCGTCTTTATAAATCCTTTGAAGGTAAAATAGTACAATGACTTGAGACTTCTTCGCGAAAGATTCAAGTTCGTCCGGCGATGCTGTCATCAAAGTAAACTCTGAAAACAAATAATTTATCATCAAGTGTTGATAATTTCAATACCACCGAATTTTATTTTCACTTTTAACATTAAAATGTAATATTGACACTTTTTTACTATATTGTTGTGGATAAATCGAGCGTAAGGAAAAAGTACGCCATTTTCCTTTTTATATAGTAGTCAACTCAAAAGTTTTCCTAAATATCTCAATTTTCATTGCTGATGTGGCAAACATATCGTAACTAATATATTTAAAAATTATTAATAGTTTTGCTGCAATTTTATTGAAACTTATGGGAAACTTATGCCATGTGCTACATGTCGTAAATTTAAATAGATAGTTGCAGCAAGACTTCCATAAACATCTTGTTTTCTTAGTGTGTATACCAATCGTTTCGATATTACTGCAAGATCAATACGAGATAAAAGAGAATTTATATGATATTGGACACGTTTTCATAGCGATATTGAGCGTCAAATTGGAACTATATGGTAATAGATATCGATGCGATGTATCGTAGTTTTCTTGGTTCGAGTTTTTTTTTTTTTTTTAAATCGGAACGACATCGAAAAAAATAATCAAAAGGAATTTTTAAAATGTCATTTCTCAAAATCCGTAGCCGATATCGGGATTATTTATTTTTTATTTTTGTCCACATTCATAGTTATCAGAAATAAGATAGTGCGATTTAAATTCATCGCTTGCAGTCCATGGAATAAATTTACAAAGAAAGGCACAAATGTGTGAAATTAGAATATTTTTCCATTTTATTTCTCAAAATCCGGAGCAGATATTTATTTTATATTTTTTATTCTGTGATTCAAAAGAAGTTAGTACGAATGAAGGATGGAATGAGGTTAAAAAAAATGCACAAATTGAGGGTTTTTCTTATGTTATTTCTCAAAATCCGTAGTCGTATCGGGATCAATTTTATTTTATTGTGGATGACATCAATTTATTTACAAGACATAATATTCTTCAATTGGAATTTTTGAAGTGAGGTTTTACGAAAAATTGAATTATGATATTTTTTTCTATTTTCTACACATAACAATATAAACTTTGCATAGTACGTTGGTGTTGCTTTATAAAATAAAACACTAAACAATTAAAATCAAATAAATATATTACTAAAGAAAATGTAAGAATTTTACTACGATTTTCTTGTAAACCGGAGTCAATTTATTCTCTATAAGGTGTATTTTGTAAAATACTAAATATCAATAAGGTTATTTTTCAATATGTATTTATTATGTATGGAATGCATTTTTTTTTGTCCTATCTTTGAAGACTCATATCTCTTAAACTATTGATGTTATATAAAAGATTACTGATTAATCTTAGTGGGGATTTTATTTATGCACTAGTGCAAAAAAAATATTGAACATTAAAAATAAATATTTTAGTAATTTTGTTAAAAAAAATTTCATTTCTCTGTTCATCGTGTGTCGTATCATATCGAATATTTTTTTTTGCCTCCATTAATACCGACGTGCACAAATTATAAATTACAAAATATAATATCCCTACAAACCATTTGACGATCATTTTTAAATTCGATATAATAATGATAAATTGTCGATATAAAACACAAAGTATTTCAAAAAATAAAATTTTCTGAACATATAAAATTTGTTTATCGAAAATAAATTCATTTATGATATCGTCTCGATGTCTATAACGACAAAAACATCGACATCGTTGTAGACATGTTCGTTTTTATCGAAAACCCTATCGTTTTCGTATCATTATAGATTATCGAAAACGACAATTTAAGTCTATAACGATATCGTTTCGATATCATAAAATTATCGTTTGGTTTGCTGGGATACCATATTTTACTTTTCTAAAAAAAATTAATAAAAAAAATATTTGTTAATTTGTATTTTTATTTTCATAATTAATATCGAGGTGTTGAATTGAAATTCTATTTTTTTTTTGTTGGCATTTTTTTTATTATTTTAAAATGTTGTTAGGAACAATTTTTTTATATTTTATGTCTTCTGACTAAACTAAATCTGTTTAGTCTTTAATTTCTTTTTTAAAATTTAAAAATGAAATAACATTAAATTTAAAATTAATTAAATTATTCAATAAAGTATATAATTTAAATCGTTTAAAATTAAAATTGTGTCGGTTTGTTCTTTTAAAACAAATAAAAAACAAACATTTTTCAAAAAGATTATTTTGTTTTTTTTTTTATTTTCTGACATTAAACTTTTAAAATAATTATATTCTTTAAAAAAAAGTAGCAAAATTTAAAAATTAAATTGCATTAAATATCACGACACATTTTTATGTTTTTGTCCTTTGAGTTTTGAAATTTAATTGAATTTTAATTGATACGATTAAATTAACTAATAGTTAAAATTGTTTTAAAATTAAAAAATATATTAAATATACTTCATATATTTAAAAAAAATCCTTCAAAGAAAAAATAAAAATGCACGCCTTTAAACACATTTGATAGCGCCCCACAAAGTCGACCAGAATCCATGGCTAAAACTCATACTTGTTTTTGTTTACAAAACGAAGAGTTGCCGGCGTTATGTCTTCCGAACAAACCCACCCGACCCCACGTCGCCGACCGACCGATCGACCCATCCAATTGCGCGAACGAATGCCTTGCGCCATGCCACGCCACTGGTTTTGTCAAGTAGCGCCGCCGCACCGATCAACCAACGAACCAACCAACCAACCGACCCATCGACCGCCCGACCGACCGACTGCTCCAACTTGCAGAGTGGGTCTGGGTCGGTTTTGGTTTGGTTTGGTTTCGTACCGTTTCTCGTTATTCGTGTCTTGCATTGTGTAGTGAGGAGTTAGCGAGTAAATGTACGATTTTAGCAACAACTGCTGCTGTTGCTGCTGTTGCTGCTGCTCCTACTCTGGTTGCAATGCGCATGTGTCACTAACACAGTGGCACAGTGCAGAGAAACAACAAAGTTTTTGCTGCGACTGTCGACTGCACTGGTTGTTGCCAATGTTAATCTCGCTCTTTCACATATACAACAACGAGCAACGATTAACTTTTCACCGTCGACAATTTTCGCATATTCACAGTCGCAGTCGTATTCGCAACCGCATTGTGAGTGTTCGTTGTTGTCGTTGGCTTCGTTCGTCTACGTCGTTTAGTAGTTAGCTACTCGTTACTCGTAGGTTGTTCGTGGTACGTTGTGTTAGTCGTTGTTGTTACTCGTTTGTATTACGTACGTTGTTTGTTGTTTGTGGGATTTGGCGGCGCTGCTCGTCACTGTTTGTGCATTGTTGTTTTTGTTGTAATTGTTTGCACTGTGTTGTGAGTTGTTTGGAGGCAGTCGTCGCAGCTCCAACAGCAGCGGCAAAGGCAGCAGCAGCAGCCAACAAACAGCGAAAAACTCAACATTTCGCGCAGTAGTCGTGCAGCCACGACCGACGACGCGCACCGAGCGATTTCAGTTTCAGTTTCAGCACTGATACCGCGGAAGATAAACGTTTTTAGTTTTGGCTTGTGCAATCGTGTAAAATAATCAAAAATACAAACAAAAAAAAATAATCAACCAGTAACAACGTATTTTATCAACAAAAATCAACGTAGTCTTTGACTTCGTAACATGTTTGTCGCTCTTGTTGTTGTTGTTTGTTTGACAAACACCAATGTTGTTCATGCCTGAGACTAGTGCGATTCTAGTTCTGTGTCATTCCAAGTGTTGCGACATTGCCAAACAGTTGTTGTGCGCCGCCAAACAGTTGGCAAACATTCAACGCAAACAAATAAACAAATGTTTGCATAAATTGTGTTTAATTCTATTGTGTGCGCAAAAATTAAGGTTTAAATTAATGTGATTCGTTGTAGTTTAGTGTGCAGCGCAAAGTGCAAAGAAAACTAGTGCTAAATCATTACAGAGTAAAATTAGAAAAATCAACAAACAAAAATAATATTTGAAAAGTTAAAAAAATTAAAAACAAAATAATATTCAAAAAATTATAAAATAAAAAGAAATACAATTAAATGGTAACAAACATAAAAAATAACTTCTTTGCAACGAGTGCATAAAACTGTTGAAAATATACATAAAATTGGAAACACAAATGTTCAAATTGAGAATTTTTAAAATTAAAACTACTTAAAAATTTAATTTTTTAAGCAAAAAAAAAACTATTAATAATAAATACAATTAATAGAAATTTCAATCCAAAAACCTAGAGTTCAAAACTAAAAACCGAAAATTCAAATCTCAAAATCAAGTCCAGACATTAAAAAATTGAAACTTAAATTTTAAAGAATTGAATTTAATATACTGAATTAAAAATTCTAACTGTTAACTTCTAAACTTAGCCCCTAATACTATAAATTTTGCATTCATTTAACGCATGTACAAAACAGCAAAAATTACCTCAATAAAAGTTTTTAAAAATCAACACAAAAACACATATATATTTTCTCAGGAAAGAAAATACAAAATAATATAAAAAATTATGCTAGAAAATATTATTAAAAATATATTTAACTAAATGATGGAAAACTTTCGAATTACAAAAAAAAATTAAATAGTAAAATTAAATAAAAAATTCATATAAGTAAAATATTAGTAAAATGAATGAATTTATAAAAATTCAATACAAAAGTGAATTAAATTAAAAAGTTAAAATAAATAAATTTAGAAAAAAATTTGAAGACTCTACAAAGAATTAAAAGCACTGCAAAAAATGATACAAAAAACTGTTATCAAATCTTAAAACATGCTATAGAAAAAAAACTAAAAATATTTTCAAAAAATATTTAACCAAAATGTTTTGATTTATTTAAAAAAACATTTGAAAACACTTTCAAAAATGTTGCTCATCGTGTAAAATCCGCGCCTATTTTAAAAACAATTGGTTTGTTACAAACCTTCAGCTGTTGCGTTCGTCTAACATAAAAACAACAGCAACATAAAAACCAACAGCAGCAACGAAACCAACAACAGCGTGCCGCCATGATTATGTTGCAGCATCTGGCGGCCAGCAATGCTGCGCATGCATTTGTCAGTCAGTCGCTCGCCGTCACAGCAGCAACGCAAAAGTCAAAAGTCAGCTCATCAACCAGCGGCAGCAACACGGCAACGTTGACGCTAACCGCCGCCTCCTCTGTTGCAGCAACAACGCCCAGCACTGCGTCGTTGAGCTCATCAGCAACATCATCGGCAGCATCTTCGCCCTGCTCCTCCTCCACATCCTCATCATCCTCAGCAACAACCGAGTCGAGCAGCAACATAACGACAGGCACTAAAATACAGCAGCTGTTGGCCAGCAGTCTGCAACAGCAGCAGCAACCCGAGCGCCATGAAAGCGCCGTCGAACCAATGGACGTCGATATCAACAGCAACAGCCTGAAATCGCGCCAGGAGTTTGTAATGCTCTACAATCATCTGCGTCAATGCAAATCGCCGAATAAATCGCCAACCGCAACACGTTGCACATCACCAGTTGCTGCTGTTACTGCTACGGGGGCAGAGGCTGCAACAACAACGCCACCGCCCTCACCAACGCCGCCGCAGCTGCGCCGTCACACGGTCATCACCAGCGGTGAGGCAGAGACAAATGGCATTTTAGCAGCAACAATTGCTGCCACTTTGTCACCTGCAAAGTCTTCCGCCACTGATTGTTCCACGCCCCCAACACCCCCGCCACACCCTCAACACTCCAATGCCCCCGATATTGTTGAGTTCGTTGACGAAGAGAGTAGAGTAATTCGTAACAACATCGTACCTACAACACCGAGTGATCTGGATGATGATGTGGACGAGGAACTGGCAGAACTCGATGAGGAGCTGGGCGAGGAGGAAGAACTTGGCGAAGAGGAAGAACTGGATCTCGAGGAGGGGGAGGATGAACTCGAAGATGACGGTCCTTTGGATTTGTCATTGCATAATGTATTTGCGCGTCGTGATCGTGTTTTTTCCGAAACCGAATCGGATGATTCGGGTGCGGGTATCGGCGGCGCCGATGGCGAACATGAACATGCCGCGCATTCGTATAAGCCGCAAGATCGGGCGGCCTATAAGAAGAGTCTAATGCAGCGCTATTGTAAGTACCGGCAGCTACTGGGAAATAGGCTTATCTATCGAATATTCTTATATACTGCAAGAAATCGTTTTAACACTAGTAGAAAATGGGAAGTGATCATTGTATTTGAAGCTGGTCATAATCACGAACTGATCATGGTATTTTTCGCCTCATTATACCTCGAACTTGACCATAGCCATTATCATGATAAAGTATTTTTTTTACTCTGGACAGTGTCATGAACAAAATTATCTACCCTAGAGAGATAAATTTCTACTAGGGATACTTTAAAATTACCCGAGACGAAATTTCTGGCACTCATCAGGAATATTTAAGACATATTGCCGGCAAATACACAGATAATTGGAAGTTTGTATGCAGCGTATGGCAGATTCTCAAATGTTGTGGATTTAAAGGCAGATTTCCGACCTAGTTTGGGAACGAGGAGAAAACAGACAGCTATGTCAAAAGAAATAATTCAGCAAACACCCAGATAAATAGACGATTGTGAAAGCATCCCGAGACAAAATTTCTGTCATTTTTTTTTCGGAATATTTCCGACAAAAAGACAGACAGATAAATGGAATATTTTCTGAAGTGTATGGCAGGTTGACAATTTTTGTGAAATTTTATTGGCGGATACACGGCATATTTTGGGAATGGGCTGAAAACAGACAGCATGTGATACAGACTTCGCCTTTGTCTGTTTGAAATATGTCGGAAATATGTTTCTAAACTACCTCGACCTTGCCAAAAATTTTGTATGGGAAGTCCGAGACAAAATATCTGGCATTTTTCAGGAATATTTTAGGCATATTTCCAGGAAACACAGAGATAAATGAAATGTTTTGGGAAGTTTATGGCAGGTTGTCAATTATTGTGGAATTTTATTGACAGATTCATGGCATATTTTGGGAATGGGCTGAAAACAGGTAGCTTGTGATACAAACTCCGTCTTTGTATGTTTGAAATATGTCGAAAATATGTTTATAAATTGCCTCGACTCTGCCAAAAATGTTGTCTGGGGGAGGTTCCCGAGAAAAAAATGTTTGGCATTTTTCTGGAATATTTCGGGTATATTACCGGCAAACGCACAGATAAATGAAATGTTTTGGAAAGTGTATTCATTCATATTTTCACGACATATTTTGGGAATGGGCTGAAAACAGACAGCTTGTGATACAAACTACGCCTTTGCCTGCTTAAAATCTTTCTAAAAAATGTTTCTGAACAGCATTGAAACTGCCAAAAATTTGTGGATATTATATTTTGAAATTTATGAGTGTTGTTTTAATTTATATAAATTTTGTTTTAAAATTAAAATTTTTTGTTTTTGAAAATGTTTTACATTTTTCAATTATGTTCAGTTATATCCCCTTCAAACGGTACGTTGACACCGCAAGGCCATCTATTCAGCCAACAAGCCAAGCCAAGCCAACCATTCGTCGCCTACCGCCTGCCGCCGCCTGCATTTGCAGCCCTTCTGCGTTATGACTGACTACTGCACTGCGCGAAACTGGGTCAACCCCGCATACGGCACAAAAGTTCACATGCACGACACGATGCAAACGACGTTAGCCAACTGTTTCTGTTAGTCTTGTTGTTGTTTTAGATGTATTTGTTGTTGTTGTTGTAAAGCTTAAATAAATTTAAAAATAAAATAAAAATTATAGTCACGCGTAGAGCAAAAACAAAACCGACAACAAGAAATAGGTTTCTTAACAATTGACACATTTTGCATAGTTTATTTGAATTTTTGTTTATATATTTTATTACTTATTTGATTAATTGCATTTTTTTTTAAGTTTTATATTTTATTTTTCAAATTTGAGCCATTTCACACCATTTTATACGAAAATAGTCTAAAATGTAGTAGAAATGTACCTTAGATAAAGCATAATTGTAGCCTGACTTTATTGGTAATGCAACTTGTCAAATTATGATCAGGTAGAAATGCAATTATCAGTTCACGATCAAGGCCCTAGCACAATTTCTACTATGTGTATTTTTTTTCCAGTCCACTATCTTCACAGATACATGGGTCCAAAATAATGGGGGTAAATGCCATTTTTGTATTGGACAAATGTAATTTTTGTATGGTTGTTTAAAATGAAATATCTTGAATGATAAATGCTAAAAATTCAGCTTGTCAGGTGTCTTTTGATCATTGAACTTTAATTTCAAATTTGATTTTCCTACAAACCCCTTTATACTAGTAATTGTGTCTCGGGAAGAATCTTTTTAAAATTAAAAACAAAAATGATAACTGTTAAAAAAAACAACAACAAATATTTGTATGTGTATTGAATCGAATAATACATTATTAAATACCTTTTTTTTGCTATAAGCCTCTTCTATATCCCAAGCATCATAGTAATAAGGCAGCTCAAATACTGCTAAGTTTCCCGTAGGATTTTGAAGAGTATTCCCCCACCAGTAAAACTAGTCAAAAACTGGTAGGTTACTGGTAGTAATTTGAAGAGTAGATCGCTGCCAGTAAAACTAGTCAAGAACTGGTCGGTTACTAGTAGGAAATGCCCAGAAACCGAAGAGTTTTACTGATTAGTTTCTGCTCGAAAAGTGCGTGACATCGCTTTGCAAGTTACTCGACATTATTAATCTATTTTATATTATTTCATAATAAATTATATTACTTTATTTTTTCCATTTTATTTTTTTTTTATTTTATTTTATTTTATTTGACTTTATTTTTAAATATTTTATTTCATTTTCTTTGATTTATTTATTTGAATTTTTTTTTTCGTATTTATTATACATTTGTTTATGGTTCTCTTTAAATTTATTTATTTAATTTTATTATTGAAATTAAATACCAACAATAACAATTAAAGTGGCACAAACAACATCACTACTTGCTTGTCACACTATTTATTTGTGCTGTTGCTGCTACTATTGTTGTTGCCGCTACTGCGTAACAATTTCCTAACCCACCTCAACAATTTGATTGATTTTTCCACACGACAAACGAGCCAAGCCGCTCGCCAGTCAGTCGGCGGGCGCTCTATTTTCGCACAGTTTGTCATTCATATTGTCGGCTAAAGATTTAGTCATTTTGTCAGTTATTCAGTTGGTTATTCAGTCAGTCAGTTTTTAGTTAGTCATTCAGTCAGTCAATCCAATATAATCGTCAGTCTTTCCGTCATTTAGTTTTAGTTTTTATATCGCCTGTCGGCAATGTGTAACACACTCGTGTGTCGTGTATCTATGTATTGTATCTCTGTATCTCACATACTCACATTTCGTAAACAGCAGAAAGCTCATAATAAACTTAAATATTGTAACACAGCCGACTCAACGAGATACAACACAGTTGCCAACAGATGGCAACACCATTTCGTCGTCATTCACGTTGTAACGTCGTAGGTTGTTTTATGCCTGGCTTATGACAGTTTTGATTTTTTGTATAAAGAAATCAAATATATGAAGAAAAGTTAAAATATAAAAAAATTAAAAGAAAAATAAATAAACGAAAATATAAAAAAATAAATGAAACGCACTTAAAAAAGTAAGGTAGTACTTAAGTACTGTACATTACAGTGCAATAAAGTACAAGGCAGTACACTACAGTACAATACAGTACAGTACAAAACAGTACAATACAGTACATTACATTACATTACAGTACAATACAATACAATACAGTACAATACAGTACAATACGGTCCAATACAGTACAATACAGTACAATACAGTACAATACAGTACAATATAGTACAATATAGTACAATGCAGTACAATACAGTACAACATAGTACAATACAGTACAATACAGTACAATACAGTACAATACAGTACAATACAGTACAATACAGTACAATACAGTACAATACAGTACAACAGAGTACAGTATAGTACAATATAGTACAATACAGTACAATACAATACAATACAGTACAATACAGTACAATACAGTACAATACAGTACAATACAGTACAAAACAGTACAGTACAGTACAGTACAATACACTACAATACAGTACAATACAGTACAATGCCGTACAATACAGAACAATATAGTACAATACGGTACAATACAGTACAATACAATACAGTACAATTCAGTGCAATACAGTACAATACAGTACAATATAGTACAATACAGTACAATACAGTACAATACGGTACAATACAGTACAATACAGTACAATACAGTACAATACAGTACAATACAGTACATTACAGTACAATACAGTACAATACAGTACAATACAGTACAATACAGTACAATACAGTACAATACAGTACAATACAGTACAATACAGTACAATACAGTACAATACAATACAATACAGTACAATACAGTACAATACAGTACAATACAGTACAATACAGTACAATACAGTACAATACAGTACAATACAGTACAATACAGTACAATACAGTACAATACAGTACAATACAGTACAATACAGTACAATACAGTACAATACAGTACAAAACAGTACAAAACAGTTCAATACAGTACAATACAGTACAATACAGTACAATACAGTACAATACAGTACAATACAGTACAATATAGTACAATACAGTACAATACAGTACAATACAGTACAATACAGAAAAAAAACAGTACAATACAGAAAAAAAAACAGTACAATACAGTACAATACAGTACAATACAGTACAATACAGTACAATACAGTACAATACAGTACAATACAGTACAATACAGTACAATACAGTACAATACAGTACAATACAGTACAATACAGTACAATACAGTACAATACAGTACAATACAGTACAATACAGTACAATACAGTACAATACAGTACAATACAGTACAATACAGTACAATACAGTACAATACAGTACAATACAGTACAATACAGTACAATACAGTACATTACAGTACAATACAGTACAATACAGTACAATACAGTACAATACAGTACAATACAATACAATACAGTACAATACAGTACAATACAGTACAATACAGTACAATACAGTACAATACAGTACAATACAGTACAATACAGTACAATACAGTACAATACAGTACAATACAGTACAATACAGTACAATACAGTACAATACAGTACAATACAGTACAATACAGTACAATACAGTACAATACAGTACAATACAGTACAATACAGTACAATACAGTACAATACAGTACAATACAGTACAATACAGTACAATACAGTACAATACAGTACAATACAGTACAATACAGTACAATACAGTACAATACAGAACAATACAGTACAATACAGTACAATACAGTACAATACAGTACAATACAGTACAATACAGTACAATACAGTACAATACAGTACAATACAGTACAATACAGTACAATACAGTACAATACAGTACAATACAGTACAATACAGTACAATACAGTACAATACAGTACAATACAGTACAATACAGTACAATACAGTACAATACAGTACAATACAGTACAATACAGTACAATACAGTACAATACAGTACAATACAGTACAATACAGTACAATACAGTACAATACAGTACAATACAGTACAATACAGTACAATACAGTACAATACAGTACAATACAGTACAATACAGTACAATACAGTACAATACAGTACAATACAGTACAATACAGTACAATACAGTACAATACAGTGCAATACAGTACAATACAGTACAATACAGTACAATACAGCACAATACAGTACAATACAGTACAATACAGTACAATACAGTACAATACAGTACAATACAGTACAATTCAGTACAATACAGTACAATACAGTACAATACAGTACAATACAGTGCAATACAGTGCAATACAGTACAATAGAGTACAATACAGTACAATACAGTACAATACAGTACAATACAGTACAATATAGTACTATACAGTACAATACAGTACAATACGGTACAATACCGTACAATACAGTACAATTCAGTACAATACAGTACAATACAGTACAATACAGTACAATACAGTACAATACAGTACAATACAGTACAATACAGTACAGTACAATACAGTACAATACAGTGCAATACAGTACAATACAGTACAATACAGTACAATACAGCACAATACAGTACAATACAGTACAATACAGTACAATACAGTACAATACAGTACAATTCAGTACAATACAGTACAATACAGTACAATACAGTACAATACAGTACAATACAGTACAATGCAGTACAATACAGTACAATACAGTACAATACAGTTCAATACAGTACAATACAGTACAATACAGTACAATACAGTACAATACAATACAATACAGTACAATACAGTACAATACAGTACAATACAGTACAATACAGTACAATATAGTACTATACAGTACAATACAGTACAATACAGTACAATACGGTACAATACCGTACAATACAGTACAATACAGTACTATACAGTACAATAAAAGTACACTACAGTAACACTGTACTGTGCAATATAGTACAGTACATTACAATACAATACAATAAAAATTATAAATAACCAAATTTAAAATAATAAAAATAACAAATAATTTATCATTTTAATGAAATAATTCATAATATTGATGAATGTTTCAAAAAAGCACTTAACATTTATTTTAATATTAAAAGTTTGCTTATTTTTAATGTTTTTTCACCATTATGTAGCTTATGTCAACCAACAGAGCTTAATTTGAACTTTTGCTGTATTTCGCGGAAGTCGGAAATTGCGTTTTTAGTACATACGATATTCGCAAAAGAAATAAAAAGGGCAAAATGTATCCATGTATTTTTCACACACACAGATCATATGTTTCACGTACAGAGAACGCCGTCGGTCCTCTTGACCCCATTGGCACCTTTAAACCTGTTTTCGTTTTTTTATGTTGTATTTTTTTTTTTCTTTTAAACGCATTAAAATGCCGTTGCATGGCGCAGCAAGTGGACAGCGGACGGCACATGGTGCAGTCAAACATACAGCCAGCCTAACAAGCGACCAAACGAATTGAGCCAACCAACCAACCACCCACCCACTACACCCGCAAACATCCACAACTTGTCAGAAATACCCACCCACAACTTGCGACATATTTTTATGTTTTACCAACTCAGTCGCCGGTGCTGCTACTGCTGACCTACTTTTCTTTGAAAGTAGTGTCAATTTTTTTGTTACCACTAAATTCACGGCACAGTTAACACGTTCCGTAGTTGATTTACTTAGCTGACTGACGAGCAACAACAATAACAACAACACGAATTGTTTTCAATAATGAATGTAATTAATCAATTAAAGTGAAACAAATAATTGATACTTTTTAAAAAGCATTTATACAACTAA
Organism: Dryomyza anilis; assembly: GCA_951804985.1. Taxonomy (NCBI): domain Eukaryota; kingdom Metazoa; phylum Arthropoda; class Insecta; order Diptera; family Dryomyzidae; genus Dryomyza; species Dryomyza anilis. The sequence goes on along the minus strand of OX638134.1, from coordinate 81,097,322 downwards.
ATAAAAATATTGCAAACAAAAAAAAGCTTTTAAAAATATAATATTAAATTTTAGAAATTATTTAAAAACATAAATTATGTACATAATATGAATAAAAAATGCTGAGCTGTCGATGTGTTTATTCATCGATGAAAATATATACATATATCCATATGGTAATACGAGATTCAAAAATAACCGATAGAAATATTGCTGAAAAATTCATTAATTCTATGAATAGATCATAAATGCTATGAATACATCATGGATACTATGAATACTTTGAAAATACTATGAACTTTTGTTAATACTATGAATATTCCCTATGTCTTCATAAATACTATGAATATTTCATTAATATTCATCGATGTATAAATTCGTAAATTCTATTAATACTTCATAATTACTATGAATTCATCATAAATACTAAGAAATCTTTATAAATACTATGAATACTTCATAAATACTTTATAAATTTAATGCATACCTAATAAATTGTTTTAATAGTATTTACAAATATTTAAAATACTTAATAAATACATTGAATACTTTATAAATGCATTCTTCAAAGCTATGAATACTTTATAAATTTAATGTATACTTTATTAATGTTACGAATAGTGTTCATAAATACTATGAATGTGTTTACAAATAATATGAATATATCATAAATATTATAAATACTTCATAAATACTATGAATACTTTATAAATATATTGAATACTTAATAAATACATTTAATAATTCTACAAAGCTATGAATACTTTCTAAATACTATGAACTTTTGTTAATACTATGAATATTTCTTCTGTCTTCATAAATACTATGAATAGTTCATAAATATTCATCGACGTATAAATTCGTAAATTCTATTAATACTTCATAATTACTATAAATTCATCATAAATACTAAGAAATCTTTATAAATACCATGATTACTTCATAAATGCATTGAATAATTCTTCAAAGCTATGTTACGAATAGTGTTCATAAATACTATGAATGTGTTCACAAATACTATTAATACTTCATAAATACTATGTATACTTCATAAATGCTATGACAATTTATAAATACATTGAATAATTCTTCAAAGCTATGAATATTTTGTAAATTATATGTTTAATTAATAAATATTATTAATAGTGTTCATAAATACTATGAATATGTTTACAAAATGAATACTTCGTAAATACTATGAATACTTTATAAATACTTTGAATAATTCTAAAATTCTGTGTATATTTTATACATTTAATGAATAATTCATAAATGCTACGAATAGTGTTCATAAATACTATGAATAGTGTTTACAAATATTTTAAATATTTCATAAATATTATGAGTACTACATAAATGCTATGAATACTTTATAAATATATTGAATACTTTATAAATACATTGAATAATTCGTAAATACTATGAATACTTTGTAATTTTAATGTATAATTTGTTATGAATAGTATTCATAAATAGAACGCGTCGATATCTACCTATCATATAGTTCCAATTTGACGTTCAATATCGTGTGAATTCTCTCTCTTTTCGCATTGATCTCGTAACGATATTGAAACGAATGTCATTCTGGGTATTTATGCTTAAACATTAATTGTACTTTAAGAATTCGGAAAAGCTTTACAACAGCTAATAGAGCTTATAAAGGTTATGGACTGCTTAAAATATAGGTAGAATTTTAAAAATTAAATATGACAAATGTGATGAACCAAATCACCTACGCTATATACAAAAAGTAGTACATTTAGTACATATTAGGCTAAATATTTGAAAGCAAAACCCAAAACCTAAAGTTGCCTATAGCCATAAAGCTTTTGAGCCTTGGCAAAACCCTGCCGCCGCCAACTGACTGACTGCCTACCAGTCGGCCTGTCACATGTGGCATGAGCTGAGAGCCAGAAGAGAAAGTTATTTTATGTACACGAACAAATCTGAGTAACGAAGAGTATAGGCAGGCAGCTATTGAGGTAATGGTACCCAACACCGACTGTAGCGTAGAGTAGTAGGCATCAAATTCTAGCTAACAAAAAGTTACTTGGGGTAGGTTGAGACTCATCACATACAGACAGTTAGTTGAAATAGTAACTATGGGACGCTGTAATAGGCATTAAAGCTCGTGGGCCTAGGGCATAGACTTTGTGTGCACAGCAGGAAATAGGCAAAGGCAAACATATGAGCAGTTTATAAATGTGATAAGAATGTATATGACAAACTTTAGACAGCAAATATATAATAAATTTTATATAATATAAATTACAAATGTTACCAAATTTGTTATATACATAGCTTTCAAGCACAAAAATACAGGCACTTTGCGACGCTGGTAAATCAGGAAAATACGAGAAAAAAAGGTTGCGTCGCAGTCAGGCAAAATATTGCCTGGCTGCCTGACTGCCTGTGTTTGTCGGTATGCGCGTCGGTTATCCGAAAGACCTTGAACTTGAGACTAAATTTCCAAAAAGCACAAATACTATGGTTTGTAGCTGCCTGTGTATGTTGTTGTTGTGCAGCGCTCATCAAAACAATATAAAAATACCAACAAAAAAAGTATACAAAAAATAAAAAAAATTATATACAAAACAAACACACACACACACACAGAAATACTGGGCCCCCTAGGTCTATACAACACAGATACGCGAATACGCACGCATACCATAATGAACCAGAACAACGAGAACGTTGACGACGACGTCAACGACGGACGCCTCACAACCCAACCAAGAATTTCTTTCACATACAAAAAATGTTTGCGAAAATATCTGCGATTTGTGTATTTGTAAAACTGACTGGCCCAACTGACTGATAGACAGACAGACCGAACGAACGACTGTTGCAGATACAGATACAAAATACGGATACAGATACAGGCGACGTCAGTGACAGCTACAAAACGACAACAAACAAAAAATCCAAATTTTGTTTATGTTTTTTTTTTTGATTTTATAAATTTTATTTTTAATACGTTCTATAGATATTTAGTGTCGCCACTTAATTTTTTTGTTCTGTGTTGCTGCCTCTTCTAATCCTGGCGTATGTTTGGCTTTGTACAAATTGTATCTGCTGGATACAACAACGAAAAAGTAGCTGCTACATATACAAATAATTTGTGTTTGAGTTTTTTTAATGCCAAACTTAATGCGGAAATGTCTTAATTTATAAATTAAAAATGTCTGCTTTTCAAAATTGTTTTAATTTTGAAATGCCACCAGAGCGCAGATACTTTTGTATCTTAAGAATTTCAGTTGAGTATTCTTAGGCGCTGTTGTATAAATAATTTTGTGTCTCAGCAATGTGTTTTGGAATCATGTATTTGAAACGCAATAAAAATGTTTGTGCGCTCAAAAATTTGCTTTACTGCCATAATAGGATGTTGAAATTACTTTGACGCATATTTATAGAATGTGTCACCCAAGAAGTGAGCTTTAAATAGCCCTCGTATTTATAGCATTTGTTAGGATTGCGTTACTCAGTATAATCAGTATAATTTAACCCTTTAAAAGCAATAGAAATGTTTTGGGAAATTTAATAAATTTTGTTTTGTATTTTAAAAATATTCTAAAAATTCAAAATGTCACTAAAAAAAAAATTATATTTCACATAAAAATCAATTTTTCACTAAAAATTCACTTTTCACTAAAAAAAAATCCATTTTTCACGAAAAATTCAGTTTTTCACTAAAAGTTCAATTTTTATTAAAAAAATTTTATTAAAAATTTTAATTTTCAGTCAAAATTAAATTTTTTATTAAAATTCCTAATTATTCACTAAAAATTCAATTTTTCACTAAAAATTCAATTTTTCACTAAAAATTCAATTTTTCACTAAAAATTCAATTTTTCACTAAAAATTCAATTTTTCACTAAAAATTCAATTTTTCACTAAAAATTCAATTTTTCACTAAAAGTTCAATTTTTCACTAAAAATTCAATTTTTCACTAAAAATTCAATTTTTCACTAAAAGTTCAATTTTTCACTAAAAGTTCAATTTTTCACTAAAAATTCAATTTTTCACTAAAAATTCAATTTAGCACTAAAAATTCAAAATTATCACCAAGAAAATTCAAAATTATCACCAAGAAATTTCAATTTTTCACTAAAAATTTTATTTTTCATTAAAAATTCAATATTTCACTAAAAATTAAATTTTTCACTTAAAATTCAAATTTTCACTTAAAATACAATTTTTCACTAAAAATTGAACTTTCACGAAAAATTCAATTTTTCACGAAAAATTCAATTTTTCACGAAAAATTCAATTTTTCACGAAAAATTCAATTTTTCACGAAAAATTGAATTTTTCGTGAAAGTTCAATTTTTAGTGAAAAATTGTATTTTAAGTGAAAATTTGAATTTTAAGTGAAAAATTTAATTTTTAGTGAAATATTGAATTTTTAATGAAAAATAAAATTTTTAGTGAAAAATTGAAATTTCTTGGTGATAATTTTGAATTTTCTTGGTGATAATTTTGAATTTTTAGTGCTAAATTGAATTTTTAGTGAAAAATTGAATTTTTAGTGAAAAATTGAACTTTTAGTGAAAAATTGAACTTTTAGTGAAAAATTGAATTTTTAGTGAAAAATTGAATTTTTAGTGAAAAATTGAATTTTTAGTGAAAAATTGAATTTTTAGTGAATAATTAGGAATTTTAATAAAAAATTTAATTTTGACTGAAAATTAAAATTTTTAATAAAATTTTATTAAAAATTTTAATTTTCAGTCAAAATTAAATTTTTTATTAAAATTCCTAATTATTCACTAAAAATTCAATTTTTCACTAAAAATTCAATTTTTCACTAAAAATTCAATTTTTCACTAAAAATTCAATTTTTCACTAAAAATTCAATTTTTCACTAAAAATTCAATTTTTCACTAAAAATTCAATTTTTCACTAAAAATTCAATTTTTCACTAAAAGTTCAATTTTTCACTAAAAATTCAATTTTTCACTAAAAATTCAATTTTTCACTAAAAGTTCAATTTTTCACTAAAAGTTCAATTTTTCACTAAAAATTCAATTTTTCACTAAAAATTCAATTTAGCACTAAAAATTCAAAATTATCACCAAGAAAATTCAAAATTATCACCAAGAAATTTCAATTTTTCACTAAAAATTTTATTTTTCATTAAAAATTCAATATTTCACTAAAAATTAAATTTTTCACTTAAAATTCAAATTTTCACTTAAAATACAATTTTTCACTAAAAATTGAACTTTCACGAAAAATTCAATTTTTCACGAAAAATTCAATTTTTCACGAAAAATTCAATTTTTCACGAAAAATTCAATTTTTCACGAAAAATTCAATTTTTCAAAAAAAATTCAATTTTTCACTATAAATTCAATTTTTCACTAAAAATTCAATTTTTCACTAAAAATTCAATTTTTCACTAAAAATTCAATTTTTCACTAAAAATTCAATTTTTCACTAAAAATTCAATTTTTCACTAAAAGTTCAATTTTTCACTAAAAATTCAATTTTTCACTAAAAATTCAATTTTTCACTAAAAGTTCAATTTTTCACTAAAAGTTCAATTTTTCACTAAAAATTCAATTTTTCACTAAAAATTCAATTTAGCACTAAAAATTCAAAATTATCACCAAGAAAATTCAAAATTATCACCAAGAAATTTCAATTTTTCACTAAAAATTTTATTTTTCATTAAAAATTCAATATTTCACTAAAAATTAAATTTTTCACTTAAAATTCAAATTTTCACTTAAAATACAATTTTTCACTAAAAATTGAACTTTCACGAAAAATTCAATTTTTCACGAAAAATTCAATTTTTCACGAAAAATTCAATTTTTCACGAAAAATTCAATTTTTCACGAAAAATTGAATTTTTCGTGAAAGTTCAATTTTTAGTGAAAAATTGTATTTTAAGTGAAAATTTGAATTTTAAGTGAAAAATTTAATTTTTAGTGAAATATTGAATTTTTAATGAAAAATAAAATTTTTAGTGAAAAATTGAAATTTCTTGGTGATAATTTTGAATTTTCTTGGTGATAATTTTGAATTTTTAGTGCTAAATTGAATTTTTAGTGAAAAATTGAATTTTTAGTGAAAAATTGAACTTTTAGTGAAAAATTGAACTTTTAGTGAAAAATTGAATTTTTAGTGAAAAATTGAATTTTTAGTGAAAAATTGAATTTTTAGTGAAAAATTGAATTTTTAGTGAATAATTAGGAATTTTAATAAAAAATTTAATTTTGACTGAAAATTAAAATTTTTAATAAAATTTTATTAAAAATTTTAATTTTCAGTCAAAATTAAATTTTTTATTAAAATTCCTAATTATTCACTAAAAATTCAATTTTTCACTAAAAATTCAATTTTTCACTAAAAATTCAATTTTTCACTAAAAATTCAATTTTTCACTAAAAATTCAATTTTTCACTAAAAATTCAATTTTTCACTAAAAATTCAATTTTTCACTAAAAGTTCAATTTTTCACTAAAAATTCAATTTTTCACTAAAAATTCAATTTTTCACTAAAAGTTCAATTTTTCACTAAAAGTTCAATTTTTCACTAAAAATTCAATTTTTCACTAAAAATTCAATTTAGCACTAAAAATTCAAAATTATCACCAAGAAAATTCAAAATTATCACCAAGAAATTTCAATTTTTCACTAAAAATTTTATTTTTCATTAAAAATTCAATATTTCACTAAAAATTAAATTTTTCACTTAAAATTCAAATTTTCACTTAAAATACAATTTTTCACTAAAAATTGAACTTTCACGAAAAATTCAATTTTTCACGAAAAATTCAATTTTTCACGAAAAATTCAATTTTTCACGAAAAATTCAATTTTTCACGAAAAATTCAATTTTTCACGAAAAATTCAATTTTTCAAAAAAAATTCAATTTTTCACTATAAATTTAATTTTTCACTAAAAATTCAATTTTTCACTAAAAATTCAATTTTTCACTAAAAATTCAATTTTTCACTAAAAATTCAATTTTTCACTAAAAATTCAATTTTTCACTAAAAATTCAAATTTTCACTAAAAATTCAAATTTTCACTAAAAATTCAATTTTTCACAAAAAAATCAATTTTTCAATAAAAATTCAATTTTTCATTAAAAATTCAATTTTTCACTAAAAATTAAATTTTTCACTAAAAATTCAATTTTTTACTAAAAATTCAATTTTTCACTTAGAATTTAATTTTTCAATGAAAGAAGTTTGCAATTAAAAATAGAATTTAATTCTGAACCCGTTCCAGTTCTTGCAAATTTTTAAAATTGTTTTTGTTTAATACGCAGCGATTATACATTTTGTTTCCTATTAAGTCCCCCAAAACCAGTCACATATTTGCATTGAGATATTTATCGTTCAACCGAAATCTAAATTTGTATTTATTTTTTTGTGTATTACAATTTGAATAAATCATTATAACTAAAATAACGTTTTTTATTCACACATTTTGTGTTTTGTTGTTTTGCATTATTCACCGCTACTCTTGACTCGTTTGATCAATCGAAGACAAGTATTGGGCCACCTGAAAACCAGCCGCTAATACGTAAACCATAAACCAAATAATAATTATTATAATATTTTGGTTGAAAAGAGTAAAAATAAAAAGTAAAAAAAGCAAGGCAAAAAAAAACAACGAAATGCCGAAATCTTTTTTCGAGCGCCTTTCGTTCGTTTCCACTTCCACATGAATCGCGCGCGCGCGTCACTTGATTTGCGTTTCGGCAGATTTTGTGTGTTTTTTTTTATTAATTTTTATTTTTGCCAAATTTCTTTTGAAATCAAATTCGTAAAAGGTTGGTGGTAATGCGTTCGTGCGACTGTCTCAGACGCGGTTAACTGTTGACGCGTAAGTTGTTGGCTATTTCAACAGAAACCATGCTCCCCAGTTAACCAAAATGAAACAAACAACAAAAAAAACAACAACAACAATATAATTTTGTTTTTTTATTCAATGACCTACTATCAAAAAACGTGTGATGTAATCGACGAGTTGCGCGCAGACGCAGTTTATTGAATTTACAAAAGCTCTGATTTTTTGTTTTTTTTGTTAGTTTTGTCTTCCGCTCTTGGTTAATACGGTTAATTGGCATTGGATTGGACACAGTTAGAAAGAAAGCAATTCGCGTGTGCAGATTTTTTTTTTATTATTATTTTTATGCAATCCAATAGATACTTTAGGATTTGCAGTATCCGCAAGATCCATAATTACACACATATTGGCGGGGAAGTGTGACACATATCGGGTTGTTTATTTAGGTAATTCGCATGTGTTGTGATTATGTAATGCCTGTAGATACTGCAGAAATCTGAAGTATCTTTAAGATACAAATGAATTGTAAATAAAAATTGTCATATCCATATTTGTAGTAATCGAAGTTTTTACCAATAATAAAATATAGTTAGAGCAGCTACAGAGAGTTTTTAAGGGATATATCGTCGTTGTAGAACGGAAAGCCACCAAATACATTTTTATGAAAAACTTAAATTTCGAGTTTGTTGATTAATATTATTAAAAATAGTTGGTGCATGTTTAAAGTTAAAATATCAATTAATAGATTTACATTTTCTTACAATGTGGTAAAAAAATTGAGATCATCAATTAAAAATTGACAGATATATAAAGATTTTTGTAAATGAATATTTGTTAATTTGAAAATATATTTGGTGACTTTTCGTTCTACAACGACGATATATTATTGTATTTGTATCTTTAGAAAGATTTTTTTTGTAGTATTTCTGAGCAGTATCTTTGGATGTATTCTGGTATTCTGGATATTCTAAATTGCACTTTCGATCCAAATTCTAATGTTTTATCAGAAAAATAATTCTATAATAGTAATCTCTGGTTCTATCAAGATAAACGTTTTGAATTCAATTGAAATATGTCGAATTGTGGAAAATCTTGTTTAAGAGTTTTCCAGAATACGATCAAACAGATATTTTAAGGGCGAGTTTACACGATGGAGAAAATAGCTAGAGATAGAGCAAAATAGATCAAAAAATCTCATAGAGTTGTGTAAACACTACATTGAGCTCCACGGTAGGGAGCACTACAGTAAATTGTTTTCTCTATCTCAAGCCAATTTCTCTACCGTGTATTCGAGCCTTAATACGATGTAGAAAACTAGAACAAACCGTATAATTATCGGGCATGTACCTTAATTCAATTTTGATCGAAATACAATTAATTGACTCCAAAATTATTAAACATGTGAATTTTGTATTGATTAATCAAATTCTGGAACAGCTAAAATCCGAACGATTTGATATTTTTAAACGATTTCATTTGGAAGTTAAAACATATCGGTTTGTAGTACCCAATAAACATTTGCCCTTGAATTAAATTGGTTTGCAAGTTTAAATCAAGTATTTTTCTCGATTTTATGTGTTGAGAATAGCGTGGAGAAACGTTAATTAAAAAGTTGTAAAATATAGCATTCTCCATCAAAACGTCTTTTTACTATCCATCCTGTTATTCAAATTATATTCCAATGTACAACTAATGCCCGATTTACATTGTATCTTCTGTGACTCTCACTGTATCTTTTAGGGTTGCATTTTCTAAAATGTTCATTTAAAAATATCACTTTTTTGAAAAAATGCAACCCTTGGAGATACAGTGAGACTCACAGAAGATACAATGTAAATCGGGCATAATTTGAAATCTACACGCATATCGAGTTGAAGGAAACTTTTTCTACAATTTAAAATATACAATTATTTCAAAATAAGCTATACACTTGTTAATGGCTTGAATTTTACCCTATATTTATAGTTGATTTTCACACATTTACCTTAGTACATAAATAGCTTAACTGATAATAGCTTAACTGATAATATTAACTGAACATATTAATCTACACAATATAACTACACTAGTTTGAAACTGGATGTTGATAATAAATCTCAACATATTTGCAAATTGCATTTATCTGAAATCTAACAATATAAAAGTGAATTTAATAGTGAAATGGGCATTGCATGTGAAATCGGAGAAGTATCAAATATTGATCATCATTTAAGCGGATTTCCTGCTCTTCTTGGTTTGATTTTCAATAAATCAATAAAAGACACATGATGTAGCAGGTCTCCGAACACACGCTTTAATAATTGAGATGCAACCATTGTAGAAATTCGTAGTTTATAATGCAAAAATAATATGGCGGGTACAATTCCGGCTATTTATAACATTCAAACTGTATAGCACACATTTATTACACAAACATTGATAAATATATATTTTTTTTCAGTTTGAAGTCTGAAAGCATCGCCTTCGAATATAAAAAGAAAAATATCTCAAGTCAATTTCTAGCTCATTACAAGTGTAGAAAGTATAGTTTAGAAATAATAATTGTACAAGTTGTTCTCAAGTTTTTAAATAGAGTAGAATATTCATATGCTACTGAGCTTATAGAACACATATTTTGAGCCCAAATTACTATTTGTTATGAAGCTGCTATCAAGTTGATTTAACAATATTTGATATCCACAGATATTTACATTTAGACTGACTTGATTTAGACACTTGATTTTATACTTTTTAATATAGTTACTATAGTTTATATAAACTATTTATGTAGTTATACTCAAGTCTTTCTGTGATTTCGTGATTTCGACTTTATTATTTAAGATGGGGAATAGTCGAAAAATATTATTGAAAACAAGGAAAATCAAAAAATATTCGCCAAGGCTTGACGAAATGTTTATTGGCTAAGAATTGTATGTTGGGAAGTGTATCTTCAAGATCTTAAGTATCTTTTAGTATATTTGGAATCCGTTGTATCTTTAGAATCATTAAGTATAATCAGTATCTTCTTTATCTATTTAGTATCTCAAGTATCTTGTGGATTTATGATATCTTTAGTGTCTTACGTATCTTTAGTAACCGGCATCAGCAGTCCAGAGATATGCTCGCTGGACTTGCATCAAAAAATAACGGGTTCGAATTCCGGCTTAGGTGCTTCTCATAATATTAACCACAAAGACGTAGAGAATAGATCCACAATAGATACATTCCGTCTGGGTTTTGCAATATTTTAAATAAAATATATTTCATAAAATTCAACAATATTAAAAAATTTCAGTACCACTTTAAATTATCTAGCTTAGTGTGACTTAACCAATTAGAGACTCCCGTCCTTCGTCTGATTTTGATAAACATGCACGCAGACAATAATTTGGGTACTTATATTCAAATTGTAATTTTTTCTAAAATAAAAATAAAAAGAAACACTATATTCCATAATTTTGGAATACAATTATTTTACATTTTATCTATGTATTATATGAATACTGGGATATTTTCAATACAAATTACATTTAATTTGGAACCCTCTAACAGCAAAGTGGGCATTTTAATCATACCGATACAAAAAAGTGGTCCCATCCAGTTAATTATTTTTTTTAACAAAAAGGACATCTAAGACTATGTTAGGTATCCTGAGGAATTTCCGTATTTCACTACCAAGATTTTTTTTTATACATTTCTTAGTTTCATTTTTTAAATACTACCGAATTTTAAATATTATACATTAAGAAAATGAATTTTAATATTTTTTTTATTAAATTATTTTTAATATAGCAAAAAAAAATATTTTTTTCACGTTTTTATTTATTTCAGATTTTTTTGTGAGATTTTTAATGCATGACATTTTTTGTGGGATTTTTTATTGTATGTTGGATTTTTTAATTTTTTTTATGAATTTCAGATTTTTGGTAGATTTTTTAATGTATGAAAGTTTTTTTGTCAGATTTTTTAATGACTGTTAAGGCTCGAATACACGATAGAGAAATTAGCTAGAGATAGAGAAAAAATCTACCGTAGAGCTCCATTCAGTGGAGCTCTATGTAGTGTTTGCACAACTCTATGAGATTTTTTGCTCTACCTCTAGCTCTTTTCTCTATCGTGTAAACTCGCCCTTAGATTTTTTGATTTCAAAAATCTGTCAATAGATTTTTAATTACCGCAGTAAGAAAAACAGATTTTTTATTAGAATTTAGGTTGGTAGCTATGGTCCAAGGCATGAGTTTATCTGAGCTCAAAATTAACTTCGAGAGACCCTACTCTTCCTCTAATTAACCAAAAAAAAAAAAATTGTGATATCGTTCAACTGGCTTAAAATGTTTTTCAAAGAGTGCTGCATTTTGTTGATCCTTATTTTAGCCAATAGATATTAATGGGTTAATTAGAGCATTTGGCATTTACCTTTATAATTACGAATTCAATTTTTTCTGTAAAAATTACATAAAGCACATATTTTAGTAAATCACCTCTGACTCATATCAATGCGGATGCATTCTCCAGAACTAACTGCGTCCGACTACGGGCCATAATCGCAAATTCGTGCTCGTGCGTCCACATCCGTTCCCATAGGCCAGTGCATTGCATCTGAATGACTGCCTAACTCACTGACTGAGTGCCGGACTGACTGCGTGTACGGGAAAATGCATTCGCACAGCACGAACGTGTGTGTTGCAAGTTGCAACCCACACACATGAAGTGCAACAAACACACAGCCACACACACACACACACAGAGAGCTGTAAAGAGCAGCAACAACAACAACAACCGAAATGCCAACACAACAACACATAGCATGCAATGCAATAATGCAAAAAACGAGGCATTAATTGTAAATGGCTGTGACGATAAGCCTTGACCTGATTTCTCTTCCTCTCTCGCGCGCACTTTAGTTCACACTGTCAATGAGGGTATGAGGTGGAGTGCTAGGGGCTCGTCTCGTATGCCACGAAGTTCCGCGAGGCACAAAACGTCGTTGTCGTTGTCGGCCGTTTGCATAGGTAGTGATTCGACTTATGTCGTCGTCGTCGTTGTCGTTGCTTTGGCTCTATAATTGGATGCCAATACAACTGCATTTTTACAGATGCACTTTACATATATTAAGGGAGAGAGCGAGAGAGAGGGAGAGTGAAATAGGGAGGTCAAAATCTAAGCGTTGCATTTGAACAATGTTTGCATTCGCTCATTGGCTCGAATCGGATCGGATCGGCTCGTCTCGGCGGCGGCTGTTGATACCAGTGAAAGAAATCAGTGAAAAGCAACTTTTACTTTTCATTTCAGTTTCTCCACAATATAAAGTTTCTATTATTTACACACAGACCCCCCTCCCCCACCCCTCGGCACTTCTCTCCACAGCCGATTTTGTATTCTCCACATGCACTTATTGAAAATGAAAATTTTTCATTTCTAGTTTTTCAACAGCCGCATTAAATAAAATCAAATGAAAGAAAAACTACTAGTAAAAGTGTTTTATTGGCACTGATCGATGTTTGGTTAGATGTCAGAAATATAGGTTATATTGTGGTGTAGATCATTTTAAAAGATATTTTGTGTTATTGTTTAGTAGTATCTCGAATATGTTTTCAATTATTTATGCAAATTTGAATACTAAATTTTATAATATTGTAAATTATTTATTTAGTAGTAGGTTACGTTTTTGTTGAAATGTGAAAATTTGCTATAAAAATAATCCAAAAATTTGTTTTTCATGATTTTAAGATTTAATTTTATATAAAATTCCACTCTCAGTCGAACTTACATTTTTTATACTCAAACGATGTGAATTCCATTGAATATATCTAATTTTCTAGTTAAATATCAAATTATGGATCAACCAAAACCAGAAAAATGTAATGTATTCCACAAAAGGGGCATATTATATACCATTTTATAAAATTAAATTTCATAATTTTTATATAATAAAATTTTATTCGAAATTCAAATTTTTTTATACTTACACATTACATTTCTATCGAACAATTTTAAACTGGTTACAGGATATTCTTTTTTAAAAATTCTACACCAAACTGTTTGAATTTCATTGTTTTATTATTTATCGAAACGTAAATTCCTCCTATTCTTCTCCAGACTTTATTTTTCCCTAGACAATTCTTCTCCAGTTTTCCCAGACAATTCTATCGAAAGATTAGCCTGGAAAGAATTGTTTGTAGAAGAAATATAGTGTTGAAGAAAAGGTTTTCAGGGCAGAATTATCACAGGGATTAAATTCTAATTTTTATTGCGATTGAAAGCCAGATTGCATGGCTCATTCATATTTGAGAAATCCTTCTACATTTATACATTTAAAATTCAAACGAATAACGGTTTCGATTTTCTTTCGATTTCGGTTTCGAAACCGTTACCATTTCGATATTTTCTAAAATGTCTACATTATATATTGGAAAACAAACGCGTAAATTTTCTGTCTGGTAAAATTTAAGTTTTCATTGTAGAAATAGATCTCCAAATTCTAGATTTGTACTAAAACAGAAATGGAAATTATCAATTTAAAAAATTAACTTTGACATTTGTTTAGATTGTACGCATTAATTGAACTATATAAAACAAACTTTACTTTTAACTTTTTCAAAATAATTATGAAACATGTCACTCATACCTTATGTGGTACCTTTTTTCAAATATATATAAAAATTTCTAATAAAAACAAATAATTGCAGTTATTTAATGAAATACATATTCAACCCTATTATGAATAACTTTTTCCCGAAATTCTTCCCACAGAAAAAAACAATTTTATCGTAGAAATAATTCCGGGAATAATATTTAAGATTGAGAAGAACTTTAAAAAGTGGAATGTATGAAGTCAACCAAATGTTTTTATTTTAAAAAATTGAAATGGGATTTTGTTTATTTATACAATTTTTTTCATTGAACAATATCTGTTTTTGTTAAAAGGTTTTTAATAGTTTATGCAAATATTTTTTACAATTTATTTTTACTATATCATTAGTATCATATACGACCGCAATGATATCATTAACTAAATCAATTATATTCTGTTTTGTTATTTTTTGCAGACACCGAAATTCCAGTAATTAAACAGTCATTAAGTCCGCCACCACCGCCACACACACATGTGCTGCAGCATCAACCAGCGCTGACGGTAACAACAAGTGTCGGTGGCATCGGCGGCGGCACCATCAACATCAAGTCCGAGAATGTGTCCGGCCACTCGCCGCAGCAGAACAGCATTGTTGTGCAGCAGCAGCAACAACAGCAGCAACAACAACAGCAACAACAACATGCTGGCGTCTTGGGCGCAGCGAGTCATCATGCGCAGCAGGCGGCGGCACAGGCGGTGCAACATCGACCGCTGCTACACAATCTCTTGAGCGGTGGCACCATACACAATGCGCATCACAGAAACTACTGCACGTCGAGCACTGGTAGGTGACACTGAACCGTAGTGATTGAAACAGAAAAACTATTAAGCGGTATTGCTTGGGTGGAAGTTTAAATGGGTCAGAGTTTGAATAGTTCTGAGGTGGGAGTAATAATTACAAATTCGGCTTTTCTTTTTTGTATATAATTCAAACTAATTCATGGATATAATTTACATAATTTGAGATTTCAAAGAAAATGTTTCAATATTTTACAAACATGTCGCAGTCTTCGTTGTCGTAGAAATTTGAATTATTTCGAGTTTGTTTCACGCAATTCTAAAATTTAATTTCACAGTTCCGAAATTCATATATTTGACTCGAATTAAATTGGTTCAAAAACCTGAATTTGATTGATATACATTTTATGTTTTGTATTACAAAATCGAATTGTGGAACAACCAATCAAAAAATTCGAACGATTTGAATACACTTTCGATCGTAATTTGAAACATACGCAATAAGAATTATTTTTTACACGAATATAAATTGTTCTACTAAATTCTTTCCGAATTAAATACAATTTTTGTAGTAAAAATAATTGTAATTCAGATCAAAAGTGAATTTCAGAATATGACTGATAGTTTCCATTATTCATATTTTAATACACAAACCTCTAAAAGTCGATAGAATGAATCTATAATTAGAATATAGAAATACAAAAAATAATATTTCCGATGTACACTTTGATCTTTATATTTTGAGAAAAAAAAACTGCGAACTTTATATATTAGAGTCTGAGTTAATTATTTTGGCTTAGTTGGTTTTGTTGGATGAACTTGGGTGTCTTGATTGAAATCAAAAGACGTTTTGGCCAATTTTCATATTATTTATGCCGTATTTGCTATTCGCAGGTTCATTTTGTTGGATGAACTTGGGTGTCTTGATTGAAATCAAAAGACGTTTTGGCCAATTTTCATATTATTTATGCCGTATTTGCTATTCGCAGGTTCATTTCCTCCCAGTCCGGCGGACAGCGGTGTCTCGGACGTGGACAGTTCCAGCTCTGGCGGACAGCCGTGCGGCGAGGAGCTAAAGGCGCGTCTGGGCATCACTTCGCACTATACGCAGCATGGTCATGTACCGGCTGGCACATTCTTGCATCCGAATTTCTATCATAATTCGCCGCCGCTTCGCAATATCTGGAGTCGCAGTGTGGCATGTAAGTAATTTTAAAAGAGACGGAGAGATAGCGAAAACGATATGATGATAAAAAAACAGAGAAAAATAACAGAAACAGAGGAAAATGAACAACTACTACAGAAAGGATGACAGAGACGGATATATTTAGAAAAATAAAGATACATATATAACAAGACGTACAAAATAAATAACTAGAGAGACAGAGATAGTAAATAACAGAAATAGAGATAGTAACAGAGATAGAGAGAGATGCAGAGACAGAAAAGAGACATAAACAGAAATATAGAGAGTAACGGGGATGAAAATATACACCCAGAAAAAATACTATATAAATAATAGTTTTTTACTATTAAAAATAGTCAATAGGATAAATTATTATTTTAATCGGAAAATACCATTAAATACTAGAAAACACCATGACATTGCCATTGAGTTTATATGAAAAGATTTATATTTTGCATACTATTAAATCAATAATTGTCCTATTGACCAATTTTAATGGGATTTGAGTGAATTTTTTTCTGGGTGTAGACACAAAGAGGAAAACAAAGAAAAGGGGAATAACAGAATAATAGAGTAATAGTTAAAATAGACAGAAAAAGATCAAAATAAAGAAAAAACTCAATAAAAATCGGAGAAAACGTAGAAACAGATTCAAAAAACATTAAGGAAAATAGACGAGAGAAACAGACAAATATAGGTAACGAAATATAGACAAAAACATGGAGAAAAGATCTGTTAAAAACAATGAGAAACTGGAAGAGAAGGACTAATGATGTAATAGGTCATAAAAGATAGACGACCAAAGAGACAAAAAATTTACCGAAAAAATCAAAATACACCAAAAAACTAGCAACAGAGACAAAATCGGTGAATGAAATTGAAACAAAGACAGACACAGGGAGAGAAATATGAACGAAAACAGATAAAAATAGATAAAAAATTGGTGACTTTGAAAGAGACAGAAAAAGAGGTACACTTAGGTACCGAAACAGAGAAACATAGTAAGGAACATTGTAAAAATCCGAATCCGAAAAACATCCGAAACAAAGACCGAGTGTGAAAAATAATCATAGATCAAAAATGGAGACTTTGACAAAAATAAAACGAGACAGCAATAGATACGGAAACAGAGAAAGATGTAGAGACAGCACTAGAGACAGAGACAAACACATAGGGATAAATAGATATGACAGGAAAGGCGAATCAGATATAGAATCACAGACAGAACAAGTAGCAGAAAAATGAAACAAATACAAAAAGACCAATACATCAACGGAGACGAAACAATGTAACGGATACTTTACGGATCCGGTCATTTTTCAAACATACGCATTTAATACGTTTAGAGGTTAATTTATTTGTCACAACTGAAAATGTTGTAAATATGTTTGCATATAATTGACAAACGTATGCAAAACCATGCAATTATTAAAGAATATGCAAAATACAAAATAAAAAAATAAAACGGAACGAAAGCAAAATCTTGCTGGCTGTGTGTGCGAATACGAGACGCGCCAGACGACGGTGACGGTGTCGACGAAAACGTCGAAAACGACGACGACGACGCAACGCATACCCGACATGCAAAAACAAACAAGTCACAACGCAACGTAGCGACTAAGTAAATGCATAAATATAATATATATGCATTATGTGTAAATGCAGCCGCACTCACTCACTCACTCACCTACTTGTTCACTCACACTCCAGGCCAGCAGTCAACAGTCACCGCTAACACTCCTCGCTCTTCTCGCATAACGAACGCGTATACAACAAAATATACGAACTTATGTATGTAGCATGAAATCGTGGTCATCGACACATTGCCTTTGCACAAATTCTGAAGGTCACAACCACATGCATGCCATGCAGCAGCAGCAGTCGTCGTTTACTCACGCTCTCACTCACTTACTCAGTGTTAGTTCATTATTCAGTTATTGTTGTACGTGTGCGGTGAGTGAGGGGGGCCGACAGAGGTGTTGACTGCAGAGTGCGCCAAGTGAGCGAAGAACGCAGTGTTGCGTTGGAGCCACATACAACACAACGCAATGTTGAAGCAATTTGCTGCAGTCGCTGCAGCGCTGTTCGTTGTTGTGTTTGCTCTCGTGCTGGTTCTGATGCTGCTGCTCTGCCACTACTAAGAATCAAGTATTGAGCGCCCAATAAAAGGGAAACTGAGCGCGAGAGCTTCAAATAACATCCGGAAGTGTTGCACATACATGCAATTAATCGCACACACACACACATGATGACCAAGTCAGCCCAATATAAGTCAGTTTAAAATAACTCTTTATCTCTGCAAATAACAAACAGAATTTTGTTTGGCTTTATCTAAGTTGCTTATATTAGCCAGTCACTGACAGGTAGTCTTGGCCACTTTGAGTTGTCTGACTTAGCAACCCTTGGAATCACTGGCGCGCTGTGGGTGGCGGAAGCCAATGTATTACGAAATACATAGATAATAAGCAGATTTGCTAATTTTAGAATTCAATTTTATTTCGAATGGAAATTTTATTTATTTACAGAAATTTAAATTTTTAATGAAAATTTAAATTTCTATTGAAATATTAAATTTTGAGTCACAAATTTAATTTTGAGTCAAAATTTGAATTTGGTGCATAAATTTAATTTTTGAGTGATAAATTTTATTTTGAGTGGAAATTTGAATTATGAGTGATAAATTTTATTTTGAGTGAAAAGTTGAATTTTGAGTGAAAATTGTAATTTCATTGAAAATTTTAATTTTGAAAGAAAATTTTACATTTGAGTGAAAATGTTTATTTTGAGTGCAAATTTTAACTTTGAGTGAACATTTTAATTTTGAGTGAAAATTTTAATTTTGAGTGAAAAATTTAATTTTTAGTGAAAAATTTAATTTTAAGTGAAAAGTTTAATTTTGAGTGCAAAATTGAGTGATTGAATTTTGAGTGATAAATTTTATTTTGAGTGGAAATTTGAATTATGAGTGATAAATTTTATTTTGAGTGAAAAGTTGAATTTTTAGTGAAAAGTTGAATTTTGAGAGAAAAAAATAATTTTGAGTGGAAATTGGATTTTATTGAAAATTTTAATTTTGAGTGAAAATTGGATTTGTATAGAAAAATTATAACTTTAAGTGAAAATTTTAATTTTATGTGAAAAGTTTAATTTTTAGTGAAAAGTTGAATTTTGAGAGAAAAAAATAATTTTGAGTGGAAATTGGATTTTTATTGAAAATTTTAATTTTGAGTGAAAATTGGATTTGTATAGAAAAATTATAATTTTAAGTAATTTTGAGTGAAAAGTTGAATTTTGAGTGAAAAATTTAATGTTTAGTGAAAAATGAATTTTGAGAGAAAAATATAATATCGAGTGGAAATTGGATTTTTATTGAAAATTTGAATTTTGAGTGAAATTTGGATTTTTATGGAAAAATTATAATATTAAGTGAAAATCTTTATTTAGAGTGAAAATTTTAATTTTGAGTGACATTTTTAATTTTGATGAAAATTTGAATTTTGAGTGAAAAATTGAATTTTGGGAGAAAAAAAAAATTTTGAGTGGAAATTGGATTTTTGTTGAAAATTTTAATTTGAGTGAAAATTTTAACTTTGAGTGAAAAATTGTATTTTGAGTCACAAATTTTATTTTTTAGTGAAAAATTTTATTTGGTGGAAAAATTTGAATTTTGAGTGAACTTTTAAATTTTGAGTGAAAATTTGAATTTTAGGTGAAAATTTGAATTTTGAGTGAAAATTTTAATTTTGACTGAAAATTTTAATTTTGAGTGAAATTTTAATTTTGAGTGAAATTTTAATTTTGAGTGAAATTTTAATTTTGAGTGATAAATTTTATTTTGCGTGAAAATTTGAGTTTTGAGCGAAAAATTGAATTTTGAGTGAAAATTTGAAAATTTGTGAAAATTTAAATTTTGAGTGAAAAGTTGAATTTTGAGTGAAAAATTAATTTTTAAGTGAAAAATTAAATTTTTTATGAAAAATTGAATTTTAAGTCAAAATTTGAATTTTGAGTGAAAAATTAATTATGAGTGAAAAACTGCATTTTTTTTACAAAAAAAAAGTGAATATTGAAAATTTAATTTTGAGTGAAAAATTGAATTTTGAGTGAAAAATTAAATTTTGGTTAAAAATTTAATTTTCAGTGAAGGATCGAATTTAGATCATTTTTGAGCGAAAAATTTTATTTTTAGTAAAAAATTAATTAATAGTAAACATTTTTACATTTAGTGAAAAATTTTATTTTGAGTAAAAAATATCATATTTGTAAAAAATAATAATTTTTCTTTCGCAATTTAAAAATAATATTGACTCGACCAGTTATGATATGACCTCCGACTGAAATATTTATGCTAAATTTTGGTAAAAAAATATTTTTAATTCCAATTGTTTAATTTTTATCATTTTAGTAACGGAGAGTTATTACCTGCCACTGGCCGGTAACAATGGCTCCAACGGCAGCGCGCCTGGCGTCGTCAACAACAGCGGCGGCGGTGCCGGCCTCAACGTGGTCGGCAACTACACCACAGTGTCCAACTTCACCACCCCGTCCCCACCACGTACAAACGGCGGAGGTCTTGCAGCGCATCATTCCATGCAACATCCTCAAGCGCATGCGCATGCGCTACACCATGCACATCATGCCACACACACGCATTCCACGTTACCGAACAGTAGCAGCAACGGCGTCGGCGGTAGCAGTAGTATAGGCGGCACCAATGGCAGCGTCAATGTCATATCCGCCGCTAACGCTCTACACCAGCAAAGTGTTATACAGGCGAATGGCGGCGGCGGCGGAGGTGCTGGCGTCAACTATGATCTCTCCTACATGTTGGAACTGGGCGGTTTTCCACAGCGGAAACTGAAAAAACCCCGAAAACCCAAGATCGAGATGGGCGTGAAGCGGCGCAGTCGCGAGGGCTCCACCACCTATCTATGGGAGTTTCTGCTGAAGCTGCTGCAGGATCGCGAATACTGTCCGCGCTTCATCAAGTGGACGAATCGGGAGAAGGGCGTCTTTAAGCTGGTCGACTCGAAGGCGGTCTCACGACTGTGGGGCATGCACAAGAACAAACCCGATATGAATTATGAGACGATGGGCCGTGCGCTGCGCTACTACTATCAGCGCGGCATTCTCGCGAAGGTCGACGGTCAGCGGCTGGTCTATCAGTTCGTGGATGTGCCGAAGGATATCATCGAAATCGATTGCAATGGAGTATAATTCAGGTCTTTAGCTTATTTTTAACATAAACTAAACACAAAACTAGAAAAGAAAACTATCAAAATTGCTTTAAAAATTTATTCTATCGGTTGGAATATTTCGTGAAATTACAGCGTGCGGAAATGCTCACGTCTGAGCGTTCATTTGTGTTGAGCACAATTTGAGGTAACTCATAAGCATCTACATATATGATGAGATAGAGAGAGTTGATGAAAATAATTTTTTGCTAATATATGAGTATTACTTTAATACTGCCCATATTTGAGTGTTTTGAAATTTATGAGCAGACACACACTAAAAACAAGTGTGAATTATTAACAATCTTCTGTTTTTTTTTCATAATAATAAATTATTCATGAAAAATATAAAATCTTTAATAAACATGCTTATACAAACCGGATACTCATATATGAGTATTTATTCAAAACTGCTTATATTTCAGTGAGCGTACTTAAAAAAGATTCATAAAAAATATAAAATATTATATGAAAATGCTCATACAAAAGAACGATATGAGTGATTGCTCTTGTTATATAAATTAATTTTTAATATTCTTTCATTGTTTTCCCCCACTCATATAAAACGAAAGTTCATGTATGAACAGCAATGATGAGTGCTCATTTGTGCAAAAATTTTCTGGCCATTATTAAATAATCTAACACATGAGTGAGCAGCACAAAACAATATGCATTATGCCCGATTTACATTGTATCTTCTGTGAGTCTCACTGTATCTCCTAGGGTTTTTTCAAAAAACTGCTATTTTTAAAAATACAACACTAGGCGATACAGTGAGACTCACAGAAGATGCAATGTAAATTGGGCATTAATTGTTACTGAATTTTAAATTAAAAATGAATGAATTGGCTGCTCATATATGAACAATACGAGCTATAATGCATTAAATGTTCAGCGTATGTTTAATATCGTATATGAGCGGATATTGTTATTAAATCGCATCATTAAAATGAGCACTCATATAAGAGTAATATTAAAATTTATGTATTAGATAATTTTTCTTAATTTCGCTTTTGTTTTTAAACATATTCGATAAAATCAACAGATATATGTTAAGCTCATACAATTTGTAGAGCTGTGAGTGCTCCTAAAGTGTGATTCATAAATTAGTATTCACAAAAGAGTGTAAGAAATTAGAGGACTCATGGATGAATATTAATAAATGAGAGATGTTTAATGAATGTTTATAAATGAGTGTTTATAAATGAATATTCATAAATGCGTGTAAATGAGTATTCACAAAATAGTGTTTAAAATTCGAGTGCTCATGAATCAGTATTCATAAATAAGAGATGTTTTATGAATAAACATAAATTAGTGTTCATAAATGAGTATTCATAAATGAGTATTCATAAATGAGTATTCATAAATGAGTATTCATAAATAAGTATTCATAAATGAGTATTCATAAATGAGTACTCATAAATGAGCGCTCATAAATAAATTTTGTGCAAAATATTTTTATAACGCACACATTTCAACACTCATAAAAAAATATGCGCCAACAGCAATGTGCTCGCGCACGTGAGCCGCGCACGGTACGCTGTAAATTGCCAAATACCTTGTTGGGCTATAATTGTACAAAACTAAATGAAATTATTTATTAGACAGTAATGAAAACAAACAAAAAAAACTATAATGCGAGTGCGAGTAAAGTGTGTAATTAAAAGGTGTAATAAAATATTATAAATAGTTTAATTGTAATATATATGACATTTTTTCAATATCTATACATAAAATATTTATTAGTGAGATTTGTTTTAATTTTCTTTGTTTTTCTTTTGTTTTTTTTAAAGCACATTTTAACTACTAACAAAATTTGTATTATACTTCAGCCTGTAACACTTAAGTTTCGATGCATATATGAGCTACACTGTTGAAAACAAAAATTGAAAATTGCCGTTTGATACGAAACTTAATATTTATTTGTAAAAAAAAGAATGTATGGATATATGCAAGTATATATATGTTTATAAAATATATATATATATTTAAATAAATAACAAAAATGAAGAAAACCTTTTTACATAATATATATAAATCTAAAATTAGCTTAAATTCTAAGTTTAAACGGAGAAGTTTTGTAAATTTTTTACTTGTTATTGCGATTCATTTGCTATTTTTAATGTTTGATTCTGATGAATATTATTACATATACATATTATATATTTTTATTGTTGCTTATTTTATAGTCGATGATTATTATTAACTCTAACAATTTAGATTATTTAATTTCAAGTTTTTAGTTTTTATTATTATTTTTTGTGTAACATTCAAAATGTTTCTTTTTTGTGTAATATTAGTGAAATAAGTATTTTTAAACAAAAAACAAAAGTAGCAAATGTTAGGCGAAATCATAAAAAAGAAGGGCAGCGAAAATAAATAATCAAATCTTTTAAGTTTTGTTATATTTAAAATTTATATTAAAAAAAAAAAAAAAGAAACTGCAATATTTTCTCAAAACTAAAAAATATTTTTTATTATACATAAAACTATTATTCAACTTTTTAAAACATTTTTTTGTCATTACAAATGTCAAAAACTTGCATGATTTCGTTTTTACTTATTTGCTATTATTTTAAGGCTACTATACAATAATAACGTTTAACGTATAAAATAAAAACTTTACTTTACTTTTATGTTCTAATCTTTAATTTTTAGTTTGCCAATTATTACAAAAAAAAATATGTAAAAAATCAATGAATATCAACTATCACTGCCGATTTATTTGTTACTTGAAAATATATTTAGTTTAAAAAAAATAAACAAATTTTTCTCTCTTGTGTGCAAAACTACAAAACATATTGTGTTCAAAAACAATAATTCTGCAACTTATTTTTAATTCACAACAAATTATACAAACTGTTTATACAATAGTTAAAATTTAAATTTAAAAACATCTTTTAAAAAAGTTTGCTGTACAACCAAAAACAGAAATATACAAACTAAAATTGGCATCTTATTCTTCTTTTGTTTATATGTATTATTATTACTTTCTTATTTCCTGCAATAGTTGTTTTAATTGTTTAAGTTGAAAAATGAAATATTTTTTTATTGTAATTTATATTTTTAATTAATTTGTAAGAATAAAGTTTCTAAAATATAATATGCATATTTGTGTTTTTATTGTTTTTTTTCTTTCTTACAGATTTTAAATAATTTTTCAATGTTTTTTTATAATATATTATTTAGTATTTTTAAATTGTTAATTAGTTTAGATATTCGTTTGTTTTTATCTTAAAAAAAACAGTTGAAAAACGATCTGACATAATCTTAAAACACAACTGACAAATCATATGACATTCGTTAACAGTTCGTCTGCGAAGTACTTTATTATATCATAGTTTCAATTATTTTAAACTTGTATAATTTTTCTAATTAAACGCAGTAACCTTTACTGTTTAATAAAATTATAAAAAATAATAATTCACAAAACACACGTTCTAAGGATAGGGTTTCATCCAAATCCAAATTATATTTTATAATAAAATCTAATTTATGAAACTAACAGGCGTTATGAACAATAATGTACCCAAATGTAGGGATGTCCATCTGAAAAAAATATAGATGTTTTGGTCGATATAATACATCGACTCGTTACATCGATGTATCGAACAAAAACATCGGATGTTTTGGATGCATCGAATGAAGGTTCCCAATATGGCATTGCACTTAATATTGACTTGCGAATGCTTTGAAATCAATCATTACTTTCAAATCGTAGAGTTGAGGTTAACGTTTGAAACACCTATAACCTAAATTTAAGAATCATAGCTTTTTCAATAAAAACTGGTAGCTTAATCTTAACTTGAAAATTCCCTTATATTCAAATCAATGTTAACACTAATTCTCAAATTGATTTCAACGTTCACTTCAAATCAAGATTTAGTCTAATTTTCAACTCGATATCAAATTAACCTACATTTATTTTTTTTCTTTTTAATATTGACTTAATCCTGCAAAATAAGTTAAAAAAGGGCATCCTCATGTAGGACAACAAAAAGGGCATTTTTCAATTCATTATTCAATTCATTTCAATTCGTTATATGTAATCCAACCACTTCAAGCCCGAGCGCCAAGACAACTTCAGAAAATCGATGCCGGTATCCAAAATGTGGTAGACTTTTTTTTCTAAGCTTGTATGTTTCAAGCTCTCGAATATAATTCTGGAGCCTATTCAAGGTTTGCGGGGGCGGCCGGTATATTGTTATACATATTCCCAGAAGTCCAAACACTAATAGATTTCGGTAAGCTATTAGATTTGGACGCGCGTTGTTATGTTATATTTTTTGTCAGGTTTTCTATTGCAATCATAAAAAACATACTGTTTTAGAGTAACTACATTTTTGCTCCTAATTTTCACTGCCCTTTTTGGTAATGTTATTATCAAAACATTTTCAAATTCAGAGTAATTTTCACTGCCCTTTTTGGTAATGTTATTATCAAAACATTTTCAAATTCAGAGTACATTTTCAAATTCAGAGTATATTTGAAACTGATTTGAAAATCACATTAGTCCTTAAAGGCAGTTATGATTATTTTTTCAAACGCTTACTCTGTGGCATATTGGGTTTTGATAAAGATTGTATATGTTTTTTAAGTCTCAGTCCATGTTATGTCATTTTGAGAAAAACACGAAAACCATGTATGCTGTAAATGGTAATTTAAAGTGTTTTATTTCAAATAGAATTCCATAAATAATAAAATTTAATTCAATTTAGCTAGTTTCGATTAGCAAATATGAATTTAACAGTGATTCGACATATCGAAAAAATATATCGATGTATCGAATAGATTCTGAGGCTTATATTGCATAAGAAAACATCGATGTATCAATGCAATATATCGTGTATTTATAAAAAATCGATGTATTTTGGACATCCCTATCCAAATTTACCCAAAAGTACGCCATTTTTGCCTCGGAAAAAATATGACTCAAGAAGTATGCAATGTATTTTGCACTATTATGGACGATATGCATTACCCAAGTACTTTATAAAGTTTTATGTATTCATTTCAATAATGAAAATTATACAGGCTGTTTGGTCTGGTTCAACAATGTCAATTATTCAGGCGGTCATTCTATGACTCAAAAGAATAAGAAAATATAAAATAATAAAAAAAAGTATCTAATTTTGCACCCAATTTAACATACAGGGTGTTTAAGAAATGCATATTACTGAAAACATAGTCAAGAAATTTGTTTTAAGAGTATGTGCGAATTCAACTAAATTGGTGACTAAACCAAATTGAACGTCTTTTCATTCGATCCTCAATCGGTAACCGCTAATTGTCCGTACTCAATCGAATATCATATGTCTGTTTGCTGTCTTCCAATTTAGTTCAATTTAGTTTGCTCGAAAATTTGCTAAATTGAAAATTAAACACTGCATTACCGACAAAATATAATTTGTTGGTAAAGGAATATCAATTTTATACACATCTTTTAGATAATTAAATTACCTTTCGTATGGTATATCACTGCTTTGAAACATATGACTTTAATCCTTTCTAAAAATGCACGTCACAAAAATAAAAATACAAATTTTAACTTTGACATGGATTTTCTGAAAATTTCGTTAACGATCACACCATTTTCGGATTTATAATTATAGACCAGGTTCAGATAGACCATATTTCATTTTTTTAAACACCAAGTCACACCACTTTCAGGTTCAAATCACTATGATTGATAAGAACGTACTCTGAATAAACTGGTTAATCATTACAAGTTTTAAAAAATCGTGGGTAAAGTGTACCAAATTTTGATAAAATCAATGACAAATTAAAAATATGCATTTTATTTTCGTAAATTTCAACTTTACGTACATTTTTAAAAAGGAAAAGATCATGTGTTTCAAAGTTATGATATACCATATATTCATAAAAAAAGTGTGTAAATATAACTAAAATGTTAATCAATCCAATTAATTTTTAATTGAAACTCAGCCGATGTAACTTTTAGTAGCATTGAATTCTATATTCGTAATAATGAGAATATGTTAATTGGAGAAACTTTAATAAATTTTTGTTTGCATATTGATATTAAAGTTGTTATATATATTATATTTTTTATTGTGAATTTTTAAATCATTAATTAATTAGTAACATCAATTAAAAATTTCATTCGAAAGAACTTGGATCAATTAAATATTTTGTTAAATTAAATAAAATATTTGTCCAATAGCAACATATGATAATTAAAATAATTTAATTTAATATATAACATAAAATATATATTAATTTATACTTTTTGATATGCTTTGTAAAATTCTTTCAACCTAACGAATGTTTTACCGAAGTCAGTTTTCACAACTTCTATAGGTGGGCCAATTAATTGAGTCAAACATAAAATTTGATATTCGCTTTTTAATGATTCAATATGCAACAAAATGAGCAACATAAGCTGTTTGTTCAAATTCTTGACAGAAAAAATAAATTGAGCTATTTAATGCTTTCATAAATACACTAAATAATTCAATTTCCTGATTTAAAATAACAATGTAGAAAATAATGTTAGAAGAAACTGAACGACGACGCACGAGATGCACAAACAAAAAACAAAATGAAATCCAGAAGAAAAAACAGTGTTGCAATTTAAGAAAATGAATAAATCAAAAGTAACAAATAAAAGTAGTTAATACTATTAAAGATTTAGTTGTATTGAAATAATATTAAATTTATTCCTATTAATATTTTAATTAAAAAATGTGTAAATACAATTAATTAATTAGTAAATACATTCATATTTTTAATTGGAATACGATTTTGTTTGCTATTAATATCAATTTTTATATATACGTACAATATTTTTTTCTGTGTACTATATTTTATCACCAATTTTCATGCATAGTTTATGTCAGTCATGTACATTCCTTAAACACCCTATATCTTAAACTGTGTGCAAAATTGGACATTTATATTTAGTTATTTTTTTGAGTCATGGAATGATCTCTTGAGTTATTGATATGGTTGAACACCCTGTATAAAATTTTATATTTGAATCCATTTTTGCAAAATTCGCACCGCATGCAATTTGATGTCCGTCGGAATATAATAAAATTATTTGGAATATATAAAAGTCCATCATTTGCAGTGTATTAACACTAAAATCATTTTTCGTACGGTGTTTTTACTCAAAAAAAAAAGATTTCTGAAATAAAATCATTCTCCAAAAACAATAAGTTTTAAAGATTTAGAATCTGGAAAGACATTTTTCATTATAGAAATAAAACTTTTTATAAAAGAACTGGAAATATATTATTTCATGTATAGGGTTTACTTCGAAATTCACTTTAGATCGAAATACAAATATTTGGCAACTAAAATCGTACTGAATTCGATTGAAATTAGTTTATTTTTAATTGAAAAATCTGAATATTTGATTGTATTGAAATTCTCATACGATTGAGAGTAGAAGTTGGATGGAACATGTTGGAATTTAAACAGTTTAAATTCGAAATAAAGAAGTTTATTCTAAAAATTCAAAATGAAATTTCAAATCGATTTCGATAGAAATCTTGAATATGCCTACTCTGTGTATGGTCTTTATTACTAACAGTAACAAAATCTTACACATATTTTTTCTTATTTCTGGTTTTAGTTTTAATAATTTGAAAATTATAATTTTAAAAACTAAAAAAACAATCTGTACACTTATTATATATACATGGTCCCCAGTTGGCACGGTTTCAGCAATTCGTTTAAATACTCGAAATAAGCAAAAAAAAAGGTTTCCAAAAAAAAATTAGCTTATACAAAATAAAGAACAAAAAAAGTATTATACGAAATAATTGCATTATAAATATTAGTACAACGAAGTTTTAAGATCTTGTAAAAATGTCGAGAATGTCATAAGAAAGGAAAAGAGCTGACAAATTACAGGATAAAGTGATTAATGCCCTATAATGACGCTTAAGGAGTTATATATGGGCTAAAAACAACAATATTGAAATTGTACAAATTTATGAAACTAAAAAATTACAAAAAAAAAAAACAAAAAATAAATTAAAGAAAAAAAATAAAAAAATTAAAATTAAAGAATATTACATTAAAGAACAAAAAATATATAAATTAAAAATGATGGCAACAAAATTCTACCTCTCGGATTAAATATTATTAAAAAAAAGCAAATTAAAATAAGTAAAATTAAAAATGCAATTAATAAAATGTACTATCTATTTAAAGTTATAATACCATTTCAAAAAAATATGTAAAATTAAATAATATATCAAAATTAAAAGTTTACAACTTGTATTAAAGAATAAATTATTTATCAGACATGTGGGCGCACACAACTTATGTAAATACGAAACTTTAACCCAAATGTGAAAAACTGCCTCTTACTGCAATTTTAAATACAAAATACAATATTTAATATTTACTATAAATGTGTTTTATGCTAAATAAAATTCATGATAATCGCATATAAAAAAAAATATGTATGTTAATGAATTTTAAGAATTAAGAATTTTAATTACAAAACATAATTAAATGTTTTGAAATATTTTAATTTTGAGAATATCAAAGTTTTATTTATTCTTTTAATTTTAATGTTTTTAATTTAAATTAAAATTTGCTCACGTTATGCTTAATTTCGATAAGAAAACGAGAATTTCTATTAATATGATTTTAAATGATTCAAAATAATTTATTTTTTAAATAAATAAAAGCATCATGGTGTAAACGTGCCTCAAATTGATGTTATCGAAGACAAGAACCGAAAGGTACGGTTGCATTTCTTTTAAATTTGTTTTTTGGTTTTTTTTTAATTTCGTGCAAGATTACTATTTGTAAATTGTTGTAGTTACATTTGTGTTATATTGTAATATTTAAAATCTTCAAACTAATTTCGATAAAATCAAATAAACCATGTCAAATGCATCATTGTGTAGACGCGCCTCAAAATGACATTAACGAAGACAAGAACCATTTTACATGATTGTATTGTTTTTGAATAGCGATTCTGGATTCATTTCACCAAAAACAATTTTAAATATTTTATTTATAAAAAAAATAATTATTTTAAATATTTCTATGTTTAAAAAGAAAACAAAAAATACAAAAATAAACGATAAAGCTCTAAAGACGAAAATCAAAAATGTTCATTGAAGAAAACAAGAGTAACATATATGTATGCAAAATAAAAAAAGAAAAACGAAACGTTGTAATTATTCATCAAGTGTTTTAATAGTTCTATTAATTTAATAATAAAAACGAAAAGTACAGAAATTATATATATATTATAAATACAAATATTAGTTGTATAGCAAATCATTCATTTCATTAGAATTAATTATACCTGATTAAAAATATAATAATTAATAAATAATAATATTAATTTCAATCAAATAAAAAACGATTTTAGCACAATTTTGTAATCTTTAACGTCTAAACAAATAAATATGAATTTTGTAAAATTAAAAATAAAAGCAAAACATTTGTGGTTTTATTTGAAGTGTTTATTTTTTTTTATTAAAATACTAGAAGTGGTTCAAAAACTATTTTAAAAATTTGTATAACAATATTGCGTTTGAAAATGCATTTTTTGTAATTTAAAAATTTGATTTATTTAAAAAAATTTAATTATTAAAATCAATTTATTATTTTTTTTTTTGTTATTAAAACTAATTTTTATAAAATTTTATACATTTTAAAACTTTATATTTTTTTTAAAACTTTATAATTTTTTAAAAAACTTTATATTAAAATTTTATTTTTTATATAAATGGTTAATTTAAAATTTATTGTATTTTGCGTGTTGCGTCATTTATTAAAATTATTATTTTTTTATTATTTGTTGCATTTAAACCACAGCGACTTTTGCCTCATCATGCGCAATGGTTATATTTTTGCCCGCTTCGCAGTTGGCAACAGGTGGCGTCGTTGTTTGCGGTGGCTCCTCCGGTGGCGCTGGTGATTGTTCACACTCGACTTTTATCGGCTCTGTGGCGGCGGATACGGCGCCCTCGTGCATGACCGCCAGCATTTCGGCCAACATATCATCCTCCTCGGTCTCAGACTCATATTTCTAAAAATTAAAACATTTAAAAATTGGATGAAGAGCACAAAACAAATTGGGTTGCGTACTGAACGGATGTCTGAGAGGCAACATGCGGCACAAATGATTTGTTGGGGGGGGGCTGGGGGTGAGGTTTTCTTTTATTTTTTTTTTTTATTGATTTTTAACAAACATTTTTTTGTAAATTCACGCTGCTCCTTCGTTTGTATAACATTTCAGTGCATATAAAAGGTGCACGAATCAAAATAAAAAGAACAGAAACTTAATAAAATTTGAACATTCTCAACAAATTTGAAAAATTTCAACAACAAAAAATGACACTGCCAACTTCTGCTGCTGCCGCTGCTACTTCCACTGCATCACAACAACATCCATCCAACCAACCATCCAGCAACATTATTGCATAGATTAGTGCAACATCAAAGTATCATCAAAATCAACAACAACAAATCAAAAAATCATCTTAACCATCATTATGTTTGTTAATAATACAGCGAAAGTGACTTAATACTTGTCGATTTTATTCGTTCATGACACCAACCTTTTGTATGTATTGACGTTTGTGCGGCAACGCAAGATGCAACACGCACGTCGAGTCATCGAAGATGCACGGCACCGTCTCCTGGCACACAACGCCACTCTTCTCCACCTCGCAGGCTCGAAACAGTATCTGTTTCTTGTCCTCGAGTATGTGTTTCTTGCAGTACTTGCAGCAGGGCAGCGACTTTTCACCGCATTTGACACCGCCCTCGGTGAAGATGCACTTCACATTGCCGGGTCCTTTGTTATTCGAGTTGCTGTTGTTGGCATGTGGATCATAGGCACTGCCACGTGCGCGTTTCTCTTTGAATTTCTTATAGAGCACCGCCTCGAGGCCATGACGGCGATGATAGTGATTCATAGCCTTGAGTTTTTCGTACAGTAGGCGCTCGTGTGTTGACTCCTTCATTTGCGAATGAATGCTACCTATAAAATGAATGTTTTTATTAAAAAAATGTTACTTTTTAATAAATTTAATTTGAGTTACATAGATTCTCGCGCTCCTTGCGTATATCGTACAGATATTGGCGACGCTTTTCCTTGAGCATGTGTTGCAGTCGTTGTATTTGATTCATATACAAGCCTTTCAAGGTGGTGAGTTTTTGCTCGGAGATGTTGATGGCCTCTTGGCGGGTGTAGATGCCAGCATGTCTGCGTGAATGAAAGAAGCAGTTGATAAATTTAGGCTATTCAAAAATTATATATCAAAGGATAAAAAATACATATCATATTTACAACGTCTCCAACTGAAAATTTCAAATAAAATTGAGATATATGGAATTGAGATTTACCATTTGAAATTGGCAAAATTCTAATTGAAACTGAGATTTTCAAAATGAAATTGAGATAATTTCCAATTAAAAATAATCATTTGAAATTAATAAAATTCCAAATAAAATTGAGAAATTGAGATTTTTCCATTTTGAATTGAGAAAATTTCAAATGAAATTGTGACTTCAAAATTGAAATTGAGAAAATTTGGTATGAAATTGAGATTTTTCTATTTGAAATTGAGAAAAT
This sequence comes from Dryomyza anilis, assembly GCA_951804985.1. Lineage (NCBI taxonomy): Eukaryota > Metazoa > Arthropoda > Insecta > Diptera > Dryomyzidae > Dryomyza > Dryomyza anilis. The sequence continues at coordinate 81,064,177 of OX638134.1, read as the reverse complement.
TTCATATGAAATTTAGATTTTTCCATTTAAATTGGGTAAATTTCAAATGAGATTGAGAATTTTCCATTTGAAGTTGAAAAAATTCTTAATTAAATTGGGAAATTGAGAAGATTTAACTGAAATCCGGATTTTATAATTGAAATGAAAAAATTTCATATAAAATTGAGAAAATTCTACATTAAATTTTCCATTCGAAGTTAATAAAATTCATTACATTGGTAATAAAACAAAAATTACAAATAAAATTGGGAAATTGAGATTATTTCTATTTGAAATATTGAGATTTTCCTCTTGAAACTGGAATAAAAAAGGTAACAAATAAATTAATTTATTTTTATATATTTTTTTATTTCAATTAAAAATAATTTATTTCCCAATATCAACAGTTTTACTCAATTTGATTTGGAATTTTCTCAACTTCAATTGGATAAATATCAATTTTCTAATAAAATTAAAACGCAATTTTCTAATTGTCAAGTCAAATTTAATATTAAGAAAACCCCATACTCTAATTATATTTGAATATATTAGAATCTAAAATTGAAAATAAATCATGAATAAATGATTTTTATTCCATTTTTATTTTAATGATAGAAAGTACTAGTTTCTCATTAATAAATCATATAAATTATTAAAAAATAAAACACATCTTGGTAGGAAGTGAAAAATCTGAATGTTGATGAAATTCTTTAAACCAATTATTTTCCCATTCTCTATTTAAATTTGTCAAACACCTACTTGAGCAAATCCTCGTCCTGTGAGTCGACGCTCTCGTTGTCCGAATCCTGCCACTCGTGACACTTGGCCGTGTTGCTCATGCATACCAGCTCCTCCTCCGATGAGCTGTCCGAGGCGTAGTCCAAGATGCGCTTGCGTTTCTTTAAGGTAGCCGTAATCTGTTTGAGATCATGAACCTGTTCATAATTAACTAGAGAACGATACGAAAAATAATTTATTAAAATCTCAACACAGTAAACAAACACTACTACTTACCAAATGGTGGTCCAACGCAACGATCACCCGACACCACATCAATCTCCTCATCCAATTCGCACAAATTCTGTTGTTGCTGTTGCTGCTGCCTGTTATTGTTTTCCGCCGTCTGCGCATCAATGCGCAAATGTGGTGTTAAACTGTGCAGCAACGCATCATTGTTGTCCACACGCTTGAGCCGTCCCACATGATTGCGCGTCTTGTTCAGCTGCATCTGACGACTGTGCTCAAAGCAGAGCGTCGTCAGTGCCGGATCCTTTTTCAAGTCCTGCTTGGGCACTGCATTGGTGCATTTCTTGCCATTACTAAAAATGAAGATGCACTGTCTGTAGCCGGAACGTGGATCACGCAGTATGTGGCGAATGCAGAAGTCGTAGCCATCGATGCGCGGTATGCTGCACTCGTATGTGGGATTCGAACAGGATTTCGACTTGTTCTCGATCTCCTTGTGTAGCTGTTCGCGTAGCTCCTTTTCTTGGGTGGTTATTGATTCGGTATTTGTTAAAAGTCGCAGATTTTGCTGTTGCAATTGGCTGGCCATGTTTCGTTGCTCCTCACTGAACAAAATATCATCGCAATTGATGAAATATTTCTTCGACTGACGCCATGTTGAAAATTTATCGATTATTTGCAGTGTTGCCATATTTTATAAATGAACTGTAGTTTTTCTTCCCAAAAAATACTGCAATAAAAATTAATAAAAATGCATATAAATTTAATATTACATTAACTTATCGTCCTAATAACTTTAATTGTTTCAATTACTGTAGTTTTTGTAATGCAACAAAATTAAATAAAAATGTATTTTCAAAAACACATTTCAGTTATTGATATTTAAATAAAAATGTAGTTATATACTATTCAATTTTGTTCAATTTAATAAAATTTAGGGATTAGAAATAATATACATTTTTGCATTCGAGCATAATATATTTGTCTCCTTTTATTCCAACTTGCTAGATACTTTTTAAGTGTCATAACAGCATTATATATATATATATATATATATATATATATATATATATATATATATATATATATATATATATATATATATATATATATATATATTACTATTATTTTTAACATACAATTACTTAAATAAAAAAAAAATCAAAATAAATACACGGAATGTAGTAATTCTTACTACAGTAATATTTAGTGTATATTTTTTTCAAAAGTTTATTTTAAGATTTCAAAGTCACCATAAGTCCTCAGTATTAGATTTTTAAAATTTTATATACATACTCTCAAAAATATATTGTTGCTTTTTAACAATATGAGATTGTCATTTCATTATACAGTGATATCTTTTGGCATTCAAAAACATGTCAAATTTATTTTGTTGTTTACTTTAAAAATTTTAAAAATCAAACAAAATTTTCTAATAATTATGATCTAATAATATTGTTATTAATTGATTATTGCAACTTCACAACGCTCCTCAAGGCAAATGTCTTTTGGCCCAATAGATTGGCGTTGACGACATTAATCAATGGGCAGATGGGAAAGCTGGATGTCATCAAGCAGCCTTCCTGTACCTGACCTACTGCATATAAGCTCTTGACGAAACATGAGGGAAAATCTCGCAGAAGATACACTCCATGTGCTCAATTCATGAAATTCAATTTATTGCCAATTAAAAATTTAAAAAACATACATGTTACTTTTTATATTTTTTCATTGACAATCTCGATAATCAAAACAATCGAATGACGTTTTAAAATAACAATCTCAAACCGACAATAATTTGTCAATCTGATCATGAGATCTATTTTGAACATCAAGATTGTTTCATTATTGTCGGAAATGACAATATATGTCTCACTAATGGGTTCTGTGGTACGAATTCGGCTACGCGGAAACCGCGTACGAACCCAACTTTGATCGCATATTGGGAATCAGTTTCTGTCTGCAGACATGATGCACATCTGGACATACGAAATCCATTCATCCATTTTGTGATGTCTCCCTTCATGACTGTTACCCTATTTTCTACCATGTGTGACTGCCTCCTGGGTCAATCTCTTCATCATAGTAATGGGTATATAATTTAAAAATTTAAGACAACTTGGCATTGGACATTTCCAACGGAAAAGCAGCGGCTGCTGAATTTTTTGAATGAATTTTGAATGTCAATTTGTTATAAAAACAATAATATATTTTATTCAGTCATTTATAGCAAATAATACCGATTGATATCGGTTTGTGGATAACGAAAGATAGCATGAAAAACATGCATTATACTGTTTAATATCTCCTTTGTTTTACATTTAATTTTTGCTTTATTTTCATTTATTTAACCAAAAAAACAAAAATTAAATTTCAATCCTCTCACACAAAACCTAAGGTGGCAGCACTACCAAAAAAATCATATTTTGGCTACGTCGCACACCATTTACCAACACTTCCAACTAAACACAGCCAGAGAAATCGATATACGATAACAGCCGTCATCGCAAGCGCTGCTTTGTAGGTCGGCCATTCTTGTGAAGAATACATTTTTTTCTCGTAAAGTCGTGGAGTTATTATTGTTTTTTCGGTGCAAAACGACTAAATATACCATAAATTACGCGTAACTTAACGAGTTAAATTTGAAGAGCACATGAAAATCTACAATTGCACGCCGCCATGCAACGTTAAAAACGCGTAACGAATAACGACTTTCGCAAAACGCGTTTTTTTTCGTCAGGCTATATTGTGTGAACTCATGATTGTGTGGCTGTGTGGTGGCGAGTGAAATGGCTGGTTTTTCCAATATATTGCAGTGTGCTTAACAATTATTGGAGATAAATTGTAATTTAATTACTGCAGAGCGCAAAGTGTGTGTGAAATTAGCAAAAAATAGATGAAATAAAAAATATTTTGCGTAATTTGGCTCAAGTGATGCATAAAAATTACATTTTACATTGGCAGTAGCAGTCGCCGTCAGTTGTCGTCGTTTTCTTCTTCTTCAGCTGCTTCGTGGTTTTCTGGGGAACAATTTCTTTGATTGTTGTTGCTGCGTTCGTTGATGCTGCCAACATTTGGAATTTGGAGAAGGGAGAAGAAAAAGAAACAGCAGCCTATGTAACGAATTTCTGCTTGCAGCGAAATGTCTTCTTCAGCTTCGTTGTAATTTCCACATGCAGTTGTAACAGACAGCCTTACTGTCATTCCAATAACATACAAGTGTGTGCGAAAGAGAACACTACAGTCAAGCACGCACACTTCCAGTTACGTCGTCGATTGTCGTGGAATGTGTTTTCGTTGTTGTTGTTTATTTGAATCATTAACGAAGCAGTGAAAGAAATCAAGAAGCAGCATAAAATCGCAACAATGAAAATAATTTTCTTTAAAACTACAACATTTTCATTAATTTATGGTTGCTAAAACACACTAAATTTTCCTATTTAAATAAGAGCTGCGAAAAACTACTAAAATTGCGTTGCACGACGGCGCATGCTTGTGTTTGGCAAATCGTATTTAAAAAAAAAAAAACACAAAAACTTCAAGAAACTTCATAAAAAATACAAAAGAGAAAAGAAAAAACGAATTAAATTTGGTTCAAAATAAAAAAATTCGTTGAAAATTCGTCTTAAACTGCGTGCAAAATACGCATTAAATTTCATTCGATTTGATGTTTTAAAATTCAATTGAAAGTCGTTAAAATTCAATAGAAATTCGTTGAAATTCCTTAAATTCATTTGAAATTTGTTTAATTTTAATTCATTTGAAATTCTTTAAAAATTTCGATTTTATTGTAAAACAAAAGTGCAAAAATCTCCAAAAATCCACAAAAATGTCTGCAAATCTGGCCAGTGCGCTGCACGTCGGCAGTCTTGGCATCAGCACCGGCGGCAGCAGCAGCAGCAGCAGTAACCCTTTGACCGCCGAGGGTAAAGACAAAGATTCGCTGTGGTACTTTTCCGCTGAGCAACTCGCAAATTCGCCCAGTCGCCGCCAGGGCATCGATGTGGACGAGGAGCTGTCCTATCGTCAGAAGACCGCCTACCTGATACAGGAAATGGGTCAACGTCTGCAAGTGTAGGTTGCGTCATAGTTTCAAAAAAATGCAAAATAAAACAAAAAAATGTTCGTACTTTCCTACCACTTATAGTTCACAGCTTTGCATCAACACCGCCATTGTCTACATGCATCGCTTTTATGCCTTTCACTCGTTTACGCATTTCCATCGCAACGGCATTGCCGCCGCCAGTCTTTTTCTTGCCGCCAAGGTGGAGGAGCAGCCGCGCAAGCTGGAGCACGTCATCAAGGCCGCCAACAAATGCCTCAATCAGCCCACCTCCGCCACCACGGATGCCTACTATCTGGAGCAAGCGCAGGATTTAGTCTTCAATGAAAATGTTCTACTACAAACGTTGGGTTTTGATGTTGCCATCGATCATCCGCATACGCACGTGGTCAAGACCTGTCATCTGGTTAAAGGTAGGCTGTCAATAGTTGCGTTTTTTAGTTTTGCATTTGGAAAAACATACTCAAAACATACAACGTATTAATCTTTGTTTTAGCCTGCAAGGATCTGGCGCAGACCTCGTACTTTCTCGCCTCGAACAGGTTACATTAGCGCCTAAATTTATTTAATGCAAAACTATATTTTTTTCTTCTTTTCGGGCTTGCTTTCCCATTACAGTCTGCATCTGACGTCCATGTGTTTGCAGTATAAACCGACGGTGGTCGCCTGCTTCTGTATCTACCTGGCCTGCAAGTGGTCGCGATGGGAGGTAATTTCTTATGTTCAGTATTATCAAAATAACTTAAAATCAACGTATGTTTTTATATATATTTTCGAAAACTAACGATATCGCTATCTCCCAGCTTGTGATAGGGATCGTTATGAAGAAAGTTATTCTCTTTAAATACAATCGTTTAAAGATTTGAAATGTTAGCTAGCATAGCAACTAAAAAAGGTTCAGCGTATCAACACTTTTTAGTCGGTACCTAACGATGAAAACACGATAAATATCATAGCGAACTATGCTGTAACAACTATATTCTCGCTAAAAGCGATAATTTAAAGGAAGATGGGCAAAAAAAGGTGTCCGAAGTATTGAAAAATAATAAAACAAATAATTTTTAAAAAATCATGTTTTTTTTCCAAAAAATTATTAAACTGACCTCGAATCTGATAAACAAATAATTAAAAGATCGGCAAAAAATAAAATTTAATAATATGACCCGACTAAATGTATCTATGAGTTGTGAAGTTATCCCTTCGTATGTGCTAAATCCATCGATTGATTTCATACAAAAGAGGCAGAACTAGGACTGTTGATAAAATTTGTACGTAGAGATGATTCTTTTTATGTCAACATCTTATAGCCCTCGTTTTTCTATCACTATTATGTATGCCATTTTTTTACACTACATACAAATTAACCCTAAATACAAATAAATCGACCTTTTTAAATTTTTGTTTCGTTTTTTAAATAAACATAAACATTATTTACGAAATAATACATTTGTATTAATGTAATAATAAAACAAAAACACAAATATGATTTTGACGTCCTGAAAAGTCGTTAAGTTAATTTTTCGAAATAACCAAATAAACAAATTTCGATAACGTTTCGATTTCGTAACGATATCGTTAAATTTATATAGAATCAGTATTGAATTATTTGTCAAAAAAAACCTGTTCAATGAAAAAATTTAATAAATTTTAAATTGGAAGAAATTTCGCAACTGTTAGAAACATTTAAAAATTTAGTAAGTATGCAATATTTTGTTGCTGGATCAATAAACTAATTTTTAATACCAAACTAGGTAAACAATTTTAATGTTTTGGATGCTATAGAATGCTTGGTGCAAAACTCTATGAAAGATAATTTCAAGGCAAATTAATTTAAATAGTATCGAAATTGAATAAACTTTTCGAATTCGTTTCGATTTCGAAATTGAATAATTTTTCGAATTCGTCTAGATATCGAAATTGAATCAATATTCGAATTCGTTTCGATATCAAGAATTCATACAATATCGATATCGTTAACGATAGAGCCATTTTTTTCGAGAACGCTATCATTTTCGAAACGTTAACGATAGTAACATTGTTCGTTCAAACGATATCATTTCGAATTCGTTTCGATATCGTTTGGTATGCTGGGAAGAAAGAAATAATTATGGAAAAAAACGAACTCATCCTTAAGTTGTAGACAAATTGAAAAAAAAAACACTACCCCAGACAAAACTGTTGGCTGGGTCAAAGCAGTTTCCTTGACAGGGTTAAAGCCCATTTCTTCGACATATTTAACACAGACAAATGCCGAACTTTTTTTCCCTATAAAATGGATAATCTGCCATACACTTCCCACAAACTTCCATTTATCTGGCGATAGAAATATGCCGAAAATATTCGTGATCAAATTCAAATTTTGTCTCGGGTAATAGTTACCCGAAGGACTAAATTTTTGGCAGACTCAGGGCAGTTCAAAAACATTTTGTCGAAAGACAAAGGCTGAGTTTGTATCAACAACTGCCTATTTTATGCCCGGTACAAATATATTTCACGAATTTGCATTAAAATCCTGCTATACACTTCCCCAAAATATTCCATTTATCTGTGTTTGCTGGATATGTTTCTGAAAAATGTACGAAATTGTATCTCTGACAATCGTTAAACAGAAAAGTCCACAATAAGCACTTAAAAATTGACTTAAACTATAGAAGTTATCCAAACAATGATATTCCTTATCCAAAAAGAATACAGTAATACCATAAAAACCACATACAAAATAAATTAAATTTTTAAAAGTCTTTCCAGTTTTTTTTTGTTCAGTTTTTAAGTGCAAGTTTAATCTTGTTTTAAAGTTTTGCAAAATTTTAAAACGTCTATAATTCAAAGTGTGACTGAAAAACTGGAACTTAAGCCCCGATTATGTATTTTCCGGTGATAACGATATCGGCTACAATTCGTTTGAATGTCTGTTGAATATCGTGTGACTACAATTTTTGATTCATGTATCAAACGAACGTTGAGTACGCTTGTTTTAAGATTATTTTTTTGTTCACAGCATATAAATCATACGACATATCGTCGTTGTAGAACTAAAAATCACCAACTACATTTTCAAAATGCCAATTGTTCATTTACAAAAATCTTTATATGCCTTTCAATTTTTGATCGATGAGCTCAATATTTGTACCAAGTGATAAGAAAATGTGAATCTATCAATTGGTATATCAACTTTAAAAATGTATCAATTATTTTTTGTAATAACTACCAACAAAGTTGAAATTTAAGATTTTCATAAAAATGCATTTGGTGACTTTTAGTTTTACAACGACGATATGAAAAATAGTTGGAAAAACAAAAATATTGAACAAACGTTCGATTTAAAGAGCGAAAAGAATAATACTATCCAATTTTGGACGAAGAGGACTGGAAACGAATCCTTGTCACACGACAATAAAACGAGTTGGGAAAGTTAGATCACATGGGTAAGTTCGGTCACATGGGGCGGGCCCGACTATGGAATACCCTACACTCTTGGTGAATATATTAGTGGTATAATTTGGTGGGATAATTTTTAATAATTTACGACTAAAATTTCCACTACAAAAAATCGGTAAAAAAATGAAAAAATTCAAATGTGGGCGGATCACGCCCATTTTTGGAACATATATTTTTAAGCGAATTCTAACAATATGTTTAAAATTTTATAAATATATATGTAATACTTTTCGAGTTATTCGTTCCTAAATAGTAATATATAAGTGAGTTGTATGGGAGGTGGGTGTGTCCGTTGACCGATTTTGCTCAAATCCAAACTCTGAACCATTTTTTTGCAAAAACGTATTGAAACCAAATTTCATTGCATTCTGACTATTATTTTTCAAGTTATCTTGTATCCGGTCAGAAAGCAAGACAGACGGACATGGCTAAATGGACTCGGGTAGTGATGCTGATCAAGAATATATATAATTTTCCATACCGAACACGCCTCCTAAGGGGCGCTACAATATCTGCACAAACTTTAATATACCCTGTACCTCATAGGTGTAGGGTATAAAAATATATCATTTGGGGGTTAGTAATTTTTCACTGAACGGCAATCGTCAAATTGTGAAAATTCACGTGAAGTCAGCAAATGATAGATTTTATGCACTTTTATCATCTTCAATTTAAACCATTTCAATTCAATAAAAATCTAAATTTATGGCGCATATTCATGGACAATTTAAAGTCAACTTTAAATTAAAACTCAGCTTTTTGTCAAATTATTCTATACAAAATTTGTCAACAGGGTCGAATTTATTTTTAAACTTGATTTTAAATTGTCTATGATTATGTCTTTAAAAGCTATTATCTCAATTCAAAATTCTTGCAGTTATCCTGCAAACCATTTGACGATATAAATTCGAATTAATAATGATACATTTTTGATATAAAACTCGAAGTTTTTCAAAATTGAATTGTGTTCTTTAGCTTTTTGCCAAAATACAATTTTCTGAATAATTATAATTTCTTTATCGCAAAAAAAACCCTTTACGATATCATATCTATGCGAAAAAAACCCTTTGCGCAGTAAATGCCACTATTTTGTATTATGGAAAATGACTCGCATAATTCGAATATATGGATTAATAATTTTTCTATGCTTAGGTTTACTAGATTTCGTCACATATTTGCAAATATCTCGCATTTTAAATAATTGATACCATCAAGTGTTATACATATCAAATAAAAAGGAATCAACATCCAGTAATTATTTCTCACAACATTTTGAAATTGGTTTACTAGTTTAGGAGTGCTCTGAAATTGGAGTCATAAAGCAGACCAATTTTTGAGTGTTTTATGAGCTCTCAGAGAATTGACTCTTAAAAGTAGCTCATTTAAGACTGTTTTCGTAGCTCTTAAAAATAATACTCATAAAAGATTCATATTTTGGAGTTATTTAGGAGCCCTCATAAATTAGACTCCTAAATGCATCAAAAATAAAATTGTTTCTGAGCGCTCAGAAAATAGACTCATAAAAGTTATAAATTTTAGAATGTTTTAGGAACGTTCCAAAATTTGACTCATAAAAGAGTCCCACTCATGAGCGCTTTAGGAGCCCCCTCAAATCAAACTCACAAAATTATCAAATTTAAGAGTATTTTAGGAGGACACATTAGGAGCCTACTGTTTAAATAAAATTGATAAACTTGTATTCGTTTTGAATTTGAAATCAAATGAAAAATAATAAAATATTAGTGTAAATTCAACAGACAAACCTACATATTTAATGGATTTTTTGAAATGTATGCATTTTCTCACGGATGTCTGGACTAAGATAAACATGAACATGCACTATGTTGGATTTATTTCAGACACATACTATATTTCTGAAGAAAGAAAAACTCCAAAAATGAAGTAATTGGTGTTGTCTGGAAATTGTCAAAATGTGAATGTTTTAAGAATATTTTAAAATGATCAAAAATACGCGGATTTTTGCGCTCTTTAAAGCACAGTTTCTGTAGCCTTTTTGGGGTCTTTTTAATGCTCAAATATGAGTGTTTTAGTAGTAATAAAAGTGTCAGAAATATGAGGGTTTTTGGGCTCATAAAATGGGGCCCTCTACCCAGGGGTTGGGAGTCTTTTTGGGCATTTTTTAGTACTCAAATATGAGTGTTTTGATGTAATAAAAGAGTCTGAAATATGAGGGTTTATGGGCTCATAAAATGGTGCTCTACCCAGGGGTGTGGAGCATTTTTGGGCTCTTTTTAGAGCTCAAATATGAGTGTTTTAGGAGTAATAAAAGTGTCAGAAATTTGAGGGTTTTTGGGCTCATAAAATGGTGCCTCTACCCAGGGGTGGGGAGCCTTTTTAGGCACTTTTTAGTGCTCAAATATGAGTGTTTTAGGTGTAATAAAAGAGTCTGAAATATGAGGGTTTTTGGGCTCATAAAATGGGTCCCTCTACCCAGCAGTCGGGAGCCTTTTTGGACTCTTTTAAGTGCTCATATATTAGGGTAACACTCATAAATATGACACATTTAGGAGCCTTAAAAGACTCAAAATGTTTGCTGGGTAAGTTATATATGAAAAAAATATATGAGTAAGATTTGTTGATAGAAAAATTATGTGAAAGCATTATAATTGAGCAAAATAAATAATTGATATACTATTTGATCATATTAGTTATTTAAACCGAGAGACGTTTGCAAATATATGTGACCACTTTTTTGAAAGCGCGGTAAAAAAAATTTTTGACCGATACCTATCCATTGAAAAATTTGTACACCTAATTTTTGGAATCAACATAGTACAAAAATAGACTTGTCTACTGCACAGAATGGCTTGAGTGTAGTGTTATCGACAACGACAATTTCCGTATTGATATCGTTAAAATATCGTTTGGTTTGATGGATTTTGACTTCACAGATAGATCTATGAGATCAAGTTTAAAATGACACTATAAGGAAAGTACGTAGTTGATTCTGGTAGCACATATTTATTTTTTGATAACTGATGTCCCATTACCATCTATGGGACATAAATCAATTCAAATTTTAAATTATTTAAAAATAGTTGAAAAACATGATTTAGAAATACATGAATCTTTATAAAATTCCTCGTTTTCGTCACAGATACCCCAGTCCACCGAGGGCAAGCACTGGTTCCACTACGTGGACAAAACCGTCACCATGGATCTGTTGAAACAACTGACCGACGAGTTCATTGCCATCTACGAAAAGAGTCCGGCGCGTCTCAAGTCCAAATTGAATTCGATCAAGGCGCTGGCACAGGGCGCCAGCAATCGTGCGGTCAACAAGGACAAGAAAGGCACGCCAGAGGAATGGAAAATGATGGATATGATGAAAATGTATCATTCGTCGATTAATACCAATGAGCCTAATAATGCGCACATGGCAACGAATTCGTTTCCAACTGAACATCAACAGCAGCAACAACAACAGCAGCAGCAACAACAGAGTGGCAACCAACAGCAGCAACAGGCTTTGTTGCCGCCGCCACAAACGCATCAGCAGCAACAACAGAATCGCAATCGACCAGAAACGCATTCTAGTCATCAGCATCGTTCGCATCATTCCTCGTCGTCGTCGACGGCTGGCGGCGGTGGTGCTGCGACGCATCATCATCACCATCATCATGCAAAGCAGAATTTTGGCAATGATGTGTTGGGTAAAATATTTAAAATTTTATTATTTTATATTTTAATATAAAAACTGTAAAATTTAGATCACAAAGCAGCAGCAACGCATAAACAACAGCAGCAGCAACAACAATCGGCGCATTACAACAATGCCAGCGGCAACAATCGCGCGTCACGTGAACACGCCTCATATGCGCAGGGCTTAAATGCGTTGCCATCCATGCAACAGCAGCAGCAACAACTGCAGCAGCAAGGTGGGCGTAACAATCTACCGCCCGTTGCCAACAACAATCGCTCGATGATGCCTGGCGCCGCGCTCTCCGGCAAAATGGTTAATGCTTCTTCTGCGCACGATCCTAGTTTTATGAAACAACGTGTGGCACCAGTAGCACCAGGCGCTCTGCCTACGTCACACAAATTTCCACAGAAACCTAAAGAGCATCAAAGCAGCAGAGGGTCGTCGGCGGCAGCGCCACCACCACCAACAACAGCAGCAGATGCCGCCAAAATGGCAGCAGCAGCCACTAATAATAATAATAAAATGTTTGCGCCTACATTGCAAACAGCAGTTGGCGCTTCGGCCAGTCAACAACAGCAACAGCAGCAACTTTTATTAGCGCAACAGCAGCAACAACGCATAGCGCCACCTGGCGCCTATCAGCAGCAGTCACGCAGCAGCCAACCGAAACACGAGCAAAACTCTACCGTCCAGCTGAAGCATGACGCGCCTTTTAATGCCGATAATATTGGTGCCTATAATGCGGGCGGCTTAGGAGCTGAGGCCATGGATATTGAGTCCAACTATGCTTTTGCCTCAGCGCAAGGTTTTAAACAGCAACCACCGCCGCCAACGAAAACATCTATGTTCAGTCCGGAATGGAGTGGCAGCAGCAGCGGCGACAAAAAGCCGCAGGATTACAACAGACAACAACAGTCAGCGGCGGGAGCTGTAGCGCCACTTAGTCCTAAACGCGAGCGCAGCGCCTTGACGCCCACCAAGCAGGAGCGTAAGCGCCAGGCGGCCGCAGCTGCTGCCGCCGCCGCTGCTACTGCCGCTGCCTTTGCGACGCCGAAGCTGCAGCAAATGCCGAAAAATGCGCTTGCGGGCACAAGCGCAACATCGGCAACAACGACACAAAATGCAACCACTGCAGCCGTGGTGGCGGCGACAACGATGAACTACAAGCGACCCAACGATCAGACAAGCCTTAAGCAGGAGGACGATTTGATGCGGGACACGAAAATCAGACGCGTGGACGCCTCAGTCGTCAACAACTCCTCCTCAAGTAATACGTTTGCCAACTTTACTGAAACGAATCCGGATCTGGTGCGAAATCTATTGAAAGAAGGTCTTTGCACGTCGGGCGCTTTAATAAAGTCGGAACAGCCACCGGCACAGCTGCTGGAGCAGCCAGCACTACAACAACAAACACCTGCAATACAACAACACCAACAGCTAACGCAACAGCAGCAGCAACAAGCAGCACCACCAACGCAACAACACGCTGCGCATTTACCCGAGCAAGTGGACGATGCCGTCAGCTCGAAAGCGGATAAAAAGAAAAAGAAGGACAAACACAAGCACAAGGAGAAGGACAAAGACAAGTCCAAGGAGCGAGAGGAGCGTAAAAAGCATAAAAAGGACAAAGATAAACACAAGGAGCGTGAATCGGATGAGTCTGCGGCGGCGTCGGCGGTTAAAATTAAAATTTCAAAAGATGTTGTTGGTGTTGCTGGTGTCAGCGGCGAATCGGGAGGTTTTAAAATTAAAATTCCCAAAGATCGCATACAAACCGATATAAGCTGTGGCGGCGGCGGTGTTGGTGGCAATGGCGGCATTTTATTGGCGGGTCATGATGTTGGCGGTGCGCCGCCCGCTTTGAGAATAAAAATTTCAAAAGATAAACTAGACAACTACAGCAGTGGTTCAACGGATGCGCAGGCGCATGCGCCAGCGATGCATGCGTTGCAACATAATTCACATGCAGCCGGCGGTGGTGGTGGCGGTGGCAACAACAGCAGCAGCAATAATAATGGTAGCAGCAGCACCACCAGTAGTAGTAGCAGCAGTAGCAAAAAAAAAGATCGCGATCGTGAACGCGATAAAGAGAAGAAACGTAGCATTGAATATATGAAAACTGCCAATGGCGCTGCAGCGGCGGCGGCTGCTGCGGGAGTTTCAGGTGCCGCTGGCGCATTTCTGCAAACCTCAACCACGTCGTCGTCTTCCAATGCTGTAGCAAAGAGTACGAGCTCCTCCTCCAGCAAGGTATGTTTTTTGAAAAAGCAGTAGCCCAGTTTGTAGTTGCTCTAGTAAAATACGCTGCACCCTGATTTTTGAGTTGTAGGTTTTAAAAAGTCTAAATATTATTGTATATTCGAAATTATTAATGAAAATCCTACAAAGTTAGATATTTAAAATGCAAATGTTGAATTTTTGACAAGAATATTAAACTGTTTTTATGTTTTTCGATGCCTATTCAAAAATCGTTCATAACTGGTCAAACAAGTAGATATATTTTATTAATTTGCAACCAATTTTTGCCAATATTTTAAATTTAATTTTGTTCGGTTAATGTCGACGAGTCTTTTAACAAATTAATACAACAAACCATGAAGTTATGTAATATGATCTACAAAACACATATCCTATTAATATAATAAATCTGTTTGTTCGTTTGTACGTTTGTACGTTTGTACGTTTGTACGTTTGTACGTTTGTACGTTTGTACGTTTGTACGTTTGTACGTTTGTACGTTTGTACGTTTGTACGTTTGTTCCGCTTCTCCGTCTAAACGGCTGATCCGATTTTCTTGAAATTTTTACCACAGATGCGGTATGGTCTGGAAGGAATGATAGGCTATATATGGGCGGGATTGGACAAAGAGGCGTGGCACCTCCCATACAACCTAAACTTTCAATACGATATAACTCGGCACTTTCACCAGCTACGAACATGAAACAAAAAACTCAAATACAAAAAAAAAAATTAAAAACAAAAAAACAAAAGCACAAAACAAAACAAAAGCAAAAATACAAAAACAAAAGCAATCACGTTTGTTCCGCTTCTCCGTCTAAACGGCTGATCCGATTTTCTTGAAATTTTTACCACAGATGCGGTATGGTCTGGAAGGAATGATAGGCTATATATGGGCGGGATTGGGCAAAGAGGCGTGGCACCCTCCATGCAACCTAAACACGATATAACTCGGCACTTTCACCAGCATCGAACATGAAACAAAATACTCAAACACAAAAAAAAAAAATTAAAAACAAAAAAGCAAAAGCACAACACAAAACAAAACAAAAGCAAAAATACAAAAACAAAACCAATCACATAAAACCACAATCCAAACTAAATGAAAAACAAAAAAAGGAAAGAAAAAGAAAAACAAACTCACCACACTAAAACTAACCAAACTAAAACTCACCACACTAAAATTCACCCTTAAATTAACCACACTAAAACCCACCACACTATAATTCACCACACTAAAACTCACCACACTAAAATTCACCACACTAAAACTCACCACACTAAAACTCACCACACTAAAACTCACCACATAAAAACTCACCACACTAAAACTCACCACACTGAAACTCACCACACAAAAACTCACCACACTAAAACTCACCACACTTAAACTCACCACACTAAAACTCACCACACTAAAACTCACCACACAAAAATTCAACACACTAAAATTCACCACACCAAAACTGACCACACTAAAACTCACCACACTTAAACTCACCACACTAAAACTCACCACACTTAAACTCACCACACTAAAACTCACCACACTTAAACTCACCACACAAAAATTCAACACACTAAAATTCACCACACTAAAACCCAACACACTAAAATTTCACCACACTAAAACTCACCACACTAAAATTCACCACACTAAAACTCACCACACTAAAATTTCTCCACATTAAAACTCATCACACTAAAACTCACCACACTAAAACTCACTACCCAAAAGTCGCCACACTAAAACTCACTGCACTAAAATTCACAACAATAAAACTCACCACACTTAAACCCACCATACCAAAACTCACCACACTAAAACTTACCACACTAAAACTCACCACACTAAAACTCACCACACTAAAACTCACCACACAAAAATTCAACACACTAAAATTGACCACACTAAAACTCACCACACTAAAATTTCACCACACTAAAACTCACCACAGTAAAACTCACTACACTAAAATTTCACCACATTAAAATTCACCACTTTTAAACTCACCACATTAAAACTCACTACACTCAAATTTCGATACACTAAAAATCACCACACTAAAACTCACCGCACTAAAATTCACCACACTAAAACCCACCACACTATAATTAACCACACTAAAACCCACCACACTAAAACTCACCACCCTAAAATTCATCACATTAAAATTCATCACACTAAAACTCACCACAATAAAATTCACCACACTAAGACTCGCTACACTAAAACACGACACACTAAAACACGCCACATTAAAATTCACCTCACTAAAACCCACTACACTATAATTGACCACACTAAAACTCACCACACTTAAAAACACCACACTTAAACTCACCACACTCAAATTCACCACACTAAAACTCACCACACTAAAACTCAACACACCAAAACTAACCACAATTAAACTCACCACTCCAAAATTCACCACATCTAAACTCACCACATTGAAACTTACTACATTAAAACCCACCACACTAAAACTTCTACTGGGAAAAACTCTACGGGGAAGAATTCTACGAGAAAGAATTCTACCGGGAACAATTCTACCGGGAGAATTCTACGTTGAGAATTCTACGGGAAAGCGTTCTATGTGGATTTTACGGGGAAGATTTCTACTGGGAATAATTCTGCGGAGAAGCGCAGTCTGAGAAAAAATTGTCTTTGAGAAAAGTTGTTTTGGCGGAGAATTATTTGGTTACCACATTTATAAAACGAATAAAAAAATTTCAACAGCTAAGCACGGGCCCCTCATATAAATAATAAAATGTTTTTCATATTAATAAAATCGCTCCATATCTTTGAATTCAGAAAATCTTGGCACGAGTCGTGCACGGGTCCAGCTAGTAAAAAATATATACAAAACCAATCAATTGTTATTTGATATTCAATAATTCGAATTTTGGTGTTTGACCTACAGTTTACAGAACACAGTCCAAAAAAACCCATGCGATATTTTACAAAAAAAAAGTACTAGAGATAATATTAATATTGCAGAAAAATCAACAATAAGTATCAAAAATAAATTATTTCTAGCAAATAATATTAAAAGCAGTGGCTGTTTTTATTTCCATACGAAAACAATTAAGAAAAGATAGCTTTAATTTTTGATTGTCTATTACAGATTATTAAATCATAGAAAATCTGTACTTCTGAATCAAAATAAAAGAATCTCATTTCTTTTAAATTCAAATTTGTCCTAAAATTCATATTTTATATAACGATATTGTTCTATGTTCTAGAAACAGATTTAATTTATTAAATGAATAATTACGGTTACTGGATATTATTGAAAAAAAAAAAATTAAAAAATATATCTAAATTACAGGTCCACGAAATACTATTTTGAGAACCACCACGACGAATTTTATATTAAAGCATTTTGCCATATGAATTTAATAAAACATATACGGCAGTTAAAAGGTGATAATATGCAGGCAGCTTTCATGCTGGAAATCGACAGATTTACGCAGGTTTCCCGCAAACAAAGGTGGAGTTTATATCAAAATCAACCTGTCTGTTGCCTGCCTTAGTTCTGTAAATTAGCAAACTCGAGCTATATAAAAAAAATATTTATGCGATGAACATAGAAAAGAAAATAAAATATCGTCACTATCATGCCATAGGGGTGGAATGTGCAATTGTGCGTTCTTTTACATTTTTGAATGTAGTTTATCCTGAAGTATGCTGTGCCAAAATCGAGTGTCATTTTGTTGGATATTTCTAGCCACAAAAGACAAAACCAAAAGGACGAATTTGAAAAATTGAAAGTCTTGTCATGCCAAAAGGGTGAATCTTTTCGTTTTTTTGCTATAACTTTTTATTGGTATAAGATAAAATCGTGGTGTAATTTATTTATTGTTTGTTTTCAAAGCACCTATCGATCTGCATCATTAATTAAAAATATTTGCCAAACATTAATTTGTTATTTCCCATAGGTCCCACCACTTTGAGTACAAATATAACACGCACAGCTCAAAAATGGTGAGAGAGCTCGGCCTAAGTTCTTATAGGACTGTAGTGCCAAACTATTATTATTATTATTATTAAAGAGTTATAGCAAAAAAAACGAAAATATTCGCCCTTTTGGCATGACAAGATTTTCAATTTTTTCAATTTCTTCTTTTTTTTGGTATACTTTTTTATTGGTGCAAGACAAAATAGTGGTGTAAAGATATTTATTGTTTGTTTTTAAAGCACCTATCGTATGGCATCAGTATTTAAAAATATTTTGTCAAACACTTTTTCCTGCAAATAACAAATGGCAAATTAATGTTTGACAAACTATTTTTAATTAATGATGCAGATCGATAGGTGCTTTGAAAACCAACAATAATTGCCTTTACATCACTATTTTATTTTGTACCATTAAAGAGTTATAGCAAAAAACGAAAATATTCGCCCTTTTGGCATGACAAGATTTTTAATTTTTCCTATTTCTTCGTTTTTTTGCTATAACTCTTTATTGGTGCAACATTAAATAATGGAGTAAAGATATTCATTATTTGTTTTAAAAGTACCTATCGACTGGCATCCTTATTTTAAAATATTTTGCCAAACATTTTTACTGTAAATAACAAATGGCAAATTTATGTTTGACAAAATATTTTTAAATAACAATGCCAATCGATAGGTGCTTTAAAAACAATTAATTAATGCATATACATTACTATTTTATCTTGCGCTAATAAAAAGTTATAGCATTAAAAACAAAAATATTTGCATTTTGGTCAGGATATATCCTCACAAAATCCGTATTATAATTCAGCAGGTTGTCCAAATCTAATGATATTTTACATACGTTATAATAATTGTCAAATAAACCAAAATAAAAGAAAAAATTTAAAAAATATAAATTTTGCTAATTTTTAAAACACTTCAAACTTTAAAATTTGATTTCCCAACATTTTTAAAAATGCACATTCGCCCCTTTGGTATGACGGTGACGATATATGCAATCAAAACACTTTACAAACCATGATCTCTTATACAGGGTGCAGCGTATTTCAAAAATTTAGCAGTACCTTGTAAAATATTTGTATTATATTTTTTGCGTATTTAATATATTTGACTTTATTAGTTTTTATTACATTGCATTTTAGTATCGAGCATTTTAGTTTCATAGCATTATTTTGTTAATATTTTTTTATAATATTTATATTATTTATTTTAAATTGCATGCATGGTATTTGTTTAGCATGTGCAAAATGAAAGCATTTTTACAAATTATCATTTTCCCCACAACCAACCAAACAACACATACATCAAACAGCATTAATTAATTAAATTAGCAAAAACAACAGGTTGCCTGTAGTTTGACAATAGTACAAATACATAAAAAAAATCAAAACACCTACATTCAACTAATAATTAAACTTAACCAAACACTGTACATATTATATGCAGGTTCTTAGTTAATAACATATGTTATTTTTTACTGGGGTTAAGGTATTTAAAAAATAAACGTAAAAACACTACTGCTTTATGGCAACAACAATCAATAAACAAAATCAATAAATTTAATTAAATTAAATTTAAAAAAAAACAAAAACTAAAGAACAAAAGAACAACCAACAACAAATCGCAACAACGCAATCATTTTACAGATGCAGCAACATTACAACAATAATATGAGCCAATTATTTGGGGAGTCAAACGACGACGACGATGATGATGATGACGACGATGAAGTTGATTATGCGCGCGCTAAGAAAACAAAGTCTTTCAGTGACGTAGGCAATTTTAATATGCAACAACAGCAGCAGCAACACCAACAGCAGCACCAACATCAGCAGCAGCAGCAACATCATCACCACCACCAGCAGCAGCAGCAGCAGCATTATCATGCGCACCAGCAACAACAACAGCAGCAGCAGCAACAACGTCAGTTGTATCAGAAAAAATAGGCTTTTGGTTAATGTCGTCGCGACCTTAGCTTCAAGCTTAGCTTTAGAGTACCTACTACTACTATTTAATAAAACAGCAGTAACTATTTTACTCTACTCTTTTTTATAACTATTTTTTAAATTAAATATTGAACGCAATGGTTAGCATTTAGTTTTTAGATGTTGCATCTATTTGTATCACATATTTTGAATATTTTTTTTCAAATTTAATTACTCTTATTTTTTCTGTTCTTCAAATTGGTTTTGCACAGCTAAATCAAAAATAAACAAAAAAAAAACATTTTTTCAAAAAAATCGTTTAAAATTTTTATGCAAATATTTTAGTTTTTAATACAATATAATTAATTTTCTATTTTTTATAAACATTTTTTTTATAAAATTTTTAACATTTATGGTAATTTAGCGAAATTCTTATTATTTTCTAGAAATTTTAATGTAATAGCAGATTTTTTCAATTGGGGTATTCACAAATGAGTGACTTTCTTAAACAGCAACAATAGGTGTTTTACAACAACATTATACAGAGACATCATGGTTTATGACAAACATTTTTAAAAAAGTTTACAATTTAAAGGCGTAAATCAATGCATTAACTTTTATATTATACAATTTCTCCCAATTATATTAATATTACAATTGTTTTTGCATTGTTCTGCCCAATATAATGTTATAATTATACAGAACTTTCACTACTTTAGCATGTTGTCAAGAAATAATTAGTAACATAATTCATATAATTTACAAACTAAATCAAAAGAACGCTGAAAAAGCAGCAACGTAACAGTATAACTGCGTAATTAATATCTTTAAGCTGTATAATCTCAAGAATAAAATTGTTTTTTTTTTATTGAATTTTTCGTTTTTTTTATTTTTTAAAATTAAGGTTCAAATATTACGAGCAAATATATGATTATTACAGATTTGTGTAAACATATATCTATATTTTTGAAATTTTAAATTAAATTAAGATATTGTCTTAACGTGCTCAAGGCCCAGTCGATACAAATTGGGTGTTTTGTACTTACAAATAAAACAACAAACAATTGGCATAATGCATTAAATGCAGATAGTACAGCTGTTTCAGAGGCAGCCAATACCCTGTATCAGTGATCTTTCTTTGCAGATTCTGCATTTGAAGTCGCTAAAGTTTCCATTTCCAATGAACATAATAAGAATTATCGAAGAAAGAACCAAAAGCAAATAATGCAAAAACTGCAGCAACTCAAGATTTTGCCAAAGTTGTTTTATTTGTTGGTACAAAACACTTAATTTGTACAGACTGGACCTTGAGCACGTTAAGACAATAACTTAAAATAATGAAAAGAGGTATAAAACGGAAACATTAATTTTAAAATAAATACAAATTCAATGATTCAAAATCAAGCTTCTAAATAAATTCGGTTTTCTTTGAAAGTTTTAAAAAATAACTACCCAAAATAAATAACAGTTACCTTATTACCCAAGTAACAATCCCTACCAGTATCCAGTCAGTTTTACTAGTCACTTGTCGAGTAAATCGCAAGCGATATCACGCACTTTTCGACCAAAAACTAGTCAGTAAAACTCTTCAGTTTTTGGCCATTTCCCCACCAGTAACCGACCAGATCTTGGCTTGTTTTAATGACAGGGATCTATTTTTCAAATCCCTACTAGTAACCGACCAGATTTTGACTAGTTTTACTAGGGACAGACCAATATTTGGACTGGCTAAGATCTACTCTTCAAATCCCTACCATTTTTGACTAGTTTTACTGGCGGCGATATATTTTTGAAATCTCTACCAGTAACCGACAATGTTTCGACTAGTTTTCACTGGCGAATATGTACTCCTCTAATTCCGAGAAACTTAGCAGTATTTGAGCTACCTAGTAAATTGTTGCTTGGGTAGTTTTTGCTCGCTCGATGGCTAATAGAATTTTCAATTTCATCAATATTGTTTTTGCTATTTTCGAATTAAAGCTTCCATAGAATATACAATTGCCATATTTTATTTAAATTTACAAGTTTTCAAATTTAAAAATAACTAAATTATGTAAAACGATTCTGATTCGTAACATTTCCCTTAATACTTTTCAACAAATCGCTTTAAATTAGAATTATGTGACATGTTCCAGATTTCGATCGATTTCCAATCGAATTTTATATAAAATCTGTAAACCGTTTTTGAATTCGATGTTACATACAAATAATTCTTTTCCAAACGAATTCAAATCGTTCAAATCAAAGCATATTTTGCTGCATTTTTATATCGAGACGTCCAATTCAAAAACATATGTTTATAAATTTTATATGAATTTAGATCGTAATTCAATCGAAAGTCAAAACATGGCCCTATTCTATATTTTTTTAAATCGTTTTAAGATTGTAATACATTGAAAATTCAAAATAAACTTATTTCAATGCAATATTTATTATGATTTTATATATTTTATCTTTGAATACTAAATTTTAAATACAAAAAAAAATTGATAATTTGATTTTAATACGATAATTTTATTTCGAAGAACATGCAGTTTGAGTTAATCAATTCGCTTTAGCCTCTTGTAATCTGAAAAAGCTGTTACAGGACATATAAAATATACAAGAAAATGAATGTAAAATATTAATTGAAATTATAGGAAGGGATAGAAAATGAGAGACAGTTTTACTAGACATTTTTACCGGGGATATTCTTTCACAAAACAATTCTTCTCCAAGCCAATTATTCTTCGACTCATTTATTCTCCAGAGATTTTCTCTCATCTGCCCCATATAATTCTTTTCAGGAAAATTCTCCGGATAATTATACTTCGATGCAATATATCGTCGGGACAATGTTTTTCTGAGACAATTCTTACCTTAGACAATTCTTAATCGCGACAATTTTTCCCTGAGACAATTCCTTTCCTTAGCAATATTTTCCATTATCATTTTTATATTATTAAATAATTCTTTTAATATATAATCAACACTATCGGAAATGAATATTGCTACAAATTATATTATTCCGAACGACAATGAACCAGAATTTATTTCCCTACAAAATTTTATGTTCGGGAGAAACCAAAAAAACATCAGATAGAGGTCTGAAAAAATGATGGGGAAGAATTGTCCGGAAAATTATTGTTTCCGGGAAAATAATTTGAAGCCGAATTATCTAAAGAAAAAATTAAATTGACTCAGTAAGTCACTGAGAAGAGTTGTCTCGCGAAAGAATTATACCGGAAAAAATGATTATCCGAAAAGAAATTTAGGTATATAGGTATTTGACTCGTACATGAAAAGGCTGTACAAACCTTAAACATAGCCTAAATTCTCTATAAATATAGAATGTTGTACAAAACTACACTCAGAGGATAATTGTCGCGGAGTTGAAGAGAAAATATTATTTTGGGATAGAATTGTCGAGAAATAAATATCGGGATATAGAGTTGTCGCGAAATATTGGTCCGGTTTACCTAGGAAAAAGCAGTATCACCGCTTTAACGTTCCAAATCGTTCCAACTACTTGGGCAATCAGAAAATAATTGATTCTCAGATGAATTCTCTCGGTGAAAAGGAAAATTGATCGTGAAATAGAATAGTCGAGGAATAATTGTCCGACTCATTAGCAATATCACCTTTAAACTGTATTATGTAGTATGTTGTTAAAAACTGCTTGTGCAGGCGGAGAAACTTTATCGCAGGGTAGAATTGTCTCGATGAATGGGAAAAATTGTCTCGGTATAAAAATATCGGGGTATATTTATCAGGCCTACCTATGAAAATGCGATATCACCCTTAGACGTAACATAAATACTTAAAAAAAATGATAATGTTCCAAACTATTTGTACCATCAGAGAAGAATTAGTTAGGAGTTTAATTCTCTGGGTAAAAGGCGAAAATTATAGCTGAATATAATTCTATGGTGATAAATGTTCGATTCACGCAAAAAAAAACGTAGTATCACCCCTTAAACATAGCCTTATACTTACTTTAAAATATGGAAAGTCGTTCAAAACTATTTGGGCACTGGGAGAAGAATTCTCTCGGAGTAGAATTAGGTAAAAGCGGAAAAATATCTCTTAGTATAGAAATTTAGAGGAGTAATTGTCCGACTCATCTAGAAAGCCCTTACATATAGCCAACATACTTTAAAATATAGTAATACGTTCAACGTCTACGTTACGCAGTTAAATTTAGGCAATTTACAACTGAAATTATTTCCAAATTGTTACTATCTCTATATGAAAAATAATTTATAATAATAATTTGCATGACTGTTATGCACTTCTTTTGTTATATGTTAATGTTTTTAGTATGAGTTTATGTTGTATTTTATGCAAGTAGTAGTAATAAATAAAAAATGACAAAAAATACCTACAAATCAACAACAAAATTAAATTAAATTAAAATAAAATTAAAAACAAACAATAAATCGATTAATGTTCTAACCAACACCTACACATATTTAACTTGTTTTGCAGTTTTAATTTATGATACACACACTCTGGATTGTAGTACGTACGCACTTAAAACAATCCTCTAAAATGAATCCACTTTTCAGCGGCTTCTACTAAATAAGGATGCAGCGAGGAATAAAAGTAGATAGAAAGTCTGCTACGATGTGTTCGTCGTACGTTCATTCGTTCGTTCGCTCGCTCGTTCGCCTCTACCCTAGGAACGAAATACAAATTGAAACAGCAACAGTTTTTTTTTTTTAATTTTTTTTAAGCACAAAATATTGTAATAATTATTTAATGAAAAAGTAAAAAAAAAAAGAAAAATGTTTAATGAAAAACAACAGTGATTTATTTTACAAACTAAATGATGTATATATTATATATTATTCCAAATAATAAGCCTAATTTAAAGAAACATACTTAAATTAAAACAATATATTACAAAAAGCAAAGAAAGTAAAAATTAAAAATAATAAAAAACACACACATACTATACACAGTTTAAAGTTAATATTAAAATTAAAGCATTTTATGAAACACACATTTTTATTAAACTGAAACAATTTAAACTAATGCCGCCTGTAATATTTGTTAATTAATTATTATTATTATTACTACTATTACAAAATTAAAAAACAAGAAATAAAACGAGCCATAGCATAAATACCACCAGCATCATTAATATTTAAAAATAATGATTAAAATGGCCGCAAGCGCCTAATTTAAATTACAATTTAAAATGCATTCAATAAAGAAAATGTTTGTTAAACACTTGCAAGAATTATTAAAGGAAAAACAAAAAAGAAATGTTGAAAAATAATTAATATTCAAAGCAAACAAAAATATACAGCAAAATATGCAAATTAATAAGCTCTACAAATTAAATATATATTGTATGCTATATATATGCATTAAATTAAATAAATTGAATTGCATAAAAATATATATAAAATATAGAAGCTATAAAAGTGCAGTTCATGAACTAACTACTCGATTCTACAAAACTACTTCAACATTTTTTATATAATATAGTTTTTTGTAACCAATAAAACAACCAACAAACAAACAACCTACAACCAATCAACCAACTAGTGATCAGTTAAATTATATCGTCCAGTTGCGATAAAACAAAAGTTATACAAAAAAAAAAAAAATTTAAACTTAAACAATTTTTTATATATATATATAAAATATACGTTATAATTATTATTATATTAATTCAATAATTAAATTAAAAATTTGTTTTGCTTTAATTATTATTTTTATTTTCATTTTTTGTTGTTGTTTTTACCAGCCAAAAACTATAATTAATTCTATTTTACAGTTACAAATGCTAAGAGGTCGCTTATTAAAATACTTTCCAAGTCGATGAACTATTTATTTGCAACATTTAATTAAAAATATCATTAACATAATTATTATTAATATTTTAGTTATTATTGTGTATGTTTTAATTACTATTATACATTTAAATTATATAATATAAATGTTGCTAATTGCGCTAAAAACAACGCATTGTTCATTTTAAAAAATCGAAATTAATAAGCAGAAGCAGAAGAAATTCAGAAATTATAAAATTTCATTATAGTTTTGTTGTATATTAATTAATATAAAAAGAAAAAAAAGAAACACAAAAAAAAAATGTAATTTATTTAGAAATTTGTTTTTTTTTTTCTTTGTTATTCACACATTGTATATAATATACTTGGAAGTATAATAAACATTTTCCTGAAAAACTGAAATTGAATTAAAAATTGAACATTGAATGAAATGTAAAAACAAAAACCAACAAATACAACTAAAAAAGAACGGAATTATTTGTGTTTTATTTTTATGACTATAATAAACAATAGACTATAGTAAAGTAGGCGCAATTTGAATGTTTCAACATCCAAAAGATATCTTAGGTTTACTATAATTCGTGCAAATTTGATTTTTGCAGTTCATATTTACAGTTTTTAAAATACATAATAAATTTATTTTAATTTAATTAGGGGAGACCGGGGCTAAGTCGACACCGGGGTACAGTCAACATTTGCTTTAAACGCGAATGGGATGTCAGATCAACTTCAAATTGATACTGTACACGTAACATTAGGTGCAACTGTTACCAAAGAAGAGAAATCCATGTTGTGTGCTTGAACTTCAGTTTTTTTGTAATACAATGTGTTTTTTGACTCCAAAAGTTAGATATTGATAAAGTAGTAAACTTGTACTTGCCATTGAAGTTTTAATTATTTATATATTTTGTTGTAAGTTTTATATAGTAAGAGGTTCACTTATCATGTAGTGTTGATTTTTATTTTATTTTTCCATTATTTTTTTTTTTTTTTACAAAAGAGTCCTTTCTTACAATATAAGGAGATTTGTCAATCATTTAACCATGATTTAAGAAGTTATTGCAAAAAATAGCTAAAATGTGAATAATATGAGTAATCGTAAAATCGGCACCAAAATAACACAGTACGAATAGTTTTTTTTTTATCTTGGAACATATAATTCAATTGAATTGAAAGATATCAGCTAAAATGTGCATTCGTGAGAAAAGTGTGTAGTTTCGACTTTACCCCAGCTTATTTTCAGAAGCAGGTTTGAGGTTGTGTCGCATTTACGTTTGTTTCGTGGAAATTAGATATTGTAGATCTTTAAAGCTTATGGAACATTTTTAGCTAATGAATCAAACTATTTAACTGTATTATTATTTTCGTCCAATATCGTTGATGTGGTGGTCAAAATTAGCATTAAAAAAAAGTGTCCACTTAGCCCCGGTCTTCCCTATGTTCGTATATGATGGAAAGATATACGAATTCGAATTTCGGTGAAATGGCAAACCTTACTGAAGAGAAATGTCAAAAGAGCGGCAAGAAATATGGCGTCGTTTGCTGTCCCTGTCGCTCTACTTTTGTAGCGTCCCTATTAAAAAAACCCTTTAATTCGGTTTTGTTGTTAAATATTATAAATTTGATCGACAGTGAATTTTCTAAAAATGATTTTTTTTTTGTTATAAAATATTTGAAATTAGTTTGATATAAAAATTTTACACTAAACCCTGAATCTGACGATTGAATAAACAATCAACTTTTGAATCAATTTTCATAGCAATTTCTAAAATCAATTGTGTGATTGCCTAATTTTCCATACTAAAATTGGGCAATCACACGATTGATATTCAAATTATTTGAAAACTGATCAAACGTTGATTGTTAATCGTGTGATTCAGGCATTAAAATTATTTTTTAAATTAAAAGTTGTGTTTTTTTAATTCAAATTTTCACTAAAAATTCAAATTTTCACTAAAAATTAAATTTTTCACTAAAAATTTACTATAAACCTAAAATTCAATTTTTCACTAAAAACTAAATTTTTCACTTTTTTCACTAAAAATTAAATTTTTAAATGTTTCACTAAAAAATCCAAATTTTCACTAAAAATTCAAATTTTCACTAAAAATTTAAATTTTCACTAAAAATTAAATTTTTCACTAAAAATTAATTTTTTCACTAAAAATTTAATTTTTCACTAAAAATTCAATTTTTAACTAAAAATTCAATTTTTCACTAAAAATTCAATTTTTAAATGTTTCACTAAAAAATCCAAATTTTCACTAAAAATTCAAATTTTCACTAAAAATTTAAATTTTCACTAAAAATTAAATTTTTCACTAAAAATTAATTTTTTCACTAAAAATTTAATTTTTCACTAAAAATTCAATTTTTAACTAAAAATTAAATTTTTTTACTAAAAATTAAAATGTTTTCACTAAAAATTCAAATTTTCACTAAAAAATAATTTTTTCACTAAAAACTAAATTTTTTCACTAAAAATTAAATTTTTCACTAAAAATTCAATTTTTCACTGAAAATTCAATTTTCACTCAAAATTAAAAATTTCACTAAATATTTCACTGAAAATTCAATTTTCACTAAAATTTAAATGTTTCACTAAAAATTCAAATTTTCACTAAAAATTCATTTTTTCACTAAAAATTAAATTGTTCACTAAAAATTCAATTTTTCACTAAAATTTAAATTTTTCACTAAAAATTTACTATAAAATTTTACTATAAATTTTTCACTGAAAATTTAAATTTTCACTAAAAATTCAATTTTTCACTAAAAATTAATTTTTTTACAAAAAACTCAAATTTTCACTAAAAATTCAAATTGTCACTAAAAATTAAAATTTTCACCAAAAATTCAAATTTTCCCTAAAAATTCAATTTTTCACTAAAAACTAAATTTTTCACTAAAAATTAAATTTTTCACTAAAAATAAAAATATTCACTATAAATTTTTCACTATAAATTCAATTTTTAACTAAAAATTAATTTTTTCACTAAAATTCAATTTTTCATTAAAAAAATGAAATGTTTCACAAAAATTCAAATGTTCTCTAAAAATTCTATTTTTCACTACAAAATTCAAATTTTCAATATAAATCCAATTTTTACTATAAAGTCAAAGTTCACTATAAATTTAATTTATCACAAAAAATTCAAATTTAACGATATTCACTAAAATTGCATTTTATCACCCAAATTAAGTTTTTCACTTAATTTATCACTAAAAAAATAAATTTTCACTTATATTCAAATTCACATTAAAATTTTAAATTTTCACTAAAAATTAATTTGTTCACTAAAAATTCAATTTTCACTAAAATTTAAATTTTTCACAAAAAACTTAAATTTTCACAAAAATTCAAATTTTCACTAAAAATTCAATTTTTCACTAAAAATTCAATTTTTCACTAAAAATTCAATTTTTCAATAAAAATTCAATTTCTCACAAAAATTCATTTTCCCACTAAAAATTATATTTTCACTTTTTCAAATTTAATTTTTTTACTAAAAATTCTTCTATTAACTGAAATTTCCCACTCTCAAATTAATTTAAGTGATTCACAGTATAAGCATTTGAAAACGAGAGTGAAAATGAAAAATATTAGTCGAAGTGAGCATATATTAAAATATTTTTAAACTGCAATTTGTAAATTTATTCGTTGTCGTCATAATGTTCTACTTAATAATGTAGGTATTTTCTATAGTTTATTTTTCGCTTTAAACTAAATACAGGGGGTAATTGATAGTTTATAAAACTTGTGCGACATAGCATTGTAGAAATTCCGGTCGACTAAACCTAGGGAAGTCCCGAACCACTTATGCGCAACATTGCTGCATTACTTAGAACAGAAGACAACAAACAAAACATTTCCAATACAACAAAAAACATCTTTTTTAAATATTTTTGTTTGTTCTAAAAATAAAACTCACATTGACCTCGAATTAAAAATAATAGATGTTTATGTTTTACGCAATTTTTAGCTCTTTTGCAAATTGCAGCCTCATGTTTTGTACCCATTCAAGATTTCTATAATTATCACGTGCTGCTGCCCTGCCGCTGCTTTTCCAATGTATCCAAAGTAAAGTGGCTTGGGAACTCCCCAAAAAACCAAAGTGCCACACAATGACACACGGCTCAATCAATGCCTATGAAGACAGACAGAGAGACAGCCCATGGTGTCGTATACGTCATGACGTAGTGCAACCGGTTTTTTGGATTCTGTTTCCAGAGCAATGTATGTGATTCATACGTCGTCGTCAGGTGTACGGACGGCGCATTCGCTCGCACCAAACACTCGTTTTTATTATTATTTTTATTATTTCATTTTCATTCAAACGAATCGAACCCGCAAATAAATTAATTACAAACAATGTTACTTGTTTGTCAACCACCCCACGACCAGGTTGATGCTGCTCACTCATGTTGGGAATTATTTTAAAATAACTTAATGAGTTTTGTACGCAAATAAAGCAGGCGCTTGGCGGCGGCGGCTGGCGTTGGGCAGTGCGTGGTTTTTAAGAATCTCCGTCGTCCGAGAACCGGTTTCGCTGTTAGATTTCTTAAAATGAGCAGCTGATTGGCTGCTGTAATTATTTTATTGAGTGCGCCACAACAGCCGCACAGTGTAACTGAATGAATTAAAATTTATTTTTAGATTCTTATTTTCTTTACTTTATACTTTTTTCAATTCGTTTATAAAAAAATTAATTTTTAAATAAAATTATTTTAATATTTAATTTTAAACTAAAAATTTCTCTAAATTTTAATTTATCACTAATTAGAATTTTTACAAATAAAAATTTTAATTTACACATTATTTTAAGTGAAAAATATAATTTTGAGTAAAAAGTTAAATTTTTTGTGAAAAACTTAATTTTTTAGTGCAAAATAAAATTTTTAGTGAAAATTTTAATATTTAGAGTAAAATTTAATTTGTAGTCAAAAATTTATGTTTTAGTATACTCATTTTTATTTAGTGAAAAACAAAATGAAATTTTTTAGTGAAGAATTCATTTTTTAATGAAAACTTGAATTTTTTGTGAAAATGTGAATGTAGTGAAAAAAATGTATTTTTAGTGAAAATTTAATTTTTTTTTAGTGAGAATAGGTTTTTTAGTGACACACTGAATTTTTATTGACAAATTGAATTTTTAGTGAAAATTTGATATTTTAGTGGTAAATTGAATTTAAATAAAAATGTTAATGTTTAATAAAAGTTTGAATTTTTAATAAAAAATTTGAATGTTTAGGAAAATTAAATTTTTAGTGAAAAATTTAATTTTTATAGAAAACTTGAATTTTTTAGTGAAAAATTTTATTCTTAGTGTAAATTTGAATTTTTAGTAAAAAATTTAATTTTTAGTAAAAATTGAACTTTAAGTAAAAATTGAATTTTAATAATAATGAATTTTAATTAAATAAAATTGAATTTTTAAGGAAAATTAAATTTTTAGTGAAAAATTGAATTTTTAAGGAAAATTAAATCTTTAGTGAAAAATTGAATTTTTATAGAAAACTTTAATTTTTTTTAGTGAAAAATTTTATTGTTAGTGTAAATTTGAATTTTTAGTAAAAAAATTAATTTTTAGTAAAAAAATTAATTTTTAGTAAAAAAATTAATTTTTAGTAAAAAAATTATTTGTTAGTAAAAATTGAACTTTAAGTAAAAAATTGAATTTTTAGTAAAAAAAGTGAATTTTTGGATTTTTTTTTGAGAAAAATTGAATTATTACACAAAATTTGAATTTTTAATAAAAAATTTAATTTTTAGTAAAAATTTAAATTTTTGGTGAAAAATTTAATTTTTAGTGAAAAATTTAATTTTTGGTGAAAAATTTAATTTTTAGTGAAAAATTTAATTTTTAGTGAAAAATTTAATTTTAGTGAAAAATTTAAATTTTAGTGAAAAATTGAATTTTTAGTGAAAAATTGAATTTTTAGTGAAAAATTGAATTTTTATTGAAAAATTGAATTTTTAGTGAAAAATTGAATTTTTAGTGAAAAATTGAATTATTAGTGAAAATTAATATTTTTAATGAAAAATTGAATTTCTAGTGAAAATTTTGCTTTTTTTTCTGAAAAATTTAATTTTGAATTTTTAAAAATTGTATTTTTAGTGAAAAATTGAATTTTTAATGAAAAATTGAATTTTTAATGAAAAATTGAATTTTTAATGAAAAATTTAGTTTTTAGTGAAAAATTTAGTTTTTAGTAAAAAATTGAATTTTTAGTGAAAATTATTTTTTTTTATGAAAAATTGAATTTTTAGTGAAAATTATTTTTTTTAATGAAAAATTGAATTTTTTAATATTTTTAGTTTTGTTTGTGGTAAAAGTGTTGTCAACATAATTTATTTAACAGGTAATATATAAAATTAGTATATTCAATAATGAAATATAATTCATTAAATAATAATTTTAAAATTTTATTAGATAAATCAAATTTAACAATTAGAATCTGAAGATTTTTATACTGTGCCTGGCATCGCGTACAATGTTCTTGAGTCGCAGCACTCTCAAGTACAATGTAAAATAAACGAAGCCGCTGCTGAGCCTAAGCTCAGCTCAGCTGAGCTGATCCGAGCTGAGACGAGCCGCCGTTGTCCGTCGTGCCGCACAGGCTATAAAACCAACATGTCGGCGGACGATCTGTTCAGTTTGTTGTTGGCAGCAAGTGTTGCAAAATTTTCAAGACCCCAACGTGTTCGTTCGTCGTATACTCGTCGTGTTCGGGTGGCATATCTTGAGAATAACTTAAAGAATCGAATACGTGCTCTTCGTGTGCGCCGTTCGTACAGAATCATTTGAAGCGGAAAATGGAACAGAGCGGTAATAGCAACAGCAACGACGCGGCACAAGGTCACGATTTGAAGGATGGTCAATACGCGTCGTTTGTGAATGGGGGTTTTCAGGCGGACGACTCGTCGTCCAGTGGACATGAGCGGGTCTTTCGGCGCAAGAGCGCCAATGCGAATGGGCTACAACTGGAAGGACTGTCGGCGGCAGCAAAAACAGGCAACGAGTCAATAATGGCGGTCGGCGCAGAAGCTGTTGGTTCACCCAATTTGGATTTCGATGATATACTACCGATGATTGGTGAATTTGGACGTTATCAGAAGATACTCTTCTGCTGTATGATACCGTTTGCTTTTTTTGTGGCCTTTGTCTATTTTTCGCAAATCTTCTTGACACTGGTGCCGGAGCAGCATTGGTGTCATGTGCCCGAATTGGACGCACTGCCCGTCATGGAAAGGTATGTTGCACACAGACTCTAACTACATTGTAGCATAAGTCAGTATAAACCAGTTTCAGTTTCGACTTCCGTATAGTAGCCAATTAAAATTAAAACTAAAATAACAAAATAGCTAAAAAAAACATTGTTCTTTACGTTTAATTAGACTTTTACAACTTAAGCACAAAAATCATAAAGATTTAGTGACCCTGAGTTAATTTGAAAGGAGTTATAAAAAATTATATCTATATTTGAATCTATAACGCATAGTATTTTTTTATATATTTATTTTGATTGCCTTCAAATTAATTAGTCGCGTTTATTTCTTTGGAAAACTGGCTTCATGGACCACGCAAAATACTAAAGATATTAATTATTATTACTCATAATTTAAAGGGAATTCCTATAAAAAATAAACTTCCTACTTTTTTATTATTTATAAAATGTAATTCACAAATCAAGCTTTGAGGCATTTATATAATTATATCTTTTATAGAGCTATATGTCTCAGCAGTTTAACAAACAAAAATGTATTCGATAGAAATTGCATCAAAATTTAATTTTGCATATCAAATAGTTCTATTCTAATATCGTATATCTCAAATGTTCACACAATTAGTAATTTGTAGGTAATCTTCAAAAAATGCATATTTACATTATTCAAATCAATTGAAAAACCCGCACTAATTAAGGGTTTTTATATGTCCGGCCTACAACGAAAACCTGTAAGAAAAAAAATGTACTTGGTACTTTTTTTTTACACATATCGTCATTTCTATGGCAAATCACGACTGTATAACAATTTTAAGTTTAATTTGAAAATAGGATTTTATAGTTTTTAATTTATGATGATTTATGGCATAGAAATAGATTATAAATATTTATAGTTTTTCTATTATGAACTCATCGCCGTAGACTCATCCCCTATAACTTCTATATTTGATTTACAAAAATCAATATATTTCATTTCAAACAATTTCCGATCGATTCAATACAAAATATACAAATTATACGTTGAATTCAAACCGTTTAAAATCTCTGCAATGAATTGAATGGAATTATCTTATTAATAATTTTAATTTCGATCAAAATTAATTTTAGAATATGGGTGAAAATTTATCAACCGTACCTGCTCCAATTTTTTTTGTTTCCGATTTGAATGAAATGTTTGTGAACTTGTAATATATGTATGTGGAGCCCGGAGGAAACCAATCATACCGCCGCAAAGTTCGCTTTCCCGACTAGGGAGGAATGGGACAACGGCCAAGTATTGTCTAGCAATCCGGGGATCCACCTCTACACTGACGGATCATAACTAAACGGTCACACTGGAGCGGGCTTTTTCTGTGAAGCCTTTTCTGCAAAAGAAAGCCTTCGTCTGCATGATCACAACACCGTCTTTCAGTCGGAAGTAGTGGCTATAACAGAAGGGGCTAAATTTATACAAAGCACTCACTGTGTAGACAAGTGTATTAAAATTTTCTCAGACAGCCAAGCTGCCATTAGAGCTTTATCAACGGACAAGGTGAAATCCAGAGTGGTTCTACAATGTAAAGAGGCCCTTGCTGATCTCTTACTTGTTAACACTGTGGACATTAGCTGGGTCCCAGGACACTGTAACATTGAGGGGAACGAAATAGCCGACGAATTGGCGAGAAATGGATCAGAAATGGACACAATCTCAGTCATAACCGGCAGACCTTTCCAATTTCTAAAAAACGAGATGAGCGCATGGGCTTATCGACTTCACAAAAAATCATGGGAAGAATCGAGCGAGGGCCAAGCAACTAAATGGCTATGGGGCCCCCCGAACAAATCCAAAACAAACAAAATTCTAACGCTTAATAAAAAGGAGTTAAAACAATACACAGGCATCCTCACGGGCCATAATGAGCTAAGAGGTCATCTTATCAAATTGGGAAGAGTCGACTCTTACTTCTGCAAGGCCTGTGAGGAAGAGACAGAGACGCTTGAACACTACTTGTGTCACTGCCCGGCATTTGCCAGACTTAGATTCATCCACTTTGGAGCTCTGCTTATTTCATCATTGAAACAACTGGGAAGCTTGGACTGGAAAGTAATAAGAAAATTTGTCAAATCCACGGAATTTATAAACTCCACTGAGTAGCATAACAGCTACAACATATTACAGACGACTCATGATCCGAGGGGTTACAACGGGCCTACTTTATGGCCTAGGTGTACTCTGTGCAATGCTCCTCCTTCAATCAATCAATCAATCAATGTGGAGCCCATTAAAACTTGTTAAATAGGATGGGCTAGTGTGACGGGTTGTCGAGATATTGGGATCTAAATATGGTAAATTTTACCGCGTAGGCTTGTATTGAACTATTTATAACTTGTATCAGAGTGGCTCAATTATAAACATCTATGAGTGTCTTAGAAAGTATTTTTCATACCCTTTACAAGAACAATATTTATTTTGGAAAAAATAATTTTTGTAAACAACATTTTTGAATTTAAAAACGTTTTTGCGGTTTTTGAAAAATGGCCGTTTCTATTTTTTTGTATGACTAGTAGTTTGAAATATTGAAATCGCGAAACTGATGTTTCTCCTAAACCGGTATGTTACTGGTTACTGGGATTTGAATAGTAGATCCCTGTCAGTGAAACTAGTCGAAACCTTGTTTCTGGTAGGGGAATGCTTAGAAACCCAAGAGTTTTACAGACTAGTTTCTGGTCGGAAAGTGTGGGATATTGCTTTCGAGTTACTCGACAAGTGACTTGTAAAACTGGGTGGATACTGGTAGGAATTGTTACTTGGGATATGACTCTTTTTCTGAGTTTAGTAATACAATTCCTAATGAAAATTTGTCAATAAATATCACTCAATAGATTATCATTCATTGGTGAATAATACAAAATACTATTAAATTATATCAACATTTGATTGAAAATTTCAATTCGATCATTTGATTTGTACGAGAATTCTATTTTTCAATACAAATATCGAAGTAAAACTCTTCATGTTTATCCGCGATGTTTCATCTTTTGATCGAAATAGTGTTAAAATTTCAATTTTGTTCTTTTTTATTTTCTATAATTCTGGTTTTAAATACAAATATTGTATGGAAAATGTTCAATCTGAATTTTTATATTCAAAGGTTTTCGTATATAATTTTATTTCTGTTATATACATTTTAAATATAAAATTGACATTGGAAAAATATGTTTTCAATCAATAAAAGATAAAATGATTATAAATTGATAGATTAGTAAAAGTAAAATGAGCGATTTGTTACTGATCCGCCCTCCCAACAGTTGAGTGTTCTGAATGCAGCCATTATTAAAAGTTTTTAGCAAAAACTGCACACTGGGTTGAAAACTCGACAACTAACAAAAAAAAGCATTTAATCGAGGATATTAATTTTATACTTCAAAAGTTTGAAAAATATGAAAGATTATTTTTGTTTTTTTTTTTATTCAAACAGTTAATTAATTTAATATATCTTGTTTGCGAAACGACGTTTTAATTATATCTGTTATTTTGCTTGGAATTTTTGCGGTGATTTTTATTTTCCCCCAGTAAAACTAAACTCAAAACAATGGCATCGAGGAATCCTCAGAATATTATTAATCAAAATCACCATGACATCGATGAATCTTCCGAATATTGTAAGTGCAGACAATTTTCTACAATCATTAAGGAACTAAAAAAAAACAAATTATTACGGTCGGTTGCATAAAATAATAATAAGGCAGTTCAAATTATATTTGACAGATAAATTTATTTTTTGTTATTATTTCAATATTGGTATTATCACTTTAACCGATTTCCATCTATTAATTTTAAAGTATTATGCAACTGGCCTTAAGTACCTATCCCCGATTCGCATTTCGCGTCATATGTTCCATTTAAATAGTTCTAATATAATTTGTATTGAGAATTTCTCATCGATAACATTTTTGTTTCCGATTAGCTAACGAAACATTAACAGGATTCGAAGAAATTGATTTTGATGATTTACTTGTCCTAATTGGAGAATTTGGTTGGTATCAGAAATTGTTATTCTTATGTTTGGGACCATTTTTGTATAATCTGGTAGTCGTTTATTTTACGCAAATATTTATAACTTTGACTCCGGAAAATTTTTGGTGTTATATACCTGAATTGAACGAATTGCCGGTGATGGAAAGGTGCGTACTTGATTAAAACATTTAACAAGTTGAAATTTTTAAATATATTTAGTGTGATTTAAGTTCTGATTGGTACACCCAGAAAAAAATCATGGTAAATTAAAAGTATTTCAATAGAAAAACAATAATTTATACTATAAAAATTGGTCAATAGGATGCGTCCCATTAATTCAGTAATATTGGAACTGTTAATACAATATTTTGTTGTACCATCAATTTTATAATGTGCTTCTTTAATTACAATAAGCAAAATCTATAAATATTTTATGATACGAATTATTAATTTTATAGTATAGTCAAATTACATTTTCCTAATACTTTATTAAAACAAAAGTTGATTTTAGTTAATATAAAATAAAAATAATAATTTTGAAATATTTAGATTAATGGTACTGAATTTTTCGAATACTATCAAATTAATTAGAAAACTTTTGATTCAAAACGAAAAAAACTATTAATTCATGAACCATAAGATTAATGGTCGTACCATTAAGTACTTAATGGGACATTTTCTTCTGAGTGTACTATATCATATTTCTCATAAAGTGTATTGTTTAATATTATAAAAAATTAAATGCCATTTGTAAGCCTAAAATGTGCTCATCTATTGCTATCAATATTAACTACGTTTAACTACGATTGTCAGATTTATAACGATTTTTGCAAACCAGTAATTATAAATTTCAAAGTGTAGTTTGTGAGTTTTACTTCTACAACGATGTTACATTGTTAAATAGAAAGAAAAATAAAACAAACAAAGTAAAAATCGATTAATTAACTGCTTAAGAACGCATAAAATATAATTATTCTAAAACTTTATGTGATTGCGACATTAAAAAAGCACTTAGAATCTCATAAATAATGCATAAGATAAAAGATTCAATAGATTAATTTATGAACACTAGTTAGAGAACATAATTAATTTTATAAATATAAATAGTTTGCACATGTTTTGTTTTATTGGAAAAAACTAAATAAAAATACATTCTAATTTATTTATGACTATATAAAATGGAATTTACAGAAACAACTAACTGGAAATCCTAATAGAAGACATACCATTTGAGAACTGAAATTTGTATATTCTAAATATTAAAAAATTCTATATATTTTCCATAGATTGGCATTATCGATACCCCGTGAAAATGGTGAATATCAAAACTGCTTAATGTACGATGTTAATTACACCGAAATTATGAAGCAAGGCATAAAAATGGCCAAGCCCGAGTGGCCCACGGTGCCCTGCAAATACGGCTGGTCATATAATTTCACCGAAATACCCTATGAAACTGTAGCGACCGAACAGAATTGGGTCTGTGACAATGCGACCCTGCCCACGTATGCGCAGGCAATATTTTTTGTGGGTGCTATTGTTGGTGGTCTTCTATTTGGCTGGATTGCAGATCGTTTTGGCCGTATTCCAGCATTAATCGGCTGCAATTGTATTGGATTTGCCGCAGGTGTGGCCACGGCATTTATCACGAATTTTTGGCAGTTTGCATTGATGCGTTTCTTTGTGGGATTTGCATTTGATAATTGCTTTACCATGATGTATATACTGGGTAAGTTATAATATTAATAGTTTGCATAGTATAATTTTGATATACATACGTTTTAGAAGTAGGAGTTTCGATTTTGGATTTTTAATTGATATTAGTTTTTAAAAAAACAAAACCAGTATTATTTTATTCAAAAAAAGAAAAAGAGCAAGAACAAGACTAAAACTGTAAGAAATGTGCAAGTGCAAAAACATGCAACAATACTCTTGCTTTATTTGCGTTTTTTTAATGTATTAATTTCGCACGGAGGAATTATATTAATCGGTTCCCAGTTCTGACACTTTTATATGAAACCAAAGGCAACTTTAATACGCCGTTGACCTAAAAAGGAGTGAATTACCTACAGACCTTTAGACCTAATACTATAGTGTTTTTAAATTGGATAATCGGATTAAGCTGAAAATTCGCCATTAGAAGAACAGTTCTGTGATATGTCTAAAGGTCTGACTGAGGGTTATAGGTCCTAAGAACCATAACACAAATGCTGTAGTAGTACATAACATTTGATCTCATCCTCGAAATAAAAGTCGAATGAAGGTACAATACGTATTCAAATGCAATTCGCATTCATAATTGACCGAAGTTTCTGGTAATTTGTCAACCTCATCTTCTTCAAATTTAAAAAATAAAACATTCCAAGATTCTTGCAACAAGAGTAAGAATAATATAGCTAGAGCAAGAATAAGATCATGAGTACATGAGCGAGAGCATCACTATTTTATCTTACACCTATAAAGAGTTATGCAAAAAACGAAGATATTTGAAAAATTGAAAATCTTGTCATGCCAAAAGGACGAATCTTTTCGTTTTTGTGCTATAACTCTTTATTGGTACTAGATAAAAAAGTGATGTATAGGTATTAATTGTTTGTTTTCAAATCACCTATCCATTGGCATTATTATCTTAAAATATTTTGCCAAACATTAATTTGCCATTATTTATTTGCAAAAAAAATGTTTGACAAAATATTTCTAAGTAATAGGTGCTTTAAAAACAAACAATTTATACCTTTACTACACTATTTTATTTTGCACCAATAAAGAGTTATAGCAAAAAAACGAAAAGATTCGCCCTTTTGGCATGACAAGATTTTCATTTTTTCAAATTTCTTCGTTTTTTTTTTGCTATAACTTTTTATTGGTGCAAGATAAAATATTGGTATAAAGGCATTAATTATTTGATTTTAAAGCACCTATCGCATCATTAACAAATTCACTAAACATTTTTCTTGCAAATAACAAATGACAAATTAATGTTTGGCAAAATATTTTTAAATAATGATGGCAATCGATAGGTGCTTTACATCATTACTTTATCTTGCGCAAAAATAGTTTCGTTTGTGTCAGGATATAGCCTCACAAAATCAGTATTTATAATTCAGTAAGTTGTACAAATCCAAAGATATTTTATATACGTTATAATAATTGATGACTAAACCAAAATTACAGAAAAATAAAAAAAAAATACTTCAAGCACTTCAAATTTCATTTCCCCACATTTTTAAAAATGCAAATTCGCCCCTTTTGCATGACAGTGACGATATCTTTTAATACATACTGAATGAAATATGAATCCATATATTATTTAAGTCCTATTTCAAATAACCTTAATAATAAATTTTAAATTTAACAATTTTAGTTCTGGAATATGTCGGTCCTAAGTATCGCACATTTGTCGCCAACATGTCGATCGCCATCTTCTTTACAATGGCTTCATGTCTGCTGCCCTGGATCGCCTACTATTTGGCCGACTGGAAACTGCTGGCCATAGTCACCTCGTCACCTTTAATACTGGCCATTTTAACACCACTAGTGGTACCCGAATCCGCCAGATGGCTCGTCGCACAGGGTAAAATTGACAAGGCCATCAAAATCATGAAGGCACTGGAAAAGAAAAATGGCAAACATGTGCCCGACGTAGTCTATGAGAACTTTCGCAAGAGTTGTCAACATTTTGCGCAGGACGAAACAAAACAACAAAACTTCTCCATACTGGATTTGTTCCGTACGCCAAGACTACGGCGCACCACCATTCTGTTGATACTCATCTGGATGGCAATCTCACTGGTATTCGACGGACATGTACGTAATGTCGGCTCACTGGGTCTGGACATCTTCTTTACCTTTACCGTGGCCTGTTTAACCGAATTCCCTGCCGATACTGTACTCACTTTGGTGCTTGATCGTTGGGGACGTCGTTGGTTGGCATGTGGCACCATGGTCGCGAGCGGTCTCTTCAGTCTTTTGGCGACCGCAGTGCCTCCAGGTGTTTCTGCGGCGACCTGTGCCATTATTGGACGTTTCTTTGTGAACATCTCCTATAATATTGGACTACAATATGCTGCCGAAATATTGCCAACTGTAGTCCGTGCCCAGGGTGTAGCATTTATACATATTATGGGTTATGTGGCAAGTATTATAGCACCGTTTGTTGTGTATCTCGCTAATGTGATGCCCATGCTGCCACTCATCATATTGGGCTCGTTGGGCATTGCTGGCGGTCTGCTATCACTGTGTCTGCCAGAGACACTAGATCATGATTTGCCACAGACGCTCGTGGATGGCGAAGAGTTTGGACGTGGTCAGAGTATATGGGATTTCCCGTGCCTGAAGAAGAAACATGATGAGCCTGAAAAGTTTGCGCGGGGTTCACATACACGTGCATCGCTTTTTGCGGCATCGCGCGGGGAGATACGCTCCAATATACTAAACAGATCTGTACGTTCCAGACAATCGATGAAAGCTTAAGGCAGCGAGCTATGTTGTTTTAATAGCGTGGTGTATATACTACTGTTTATCTCATTTAATAATATAATTATCATTTTAATTATGACGTGTTGAATCGATTTTAATTAGAGAAATTTCCAATATGCTATAGACTTTTTTATATTATATTTTTAAATTTGCCTCAAAGGCGTCAAAGCACTAACACTATATCTAATGTTATTTTGAATGCTGTTAAATATTATCTCTAGGTTTGAATATGTTTTTTTTTAAGACACTTGCAAATTGTTAATGATTTAGCCTTGTCTTAGATCAGGTCGCAATTAATACTCGTTCATCAACCTCATCATAACGTAACGTTCCGTATAAAAATCATATTGTATTAGTAACTACGAAAGCTACAACTAAGCTGTTAGTATTTAAGTGATCTAATGTGATATTATCTATAAGTAATAACTCTATTTAACATAATGCGCATAATAGATACAAATAATAAATATAAATATAATAAAAAAAAATAGTTTTTGTGTTTTAAACCAAACTTCAAGTTATTGACAGTGACGAGGGTGGGGTCTCAAGGGATTTCCATAATTATAAACCACAACTAATGACAAAGAAATATCTGAATCAACTCTTTAGTCATATTATAAATAACACTGTGTGAGTAAAATTTTGTACTCTTTTGTTTTTTTTTTACCTCTTTTGTTACTCATTGAGTATTTTTGTTGTTGTGTACAAGAAGTTTATCTGTGGTTTTATTTTGTATATTGCTAATTTTGAATATTACACATTTTTTTTACATATAATTATAAAGAACGGGAAGTTTAATAGTAACAATATCAAGGTTAACTTAATTTTACTTTCGAAATAGAGCTGTTGTGATTGCAAAGATAGAGTTTAAAGTTTCGTTAGCAATTTATCGATAACAAATGTATTTGTTAAAATGACAGTGTGACCAAATTGTTATATTTTAATTTATATCAGGAATCGATTTTTAGCTTGATTTATTCCTTGTTTCCATTTTAATCCTAAACATTACTGCAAACTTTCAATCATGAGACAATGTCCTTAATTTTGATATCCCATGGGTAAAAATAATTAGACATACAAAATATTGAATAATTTTTAAGTCAGTTCACAAATAAAAAACGTACTTTTGGAAGGATTATTTTATAAAAATTCACTGAACGGTTAAGTTAAAGTCTCCCGCAATCATATGAGGTATATTTTAAAATTGAGCGTATCACCGCTTTCATTTTAAATACCATGCATCGTAGGTATATAAATACTTAATCTTCATTGTTCTAGCTCTTTTGGTTTTCCTGTAAACGTGATTTTAATAGACAGAGATAGGCCCACTTTTTTACATACCGGTGTTACGACCGACTTTTCCATGTCAGACACGCCTACCTC
The DNA here is from genome assembly GCA_951804985.1 of Dryomyza anilis. Classification (NCBI taxonomy): domain Eukaryota; kingdom Metazoa; phylum Arthropoda; class Insecta; order Diptera; family Dryomyzidae; genus Dryomyza; species Dryomyza anilis. The sequence continues at coordinate 81,021,068 of OX638134.1, read as the reverse complement.
TGGGTGTTTCAAAGAAGTGTAACGTACATTACAAAGATAATTATACCTTTTCAATGTTTGTGTTAGTTATTATTAAAAATTAATAAACTAAAATTGACAAACCTTTATTTTTATTCCAGTTGGTTTTTAAAAAAAGTATAAAATGTTATTTAAAACTTTAAAATAAAAAGGTTTTATTTTATCAATAATATTTTTCTAAATCGATCGACAATTATTCTAGACATTAAGGGCTGTTTTCACAATATCCAGTTAAGTGTTTTAATTCCATATATCCTATGGGTAACTCTAAGTTAAAATGGCACTTATTTCTTAACCGAAGATGGTGAAAACGGCTATAAATCTATTAAAAAAACATGTTTTTTTTATAATACTTAATATTTTAATCGATAAATTATTAAAACAAAATAAATATCGCTAGCTAAAAAATAAGTATAAACATTTAAAAATAAAGAAATCAGCATATAACATCTTTTACATATAAATAGGGTAACTTAAGAGTCGATCACAGCCGACAGCTATTATTGCGTAAGGTCAAATATACATTTCGTGAGTAAAGAAATCAACGTAGACTCGTTTCATTTGTAATACAACTGAGTTTAACACACACACACACTAAGGCAAGATAAGACAGTAACAATATAGACACAACTCAACATATAGGAATTCGAATTGAATTTTAAAAAGTTATTAAAAATATTTAAACAAATTCATTTGTTACTTAAAATTGAAATTTCGCACGAAGAATTATTATTTTGACAAATCAAATTTTCTACTAAAAAAAACTTAAATATAAAAAAAAAATATATTCACTAAAAATAACAAAAACTAAAATTTTCACAACAAATATAACAAAATTTTACTAAAACATCAAAGGTTTACTAAAAAATAAGAATTTTTTATATTTTCTCTAAAAATTAATATTTACTCTACGAAATTAATTCTTGCAGTAAATTCAAATGTTAACTAAAAAAAATCACAAACATTTAAGTGATCATTTCTACTGGACATTTCGATATATTCCAATCATTAACATGCTTACTAAAAAAAATTATATAAAAATAAAAAAATAATATATTCACTAAAAATTCAAATTTTACAAAATTTTTATTTATATTCGTTATATTTTTATTCGTTAAATTCATATTTCATTTTCTCAAAAACAAAAATCGTATCATAAAAATTTTATTAAAAAATCACAAAAATTAAAATTTTCTTCAAACATTTTTTTTTAACGACCTCTTCAATATTCTTTTAATTTTAGTATTGGGCTCTTTTCTTATTATTTTTCTTAATCAATATTTTTATATTCTTTGAAAGTCAACTTTATTTTTCCCAATTATTTTTTGGCAAAATTTAAATGTTTACTATAAATAAAAATGTTCACTTAAGCTCGAATCACACGATTGACTAAATTGTATTAATTTCAATTTCGCACGAAGAATTATTATTTTGACAAATCAAATTTTCTACTAAAAAAACTTAAACATTGGAATAAATATTAACTAAACATAACAAAAACTAAAATTTTAACAACAAAATTTGACTAAAACATCAAAGATAGTAAATCTAAAAATAAGAATTTTTCATATTTACTCAAAAAAAAAATGACGAACATTTAAGTGATAATTTCTACTGTACATTTGGTTATATTCCAATCATTAAAATGATCACTAAAAAAAATTATATAAAAATATAAAATTATATATTCACTAAAAATTCAAATTTTACAAAAATTCTATTTATATTCGTTATATTTTTATTCGTTAAATTCATATTTCATTTTCACAACAAAAAATCATATCATAAAAATTATTTTAAAATATCACCAAAAATTACAATTGTCTTCAAACATTTTTTTACGACCTTTTTAATATTCATTAATTTTAGTATTGGGCTCTTTTTCAGAATTATTTTTTTAATCAACATTTTTATATTCTTTGAAAGTCAACTTTATTTTACCCAAATATTTTTTTTGCCAAAATTTAAATGTTTACTATAAATAAAAATTTTCACTTAAGTTCGAATCGCACGATTGACTAAATTGTATCAATTTCAGTTTGCATCAATTCAAAAATGTATGTATGCTGTTGAAGTTTGAGTCGTCAACAAAAATTGACGTAATTTGGTTGATGCTTTTTCAATTTTTGTATTGAAAAATAAATTTATTGACATTCGAATAAATTTTGTTGATTGCATCAATCGTATGATTGTAGTCCAAGTTTTCACAAAAAACTCATCTTAAAAAAATAAAAATCAAATTTTTACCAAAAAATCCAATTTTAGTAACAATTCAATTTGCAAGCATTGTTTGTGACTAGAGTCTTTGGTGACTGGTATACTATTATACCCATGAGTTTTAATATTTTCAAAATATCAGATCTCTTCACGATCAGCTTACCGAGTACCAAGATTCAACAGGACCTGCATATTTCAAGATAGTAACATATTCAACGATTTGTTATCAATTGCATGGTAAAAGTAGGAGTTGTAGTAACGTCAAATGAGGTTTTATAAGAATTTGACGAGATTTCAAAGAGTAATAGACATAATTTGTAATAATTCATTTCATATATATTTTATTACTCTAAATATACTAATTTGGACTGTGACCAAAAACGAGTTTCGATTAAATATACCTCAAAATTTAAATTATCTGTATTCTTCTCTTCAAGTTAGAGCTTTCTAGGTGAACGCAGAAAATAACAAATAAATAAAATATAATAAATACAAAAATTCAAAGTTTTTCTAAAAATTAAATTTATTTCTAATAATTTATATTTACTTTAAAAATGTAAATTTTACATATTTTACAAATTTTGACTTATTAATTCAATTCAATTAATAATTATTAATTCAAATTTTGACTAAAATATTAAAATGTTTATATCAATTTTCTTTGCTATAAATAATATTTTCTCAAACAATTTTACTAATAATTCTATAAAATCCAATTTTCAATACTAATTGCATACAAATTTTGACGAAAAAAATGTTTCTAAAAATTCACTAAAAAATAAGTTTTTATTAATAATTAAATTGCATTACAAAAAAAAGTAAAAAACTATAAATTTGTATTTTTTACTAAAAACTTAAATAAATTTTAAATTTGTTAATATTTAATTCCAAATATAATGTTTTACATCTAAAGCTTTTTTCGTTTTATTCGTATAGTGCGACGAACGAGTTGAGTCACTTTCGAAGCAATGCTGTGACTAAAATAAGCTTGAGTTTGTGTCACTATTTTTTCTGCATATTTTAGATTTTCTGATTCAATGCTGGCTTTAAGCTCAACACCCGAGTGCTAGTCGATGCTGATGCTGGTGGAGTCAGTCGGCAGGGGTCTTGAAGAGAGAGTGCAAGTCATACGGAACAGAGTTTAAATTAAAGAAAAGTAAAATAAAAACTAAATTTAAAATAAGTTGCACGTGAAGAAATTCTTGATATTATTTAATTTGATTCAATTCAATACAAAATGCTGGCATTAAAACACATATTTTATACACTGCTATTATTAAACATCGCCAATAATGTCGCTGTATCGTTGTCGTCGATGCAGGTAATAATTATACGTATGCAAAAACGATATACAAAAAAATACAAAAAAAAAAAAAAATTACCAAACATTTATATTTTTATTCTGCTTGAATGCCTTCAAAGCCAAATAATGTTTTGTTCCCGGATGACAATATGCACTTGAAAAATGTTTTAAGTGGTATTTTAAAGCCGCGCGTAGTCGGCACAACCGGCCATACGGAAGTGCGTAATTTTATCACAAGGTTGGTAGTATTACTGAATTTTTATTATCGCGAAATTTATATTTAAAACCTTTGTATATTTCAGAGAATTGCAAACACTTGGCTTTCACACCGAACTTGATGAATTTACAGCTACGGTCCCAATATTTGGCAATGTTACTTTTTCCAATATCATTGGCACAATTAATCCAAATGCAAATAATTTTTTGACGCTCTCCTGCCATTATGATAGTAAATATTTTCGCAATGATCCTGGTTTTCTGGGCGCAACGGACTCAGCTGTGCCGTGTGCTATAATTTTGAATGTTGCCAAAACATTGTCGAGTTTTCTGCAAGATCCGGGCTTTAAAAGTCGCACCGATATTGGTTTAATGGTAAATATATATGTCATAATATCTATATTACTATATTATTCAACTTGTTCTATTTTTTATATTTATTTTACTTGATTTTACTACAAAATGTATTAGATATTTGTCTTCTACATTCAAAAAAAGTTCCTCTTTTAAATCCTTTTAATAATACTCTTCCAATAATGCTAAATAAATTTATAAACATTAAAAAAACACTAATTTTAATTCAATTTAAACAATGCCTTGATGAATTTACCAACTAATCAAACATATCTCTTAACAGGTTTTATTCTTCGATGGCGAAGAAGCTATACAGGATTGGTCGGATAACGACTCCGTCTATGGCTCCCGTCATCTGGCAACAAAATTGTTCAAATCCACACAAAAAGTGCGTGGCAGCTCTATGCCCATAAGAAATATCGATAAAATAGTATGTTTGCCTATTGCATAAAATTTTAATTATACTAAAATTCAAAATGAACTAATTTCTTTTTAGGAAGTCTTGGTGCTACTTGATCTGATTGGTGCCGAACATCAGAAATTCTATAGTTTTTATCCAAACACAAATGGTCTGCACAAAAGTCTCGTTGATATTGAGCGAAATTTATCGAAATCCGCACAATTGGAGGGGCATAATTTAATGTTTATGAATCAGTTTTCCGGTGGTTTCGTCGATGATGATCATCGTCCATTTTTGCAAAAAAGTTTGTAGAATAGTTGAATTTCATTTTTTTTAGTGTTTATTTTTATTAAATTTAAATATTTTTGCAGATGTACCTGTGCTTCATTTAATTGCCACGCCCTTCCCGAAGCAATGGCACACTCCCGCTGATAATGCCGAGAATTTACACTGGCCAACTATAAGGAATTTTAATAAAATTATGCGCAAATTTGTTTTTGAATATTTGCGCAGACACACTGGTACAGTGAATCTGAGAACAGTGCCATTCTTGATGTAAACTATTGTAAAGTGTACAGTTTATGGAAATCTGTAAAATATTTTTGTATTTCTTATTTTATCTAAAACATTAGGAAAATCTAACTAATTAGTTATAAATGTTTCAATTTTGAATAATAAAATAACATTTTATTAAATCTATTTTTATTTAATTTCATATAAAAATTTAATTCTGGTGAAATTTTATAAAAAGTAGAGATAAAATGAATTTTTTAAGTAGATTGAAGTTTTAGTCAGATTAATAATACATTTTTTTAGTAAAATGAATATTTTTTTAAAGGAAAAATTAAAATTTTATAGGAAAATATAATTTTTAACAAAAATACCATATTTAAAAAAAAGATAATTTTTAAAATAAAAAGATTTACTTTCCAACACTACAATTCATGTGTATGTTCAACAAAATCGAAATTTGTGAAATATCTTCACTTGCAGCACTGAACACACCCAATCGATATTCATGACAGCTGCCACTGACAGTTGAGTTTTTTCACAGCGTGCGGTGAGGAGGTCAATTTGCTGATTTGAGCCATAAATTCTTTTTTTGCACTTACATCAAGGTAAATAATTCTTTTATTTTTGGACTGCTATTTATTAATTATTGGCGCAAACGGTGCTAAAATCTATAAATATGCAATTTTGGCATAGCTGCAGCACTTGGCACTGCAACATTTAAACCAAAAACAGTCGCATAATCGCAACCTCTGTGGTTGCAGCAACCAAAATTACATAATCAAGCAGAAAAAAACATTAACGTCTCTATTGTAGCCCCTTAAGCGCTGCACTACAAGCCAAAATGTTTATTTTTACGATTTGTGTTTTTATACAAATTCTTTTAAGTGTTTTGTATTAATTTGGTGTTACTTTATTTAATTGGTTTTACTTTTTGCTTCTCATTTCTTGTTGCTGCCTTTATCGTATACTGCTGTTCCTTTTATTGATATAGTCAAAATGCGTGTCACTTCCATTCTGCGTGGTCAACACTTTGGCAACTTGGCCAAGGTACATGGCATCGTCACCTACAAGATTTCGCCATTCGAGCAGAAGGCCTTCGCCGGCGCCATCAGCAAGGGCATCCCGAACATATTCCGTCGCTTCAGCTCGAATGTCTTCACTGTGCTGCCTCGTAAGTACTATAAATTCGTTTTACTTTACTTTTTGTTAAATTATTTTTTTATATTTTATAGCCTTCATTGTTGGCTACTTGATCTACGATCTGACCGAACGGGAACACACACGCTTGCTGCGCAAGAACCCCGCCGAGTTCGCCAACGACGAATAAATATTGTTTAAAATCCAAACAACCACAATTAAGCGTAGTTAAATTTTAAATAATAAATTATAAATGTTTTAAATCTATATGGGATTTAATGCTTCAAATTTGCTGCTTTCTTGTGTATTTTTCCTTAAGAAATAGGTGTACTCAATAATTGAATAATGCTTAACTTGTATTGAATGATTTATCTAATACTACAATACTGTTTAGTCCTTTTCAAAGTTTGAGTTACTTTAAAATTTACATGCTAAACATTTCTTTTTTCATAATAATTTTATTTAAAAACAAAATTGTTTATGATTCTTATCTTTAAAAAGTGTACAACAAACATTGGCATTTTAGAACGTATCAGCGCTATACCGAATATTTTACCTTTGGATTAAAAAAGAGGTATGATAAATAATTTAATTGCAGCTCTATTTAAACCATTAAGAATGGTTCAAATGGAAATTGGAGCGTAAGTTGAAAACTGAGCCATTATGATGATAAATATTATTCATGGATAAATAGAGAATGTACCGGAAACTGACGAAAATCAAAGTAGAACCTATCAACAAACTCGAAATTTAAGTTTTTCATAAAAATGTATTTGGTGACTTTTCGTTCTACAACGACGGACAAATTGGATCGACAAACTTACAGAAACCACCTGCAGAAGAGAGTTACATCATTCATAAAGTGATCAGTTTTTGAATTCGAAGATTCAGAAATTTGGAAATTTTCCTCAAATTACCAAAAAAAATATATAAACAAAAACAATTTAGGCTGCCAACCTAAATTCAGACAAAAAATCAGTTTTCTTACAGCGGTAATTAAGATTTTTGCATATAAAAATCTACACTTCAAAATATATGCTGCAATAAATTGAATTTATAAAATTTATTTATTGAATTTTAAGAAAAAGTAATGAAAAGTAATATTTTTCAAACTCGACATTCTGATCGCAAGTAAACTTACTTCAAGTCCTTCCTTTTGCCGAAATAGCGTGCCGCAGTGTTCACAAGGAAACGGTTTCTCTCCCGTGTGTCGACGCATGAGAATGACCAAAGACTTGTTCTGCGTGAAACCACGATTGCAGACATCACATGTGAACAGTTTCTCCCCGGTATGCGTGTACATATGCCTCTTGAGAGAGCTATTCTGCGAGAAGCTTTTGCTACATTCAGTGCACTGATATGATTTGACGCCTTCGTGGCCATGTGACGCGTCAGATTAATTTTGGTGCTAAAATCCCGGTTACATTGAACGCAATATACAGGAGCATTTGACAAGCTATTTGTATGAACTCGACGTGATTTCGGCGCGCTACGTGCAGGTTTCTGTGTCGACTTTTGTGATTTCACTTTAGACGGCGACTCATTGGCGTGGAATCCAATAGATTTAGCATCGTCTTGGATAATCACATCCATTGTGTTTATATGCTCTGTAAACTCAACTGCCAAAGGCAAATTATCCTGCATAGTTTCATCTGTATCTTGCAACAGCTCTTCTGAGTCTTCGTACAAATGAAGTTCTTTTATGTGCGATGATTCAGCCATATCTTCCGTTTCCTCCACCACATTTTCCATTTCATCTTCTTCTTCCACTTCACCCACCGTATCCATATCAAAGGAACTCACAGAATGTTCATATATATACTGCGTCGCAATGGATTCGCTGCAATTGTCCTCCTGCTCAGCCAACATAGAGCTGTATTCGTGCAGATAGCCGTCTACTTGTTGCTGGCTGCCGTTGTCACTTGACTTCCTTCTGTTTCAGCCAGCTCCACACCGTCTGTTTGGTTTTCGAAGTGCAATAACTTCATTCTCACTGCTTTCCGCCAAGAAGTTGGCCTCCTCATAGTTGGCCATCTCATCATCATCCTCCGCATTCTCACGCAACTCAGACGATGAATTCTCCTCTGTCGTATCCTCGAGTTCAATATCTGTGGTGGGAAGTGGCGAGCAATTTGTAGAGCTTGACTTTCTTACCTCCTGGAAATCGTTGCTTATTTTGTCCAGGAATTTTCTCAAATTTTTTTCGGACGCATGAGCCAGCTGCACAAATTCGAATGCGACCTTCAGTCGTATAAAGCACTTGGAACAGATTATCGCAGGCATGCTATCGCTGGTTTTGAGCTGAAGTATTGGAATTTGGTAATTAAAACATTTATCAATAATAAAGGTTAGTAAAATTCAGAAGCTTAACCCTCCGATTAGTGATACTGTTTAAAACGACAAGGTCAAATATTACAAAGTAGATGGTTAACACCACACCAATGGTATAAAATATAATATATTCAGAGTGGTATAATTAGATTTTACTGACATACCGTAAGTCGCGTTGTAAACACAATTTTCGGATTTCATGCAGACAGACACGAAAAACTTTAATGATAACTTTAAAATTCATTTTTCACTCAACTTTTCGTTTTACGGTCAAATTCAATTTCAAAAAAATGGACCGAACGCATAGTTGCCATCCCCACGAAAAATAAAAATAAATACCTTTTTCACATACGACTTATTAAAAATTCCCACCTGGTAATTTTAGTTGATTTAATTCCCACAGCACATGAAAATTACCACAAAATTCCCACAGTCATTAAAAATACCACAAAAATACCACAGAAAGTAAAATTAACTCAAAAATACAAGATCAATTTCTAAATACCAAGAAAATTTTTAAATGAATTAAATATGAACATAAAAATCACATGGCAATTAAAAAACACTTAGAAAATTATTGCTTACATTTAAAATTTACCACAAAATTAATGAAAATCCAAATAAAAATATTGAACAAATGTAGGGTCTCGAAAGAGTGTTATTATTTGCAACTGCTAAATTAATTGTAAAAATAATGTAAAGTTTATCAATTTATTTTAAATCATTTTATTTAAAATGTTTTTTTTTTTTTTTTTTTTGGAATCTCGTGCAAATAATCATCGTCAACTGCGTTAGATGTATCGATTTCCATATTTAAGCGATGCAGTTCACTATTTTTCAACTCGACAATGCTGTCGGATGAAGGGTCTTCATTATAATGGATATCTGTTAGTTACAAAAGTGCTAATGCAGCGAGTGCTGTTGCCAAAGATTTAGCAACATTTTTGTTGCAACTTGTGCAGATTTTGATGTTGAAACACAAATACATGTTTCTTTTATTTTTCCACATATCTCTTTTTTTGCTTAGGGTTAAATTTCTTTATTTTAATTTATTAAAAAGTAAACAAGAACTTACCAGGACTTCTTAAATAATCCTGAAATGTCTTCAGGTTGTGAAGTCTTGGGAAGCTTTCTACGTCCACTCATTTTTACCTTAAACAAAGAACACTTTCTATTGTTTTAAAATAGGCACGGACTTATTTTTTAATTAACGCCTTCACTGATCCTATTTTCACTTTGCAAATCGGTGCGTTCGAAATATTGACAGCATTAAATTTTCATTTAGTGTGTTTTTAAATTGAGTTTAAAAAAATCCCACAGCCATTAAAAATTCCAATGGAAATTTCCTATCGCACAGCGACTAAAAATTCCCACAAATGGGAAATTTCCTACGGATCTGGCAACTATGTCCGAACGAAATAATGGACCGCAAAGCAGAATTGATGACACTAGCTGTATTTATACAACGAAAAAATGAAACGCAAAGAGGAATTGATGACACAATATGTGTGTCATTCGTCATTCACATAGAATATTTTTTCAGCTGTTGTTTTTTTCTAAACGTTGTTGCTATTTTATTGCATTTCGAATGTAAACATTTTAACAAAATAATACTAAACACTTTAATTTCTATGTGCACAAATTCAAGTAAATTTAAAACGCAATAAACAGCAAGCAGTGCTCAAAGGAAACGAAACTTCAATTAATCACGAGGTCCAACCAGAGAATCAACCAGAAAAAGAATCTAACAACCTACCAGTGGAAAGACAGACAGCCACTCGTCCAACACTCATCGCAACGCAGCCTGTCATGGACAACTGTTGTGGCGGAGAGCTACGTGACCAGTCGATCAAAGAAATGCTCAAATCCGTGCTGGACTCGAAGATCATCAACATCGAGTTGTTCACGATAGCAGTGGGTGTACTATTCATTGTTGTGCTGCTCAAGAATAAATTCAAACTCATTTGTGGCACCTGAGCGAACGAAACGCAAAGGCTAAGCAAGTTGAGGAAGATGAAGAAAAAACACAAAACTAATTGGAATTTATTTATTTTTCATGGATCTTGGGTTTTTGGATATTACATTGCTTTCTTCCATTGGAGCCTCTTTATGCTATTTGGTCTTGTGATGTCATTAGGGGTTGATGTTGTCCTTGAGTTTAGTAGAGAAATTACGTCAGAGTCTACAACAAGCATCGGTGGTTCAGTGGTAGAATGCTCGCCTGCCACGCGGGCGGCCCGGGTTCGATTCCCGGCCGATGCAATTCTTTTTTTTTTTTTCAAATTTATTTTTTGTTTAAAAATTTGAATTATTATATTTTTATTTTATAAAATTAAAGTATTTGGCCGAATGGCTCTTTAATTACAAAAAATTGTGAAATTTGAAAATAAAAATTGTCGAAACGATTAAATCATACAGCTATATTAAGCTTCAAATATCTTTATCAGCGTAATATGAAACGTACTGCCAATAGAGTTTAAGAAACGAAAACCGATATCAGTTTAAAAAAAAAAATACTTTTTAAAACCGCAAATGAAACCGCTATACAAATATCTGAAAACACTGATTTAAATGGTCTTTTATCAGTTGTGAAAGAGCATGGTCAAACTAAATTAAATACAAAATAAATTCTAATTATTTTTTATCTATTTTTATTTTTATATTAATTACAAACCAATGATGAGTGTTTTGTAGTTCTTTATTCAGTGAAAAAAAAAACGATTCTTTCTGCAGATATTAAAAAATTAAGAAAAACTATCATTAAATCGAAAACGAATCAAGAAGCTTACCAAATTTGCAAACCGTTATACGTTTGGATTTCATTTCTTGTCTACGTTGACTGTGATTTAATACACTCAAAGTTTTAATGCAAATTCAGTTTGAGTTCTTCAATTTAAAAATATGATTCCGAAGTTGAAATTAAGAAATACTTTTTGTAAGCCATCAAGTGTCCAAGCCAAAAAAAATAGTTTTAAAATAGTAAGATATAACTGGTTTAAAAAATCGGTTTAAAAACTTTCGGACCTTCTTATTATGTTTGTTTTAGAGGTGTAAAAAAAGAGTAAACCACTAGAAAGAACAATTCATGACCTTTCGAATGAGACCAAATTGTTCAATATGAACTTATGGTATACGTGCTATAGTAGTTTAACTGAATGCAAAATGTTGAATTTCAACGAAATTTTATAATTTATTTATTGGTAAAATTTCCAATAAAAACTATAAAACTATAAACGATAAACTATAAAACTATAACGTGTCACAAATTGGGCACAAAAAATTTCAAAAACATCGGAGCTCATAATGTCATTTTTGTTGAAAAGCGCTCGGTTCGACGTGGAATGGCCGATATGTAAGAATAAGAATGGGCAAGTGTACCGAATTACGATATTTTTTTTTTTGACACCACAAGTCTGTTCACGGGAATCACATTTTTATATCAGACAGTAATCTAATTTATCAGTTTTTCTGTAATCGTGATTTAAAAAGACGGACATCGCTAAATCTACTCAGTAGTCCATGCTGTATACACGCCGCAAAAAAAGGGCTCTCCCAAACATAATTTTGCAGGCATTAACCTGTATGTTTGGAATTTGTGTAAACATAATATATAATTGACTGAAACAGGGTTGTATTGAGACTTAAACAGTGTTGTAATGAGCTCTGACTAACATTATAATATCCCGGAAACATTTTAATGCTGCCCCTTAAAATGGAGTATGTTTTCATGGAAACATAATAATTACTATATCCAAACATAATAAATATTTGAACCGAAACATAAACGTGTTCAAAATAAAACATACTTATGACGACCTGAATATAAATATGTTTCCAGTGAAACATGAGTTGTTTCAGTTTAAAGAAACATATTTAAATATTTTTGGAAAGAAATCCTGAAAATAAAATAAATATTAATTTTTATTAAAAATCATTAAACATGCACAGTGGGAATTTATAATAATTGAATTCATATACAGATTTTTAAATGCATAAATAAATAATTGGTTTAAAACTGCAAGTACAAGTGACAGAATCAATGAATGCACAATTGCACCAGCAGACGCGAAACCAGACGTTTCAGGCTTGCTTTATATTTGGTACAGTTACAGTTTATCTCAGTACAGCACATAGCGTAGGAAATTCGTTTAAAACTGCAAGTACAAGTGACAGCAGTAATTCACGGAGGATTTTGTAAAAAAACATGTCAAATTCTGTTTGAAAATCGAAACACAGATTTTTATTTGTGGTTTTTTTCACATTAGTTTCAGAAATTATATAATGCAGTATATTCTACTCTGTTACTATTTGTAACACAATTTATATATTTATTTAATTTACAAATAACAAAATTATTACCGACGCGAACACGTTTTCTCAACGAACAACAAAACACACGTACGCAGAAAATGCCGATCAACGAGTGTCAATTTTGTATACAAGAAGAAAGCTGCAAGAATACCTTTATTTACATTTGAATTCATTTTTGTTTGTATTCAAACATCAGTATGTTTAAAATGACGCTATACATACTTCAAACGACTTCAACGAGTGCCAACTTCGTATACAAGAAGAATGTTGCAAGAATACATTTATTTAAATCCAATTTCTTTTTTTGTTTGTTTTTAAGCATCAATATGTTTAAATGATGGCAAAAGATGACGTAGGTAGAAAATGCTGTACAACGTTGCCAACTTCGTCAGTCGATAAATTATCGAATTAAGACGAGCGTTGCGAACATAAGTTGTATTTAGTTTTGATTAGCATTTTCTGTGTTTCGAAACATAGATTTAACCAAGTAAATTGCCAAGAAATAGTTTATTCAAATGCAATTAACATTTTATGTTGGTATTGTAACCTATTTATGGTAAATTTGACAGATTGTGCTGGACAATATAATAATGTTTACACGTGAACAAAAATAAATTCAATTTCGATTATAATTTAATTACACTTCATTCCTAATACATGAATGGTAATTTCGTATTACTTTTTAATTACATTCAAACATATTCAAACAAATCTTTTTCTATCCGTGTACCTTTCCATACCTAATATGCCTCTTTCTGGGTGTTACAAACGGTCTACCAAACTAAATATACCATTTTTCTTAGTGTATGGTAATAAATGAAACCAGTGTCACAACTTGATTGTTTTAAACCTTATATCATGTTTTGGGTGCCATACAATTTCCCTCCTAGATAAATTTTGGAAGTTTTCTTTCCCTAGTAATTATTCTTTTTCGGGCTATTTATCGCAGTGACAAGTCGTCACTGCAAAATTATAAAATCGTATATAGGAAATCCTATAAATATGCGACATAATAATCCCGGAACAACGAATTTTTCCCAATTAATTCATAATGAAATTTATTTTAAAGACTATTTTTTCAGCCGTATATTTTTTAAAGTTTATACAATATTCATAAAAATTACTAAAAGGAAAGAAAAAAGATTTGGAGAAGTATTGTAAGTAAATATTTATACTGGGAATATGGATGATGAATACGAAAACATATTTTTTTAACCATATTTTATATATCTGGCAAATGCTGATCGATATATAGATAATAAACATTTTTTAATTCGTCAACTATTATTTGAATACACAGTGAAATAAATATTCTATTTTATTATCCGTCTTTCCATTCGGTAACGGCGGATAATTTTGAACTACCATTTTCACTTTAAATACTTATCCAATATTTTTATAATGTAACATATTTTTTGTACATTCATTAGATTTCCTTGTATGGGTCATTTATTTTTTGTGAAATTAGATAAAGACCCATGAGTGAATCCTGTGACAGTTTTAGGGTAATTCGGGGTAGATCATATACATTTAATTTTTACTACTATGTCCGGATAGTCAAAATTATCAAAAACTAGAAGATATAATTGAAATGTTCTTGATAACTGATTTCTACTACGTTTTCGATAACTAATAAATTATTTTCCTTCCTATCATTAGATTTTAAATACATAAAAATAATTCAAAAATTTTAAAAATTTTAAATGCTCTAGTTATTTCCAAATAACTTAAAAACTGAATAGAATATTAGCATTTCTTATTATGCTAAAATTTGTCTTGGAAATTAAGAGAATTATAACGTTTAAAGTTTTTTAACAAACAATTTTTGAAAAGTTACATAATTTTTTATTCTAAAATGGTTCTGAAAAAGTTTCAACATTTCGATTGCCGATTTCTAGAAAATAAGAAGAATTAGCAATCTCGAATTATATATAAATTACGTATATAAAGTCCATGGGAATATATACAAATATTTGTGGGAGTGATTATTTAGAATTGGACAGAACATAGAACGAAAAGTCACCAAATACATTTTTATGAAAAACTTAAATTTCGAGTTTGTTGATTAATATTTTAAAAAGTAATTGATGCATTTTTAATTTTGAAATATCAATTGATAGATTTACATTTTCTTATCATGTGGTAAAAAATTGAGTTTGTCGATTAAAAATTGACAGATACACCCAGAAAAATTACTATATAAATAATGGTTTTTTACTATTAAAAATATTCAATAGGATAAATTATTATTTTAATCGGAAAATACCATTAAATACTAGAAAATACCATGACATTGCCATTGAGTTTATATGAAAATTTTTATTTTTTCTATACTATTAAATCAATAATTGTCCTATTGACCAATTTTAATGGGATTTGAATGAATTTTTTTCGGGGTGTATATATTGATTTTTGTAGATGTATATTTTCCATTTTGAAAATGTATTTGGTGACTTTACGTTCTACAACGACGATATATTCAGGGCAATTCTAAATCATGTTCCCACTAATTAATTTTGGGACACCCAGAAAAAAATACTATATAAATAATAGTTTTTTACTATTAAAAGTAGTATCCTATTGACTACTTTTAATAGTAAAAAAATTATTATTTTAATCGGAAAATACCATTAAATACTAGACATTGCCATTGAGTTTATATGAGAAGATTTATTTTTTGTATACTATTAAATCAATAATTGTCCTATTGACCAATTTTAATGGGATTTGAGGGAATTTTTTCTGGGTGGAGAAACAAAAGCTTTGTATGTAAATTCAATACAAAGCTTTTGTTCTTCCAAAAATAAATTGTCGGAATAACTATTTCAAATTGACCTGATTATTTTGGATAAATTTAAACTGTATTCTCGAACTTTTGACCCAATTATTTTGCCCCATATTTGACGATTGTCGACAAAACAAATTCATTAAAAGGATACAGCTTAATTAGAAAAACCAAAAGTCAAAAATCATAAACGCGACGTTCCAACGCACAATTGAAATAGGCAGCCAACAATTCCAATCTACGTTGAGACCCTTCATCTAGGTACTATAGTATTTGCTGATGGAATAAGCACCAATCGATTCGAGTAATCAATTTAAATTCTCTCGACGATATTACGTTTGCTATTACGTTAGACGTATACACAATTGCAACATGCAAATGCATTTCCTGGTAATCAAGTCTTCCGAGACTTGGGACATGGTAGTAGTTCTTCGTTTCTTAGACGGTCAAAAGTGCAGCCGAAGAAAAACAAAATGATTGAAGAAATTATGAACGAACGAAGAATGGAGTGCTTTCTACGAGACCGACCGACCATATATTTATAACCGTCTCGCAATGCAAGTGCCGAGTGGCTTAAATGTCAAAAATTCCAATATCACAGAGAGACGTGACTAAACTACAATTAGTGGGGATTTTTATTTAAGGTGACATGTTGTAGTTATTGCTATTGGATATGCCGTAGTATTGAGTATTTTGATAGTACATCAAATACTTTCTATTCATAAATTTGATTTTTTGTTATTTCATTTCGAAAATTGTACCTCCAACTTATTGTTTTGAATTACATTCGCGTTGTTATTTTCAAATCAAAAAATGTATAGAAATTGTTTTATTTTTCACTATGGACGAGGCTTTAAGACACATTGGTGCAATAGTCCGACAGTATCAACGGTCAAACAGCAAAACGTGATAAATTGCAAATTTCTTGGCTCCACACAATACCAACGAAATACAAAAATCGTTTGCAACATTTAATAATACTGAATCATTGGAAAACGATTTATGGGATTAATAGAAATAATGTATTTTAAAATCGAAAATATTTAGATATAACTAGAATCGCTGGAAAATGATTAAATATTATAACAAAGTTTCAAATAAAATATCGGAGAATATTGATGCATTCTAAAATAAAAATTCATGTATAAAAAACTAAATATTTATAATTCGAATGTTCTAATTTTGGCCTTATTCTCAGTTTTTGTCTCTCACGTAATGCTTTTGAAAATTTGAAATTTCAGTGCCTTTTCAGCCAATTTTGGCTCAGCGGTTAGTGCTCTGGACTGCGAGTGGAAATATTCCGGGTTCCAACCCCGTGATAAAATATAATATTTTTCTATACTAAATTATTTAATCTTCTAAAATGATGATATATTAATATTATATTATTATTTAGTGAACGAAATTTTATTATTATTCGTTTCCGTTTCAATCACTGTTCGTCATAAAAATTTAAAAACTCAAATTTTCAATCGCGTGCTTTTTTCATCAACATCAATTTCTGGCTGTGATTTTTATAAAATTGTTATCAGAGACTCATGTCATATTTGACATCAATACCTGATCTCTGAACGCAGGCATCGATTAGAGCAAATGCATTGATTTGAAATTGCTGATTAATGCGGATGTAATATTCAAATAATAAAATATGAATCCAAAAGTGACATTTATACAAAACTTAAGGCGATAAGTTGACTGAACTATGTTGTAAAATAAAAATTATATCGTCGTTGTAGAACTAAAGTCACCAACTACATTTTTATAAAAATTTGAAATTTCAACTTTGTTAGTAATTATTACTAAAAGTAATTGATACTTTTTTAATGTTAAAATATCAATTGATAGATTCACATTTTCCTATCATTTGACACAAATATTGAGTTCATCGATCAGAAATTGAAAGATATATAAATAATTTTGTAAATGAATAATTGGACTTTTGAAAATGCAGTTGGTGACTTTTAGTTCTACAACGACGATATATTAACTGTCTCTTTCTGTATCTCGAAACGAAAGATTAGAAGACGAAAGTGACGTTATTTTAAATAAATTTCAAAGTTTTTACGTCAAATTTTCGTTTCGTCGTTCCTTTCGGAATACAAACAGTGGGTATAAGTTTTGGGTTTTTTCTGTAAACTGTCACTCAACTTTGAAAGTATTAAACAATGCTGTCAAGTAACAGTAAAATCGTTGTTCTTTTTTAAGTAGTAGACTAAAAAATAAAATAAAAAACTATCGATAGTATTTCTATTTGTGAATTTAGGGTGTGGTAGGTACTAGTCCAGCAATCGAAGAGTAACGTTAGAATGTAATTGGATTTTTAAACAGTTTTTTCATTGCGGTTTTCTTTTAGCAACTCAGCAATGAATTGTATAAGTATTCAACAATATGTAATATTATATTATAAAAAAAGAAATATTTTTAGTGCTAGAAAATTTGAATAAAAAAAATGTAAATTAAAAAAAAATAAAAAATAATTTTAGGGAAATTTTTAGTGAAAAATTTAATTTTTAGTGAAAAATTGAATTTTTAGTTAAAATTTGAATTTTTAGTGAAAATTTGAATTTTTAGTGAAAAATTGAATTTTTAGTGAAAAATTGAAATTTTAGTGAAAAATTGATTTTTAGTGAAAAATTGAATTTTTTAACAAAAAATTGAATTTTTAGTAAAAAAAATATTTTTTTTAGTGAAAAATTGAATTTTTAGTGATAAATTGAATTTTTAGTGATAAATTGAATTTTTAGTGATAAATTGAATTTTAAGTGATAAATTGAATTTTAGTGATAAATTGAATTTTTAGTGAAAAATTGAATTTTAGTGAAAAATTAAATTTTAGTGAAAAATTACATTTTAGTGATAAATTGAGTTTTTAGTGAAAAATTGAATTTTTAGTGAAAATTTGAATTTTAGTGAAAATTTGAATTTTAGTGATAAATTGAATTTTTAGTGAAAAATTGAATTTTTAGTGAAAAATTGAAATTTCAGTGAAAAATTGATTTTTAGTGAAAAATTGAATTTTTTAACGAAAAATTGAATTTTTAGTAAAAAAAAATATTTTTTTAGTGAAAAATTGAATTTTTAGTGAAAAATTGAATTTTAGTGAAAAATTACATTTTAGTGATAAATTGAGTTTTTAGTGAAAAATTGAATTTTTAGTGAACATTTGAATTTTAGTGAAAAATTGAATTTTAGTGATAAATTGAATTTTTAGTGAAAAATTTAATTTTTAATGAAAAATTGAAAAAATTTATTTATTTTTTAAAATTGAATATTTTAGTGAAAAATTGAATTTTTAGTGAAAAATTGAATTTATAGTGAAAAATTGAATTTTTAGTGAAAAATTGAAATTTTAGTGAAAAATTGATTTTTAGTGAAAAATTGAATTTTTAGTGAAAAATTGAATTTTTAGTGAAAAATTGAATTTTTAGTAAAAAAAATATTTTTTAGTGAAAATTTGAATTTTTAGTGATAAATTGAATTTTAGTGATAAATTGAATTTTTAGTGAAAAATTGAATTTTAGTGAAAAATTGAATTTTAGTGAAAAATTACATTTTAGTGATAAATTGAGTTTTTAGTGAAAAATTGAATTTTTAGTGAAAAATTGAATTTTTAGTGAAAAATTGAATTTTTAGTGAAAAATTGAATTTTTAGTGAAAAATTGAATTTTTAGTGAAAAATTGAATTTTTAGTGAAAAATTGAATTTTTAGTGAAAAATTGAATTTTTAGTGAAAAATTGAATTTTTAGTGAAAAATTGAATTTTTAGTGAAAAATTGAATTTTTAGTGAAAAATTGAATTTTTAGTGAAAAATTGAATTTTTAGTGAAAAATTGAATTTTTAGTGAAATATTGAATTTTTAGTGAAAAATTGAATTTTTAGTGAAAAATTGAATTTTTAGTGAAAAATTGAATTTTTAGTGAAAAATTGAATTTTTAGTGAAAAATTGAATTTTTAGTGAAAAATTGAATTTTTAGTGAAAAATTGAATTTTTAGTGAAAAATTGAATTTTTAGTGAAAAATTGAATTTTTAGTGAAAAATTGAATTTTTAGTGAAAAATTGAATTTTTAGTGAAAAATTGAATTTTTAGTGAAAAATTGAATTTTTAGTGAAAAATTGAATTTTTAGTGAAAAATTGAATTTTTAGTGAAAAATTGAATTTTTAGTGAAAAATTGAATTTTTAGTGAAAAATTGAATTTTTAGTGAAAAATTGAATTTTTAGTGAAAAATTGAATTTTTAGTGAAAAATTGAATTTTTAGTGAAAAATTGAATTTTTAGTGAAAAATTGAATTTTTAGTGAAAAATTGAATTTTTAGTGAAAAATTGAATTTTTAGTGAAAAATTGAATTTTTAGTGAAAAATTGAATTTTTAGTGAAAAATTGAATTTTTAGTGAAAAATTGAATTTTTAGTGAAAAATTGAATTTTTAGTGAAAAATTGAATTTTTAGTGAAAAATTGAATTTTTAGTGAAAAATTGAATCTTTAGTGAAAAATTGAATCTTTAGTGAAAAATTGAATTTTTAGTGAAAAATTGAATTTTTAGTGAAAAATTGAATTTTTAGTGAAAAATTGAATTTTTAGTGAAAAATTGAATTTTTAGTGAAAAATTGAATTTTTAGTGAAAAATTGAATTTTTAGTGAAAAATTGAATTTTTAGTGAAAAATTGAATTTTTAGTGAAAAATTGAATTTTTAGTGAAAAATTGAAATTTTAGTGAAAAATTGAATTTTTTAACGGAAAATTGAATTTTTAGTAAAAAAAATATTTTTTTTAGTGAAAAATTGAATTTTTAGTGATAAATTGAATTTTTAGTGATAAATTGAATTTTAGTGAAAAATTACATTTTAGTGATAAATTGATTTTTTATTGAAAATTTGAATTTTTAGTGAAAATTTGAATTTTTAGTGAAAAATTGAATTTTTAGTGAAAAATTGATTTTTTAGTGAAAAATTGAATTTTTAGTGAAAAATTGAATTTTTAGTGAAAAATTGAATTTTTAGTGAAAAATTGAATTTTTAGTGAAAAATTGAATTTTTAGTGAAAAATTGAATTTTTAGTGAAAAATTTATTTATTTTTTAAAATTGAATATTTTAGTGAAAAATTGAATTTTTAGTGAAAAATTTAATTTTTAGTGAAAAATTGAATTTTTAGTGAAAAGTTGAATTTTTAGTGAAAAATTGATTTTTTAGTGAAAATTTGAATTTTTAGTGAAAAATTGAATTTTTAGTGAAAATTTGAATTTTTAGTGAAAAATTAAATTTTTAGTGAAAAATTGAATCTTTAGTGAAAAATTGAAATTTTAGTGAAAATTTGATTTTTAGTGAAAAATTGAATTTTTTAACGGAAAATTGAATTTTTAGTAAAAAAATTATTTTTTTTAGTGAAAAATTGAATTTTTAGTGATAAATTGAATTTTAGTGAAAAATTACATTTTAGTGATAAATTGATTTTTTATTGAAAATTTGAATTTTTAGTGAAAATTTGAATTTTAGTGAAAAATTGAATTTTAGTGAAAAATTGAATTTTAGTGATAAATTGAATTTTTAGTGAAAAATTTAATTTTTAATGAAAAATTGAAAAAATGTTTATTTTTTAAAATTGAATATTTTAGTGAAAAATTGAATTTTTAGTGAAAAATTGAATTTATAGTGAAAAATTGAATTTATAGTGAAAAATTAAAATTTTAGTGAAAAATTGAATTTGTAGTGAAAAATTGAATTTTTAGTGAAAAATTGAATTTTTAGTGAAAATTTGAATTTTAGTCATAAATTGAATTTTAGTGAAAAATTGAATTTTCACCGAAAAATTAAATTTTTAATAAAAAATGCTATTTTAGTGAAAATTTTAATTTTTTGTGAAATTTTTTTTATTTTTTTTAGAGTAAAATTGAAAAATATTTCTAAATTATCTACGTCGCTATTAAAAATCCGTTTACAATATCTATGACCTAGGTCTAACTAGATTTTTTTCATACTTTACACCATTTTTTTATAATATTCTACCCAAAAGGCCTTAATGGGTTAATATTGAAATATTTTGAATAGTTAAATTCTCCTAGTTCCATAATTTTCAAGTTCAAGTTAACAATTTTCAATAAAATCTAAAAAAAACTAAATTTTCTTCATAAGGTTCAAAGTATTGTCGTAGCTACAACTTTCAAGGTTAACCATTTATTATTGATATTTCATCATAAATTGCTTTATATATATATTGTGACAATAATTTTTGACACCCGACACATAGATGCCCAATAATCAGTAAATGTTGCAAAAAATATACAAACAAAATAAATATTGCTGCGAAATTGAAACCCACACGTATCTAATTGAATTGAAAGACAGAAACAGGAGCGCAAAATAAAAAAAAAATCTAAAAAATAAAACAAATTAAAATAAAAAGTTAATGGAAAAATATTTTGCGCATTTTCATTGCAATTCTTTATTTATTTTTTTTACATTTTTTGTAAATTTTTTATTTTATTTTTTGTTGAATAATGTGTCGCCTGTCAAGTTGAGGCACGTGTTGATGACCATGTTTGTTTTAGCGACTCTCGGCGTAGCACAGACCAATTTGTCATGGTATCCTATGGAGGCGACCTTGTCCTAGTCGTAGATCTTTTATTTGTATTTAAAAGTTTATTTTATTTTATTTTAATTTTTATTTATTTTTTTTAATATTATCACTGTCAATTTGGAACAGTATTTCGTATATTTCAACAAAATCGTTAATATTAATTGTTATGCGGTGTGGAAAACTATGCGCATTTATTTTGCATGCCATTAAGTGGTTTCTTTTAATTTATTTGGCGCACTTGAAATTCAATTGGAAATTCAGTTCCAAGTAAATAATACAGGCAAACCAGACAAAATATATAACACTTAAATTAAACAGTTTATTTTGCATCCGAAATGTCCGAAAAAACAATTTTTGAAATGATTTTAAAATTGTTAATATTTTCAAAAATCATTTCCTTTGATTTTTTAAAGATTATATGCCTTTCCATAGTTTTAAATTATATTACTATAAAATGTATTATCAGTACTAAAATAATTACACTCTACATTGAATGTATAATATCTGAACATTCGTTTCTAACCACAGAATGGAACGTGATCTGCGTTAGCGTCCGTCTGTCTCTTGAACTCACGATTACAGAAAAACAAGAAGTGCTAGTTAAACGATTTTCATAACTTAGATTCCTCATATAGTTACACTATTTGGCATTGAAAATGGATGTAGTCGGTTCAGTGTGACCATTGATATACCCACTTTTGTACATATACCTCATATAACACTGAAAGTCTACGGTTGAATATTACCGGACGAAAATAACTTGCTTTTAAGAATCACCTTTACTTTATTGCAAAATAAAAAAATAGCAAAAATTCTTAAATATCCAGCTGTCTGTACTAAGATTTTAAGCATTTGCAATTCTATGTTGTTTTTTTATCGAATGTTTTAAACACGCGCCGTTTCAGCATTTTCCAACATATTGAACATTCACTGGGCGAATGTTTATTTATTAATGCGAATTGATACCATTTTTGTTTATATCGCTTTTGACTCAAATTTAATGTAAAACAAAAAATTAAAAAATGCTATCTATACAAAAAATAGTTTGTAATATTTTGCTACGACATTGTTTTTCAAGTTCATTGACAAGAACAACAAAATTTAGCAAAAACAGACAAAATGGAAAGACAACCATGGCAATTTTTTTTTTAATTTCGATGGAAATTAAATGTCATCAGAAATTATTTAAAAACCAATGCAAAACATGTTATGTTTATAAAAAATGTTTTTGAATATAACCTCCAAATGCGAAAACCAAGAATTGAAACGGAAAATTGAAAAATTTCATGGTGGAAAGTGTGAAAACATTTTGAACAGGAATTAGAAAAAGGTATCTACATACGAATATTTTTTTTTATTTTGCATTAAAGAATATAAATTCTTTCTTTTTGAATTTTGGAAGATGTTTGGACTTCATGAAAAATATGGTTAAATATTGTTAAAAATTATACCAAAAAAGTGAATACCATATTAAACAACACTAGTTATTTTATTTTTTCTTGAAATGCAGAAACTTGTCCAAAAATTATAAATTCTCCCATTACCCCCTCTTCCTGTTTAGCCAACGTTCCGCTATTTAAATATTTTGAATTTTTTTTTTATGACAGATATTTTTTTAAATTTCCTAGGAAACATAGTTTTATGATATCTCTTATAGTAGGCTCAATTTATCAATTTCGATAATATATAATGATACGAAAACTATAGTGTTTTCGATAAAAACAAACCTGTCAAGAATGATATCGATGTGTTTGTCATTATAGACATCGAGATGATATCGTAAATTGTTCTATTTTCGATAAACAAATTTTATTTGTTCAGAAAATCTTATTTTTTTGACAAACATTCTAAAGAACGCACAATTGCATTTTAAAATTGCATTTTAAAACAGTTTGTTTACAAATTTTAAATGAAATTCGAACAAAAGCTCGAACATAGTCCAATATTAGCATTTTATCGAAATGTCGATTCGATTTCGTAAAATGTTTCGTACAGAGAAAACTCAGACAAAACGCATCCATAGCTAGTTCAAATTTCAACTTCACTACGAGAAATTTTACGTTAACATGTGAATTCTCTAGCTAGATCTCGTACACGGATAGAAAAGATTTGTTTGAATATGTTTGAATGTAATTAAAAATAATACGAAATCACCATACATGTATTACTAATGAAGTGTAATTAAATTATTGTTCAGATGGTAATAACATATTACTATGTGTAAACATTTTATATATTCCCCAGCAGAATCTGTCAAACTTATCATAAATATGTTACAATACAAACATAAAATTTTAATTGTATTTGAATATACTATTTCTTGGCAGTTTACTTGGTTATAACTATATTTCAAAACAAACAGAAAATGCTATTTAAATCTAATTATAACGTATGTTCGCAACGCTCGTCTTCATTCGATTAGTTATCGACAGAAGAAGTTGGAAACGTTGCGCAGCATTTTCTACCTACGCCATCTTTTGCCATCGTTTGAACATATTGATGTTTAAAAACAAACAAAAAAGAAATTGGATTTAAGTAAATGTATTCTTCCAAAATTCTACTTGTATATGAAGTTGGCACTCGTTGAGCAGAATTTTTCTATCTACGTCTCTTTTGTCATCGTTTGAAGTATGTATTGGTCCTTTTAAACATACTGATGTTTAAAAAGATACAAAAAAATGAAATTAGATGTAAATAAAAGTATTCTTGCAATATTCTTCTTGTATACGAAGTTTACACTCGGGGACCGTCATTTTCTGCATACGTGTCTTTTAATGTTTGTTGAGAAAAACGTATTCGTATCGGTAATACGATGTCATTTGTAAATTTTAAAAATATACAAATGTTGGTACAAAAAGTAACAAATAATACCATTTAGTGCAGTATATAATTTAATTGTTCATAAATGTTTTTCTTAAAATATTGTAAAAAGCCGACACGAATATTTCATCAAAAAAACCACATCTGAAAAATCAGAGCTTCTATTTTCAATGAGAATTCGGCATGGTTTTTTACAACAGGCTCCGCGAATTCCTTGCCAACGCTGTGTGCTGCACTGAGACTTGTACTTGCAGTTTTAATTCAATTATTTATTTATGCATTTAAGTATTTGTATATGAATTCAAATATTATTAATTCCCACTGTGCATGTTTATTGATTTTTAATAAAAATTAATAAAAAAAACAATATTTTATGTTCAGGATTCCTTTCCAAAAATATTTAAATATGTTTTTATGCAAACATACTATTTTTGAACTGAAACAACTGATATGTTTCTCTGGAAACATATTTATATTCAAGTCATTACAAATCATGTTATATTTTAAACATATTTATGTTTCGGTTCAAATATTTTTTTTGTTTGGATGTAGTAATTATAATGTTTCTATTAGAACATACACCATTTTAAGGGGCAACATCAAAATGTTTCCGTGATATCATAATGTAAATCAACGCTCATTACAACTCTCCCAGTCTCAAGGCAACCCTGTTTACAAATGATTTATCAGGCAAATTTTTATGTTTAGATAAAATTCCAAACATACTGTCAATGCCTGCAAAATTATGTTTGGGAGAACCAATTTTTTCGCAGAGTGTAACGATATCGAAAAGAATGACATATTGAATTATAGACCAGTGTCATCCCAGTCTGCCATTCGATATCGCTTCGTGACTGTTTCGAGATATCGAGGAATTCATTCGATCACGAATTAGTATCTATGTTATCGTATACTACAATTCGTTCTAAAATGTACGCAGACATCGTAACGAGGTGATGCAGTTTATTCGAAACGAAAAAAAACGATTTTGAATCCATAACGCATCGAATATTGAGATTGAACTTTTCGACATCGATGTGATAAATATTTAAATATCCTATCTTTTTCCTAAATTTAAGTGTATATTCAGTTTGGTACGCCGTTTGTAACACCCAGAAGAAAGCATCTCCGGTATAGAAAAGTATATATATTCTTGATCAGCATGACCTCCTGAGTCGATTTAGCGATGTCCGTCTGTCTGTCCGTCTGTCTGTTGAAATCACGATTACAGAAAAAATATAAGAGCTAAATAAATGAAACTCCTAATTTAGATTACTTATATATCTACGCTCTCTGTCAGTGAAAATGGGCATGATCCATTATGACCTGTGAACCGACCACTTATGTTCAAATTTATCATATAAAACACATCTACTGGTGAATTTTACTGTATACGTGTTCAGGTAAACTTTTTTTGGTCAAATATATATTGATATCATGCTCAAATACATGAAAATAATGTTCTCCCGCGAACGACTTGCGGTTCCCAAAAAAAAAATCGAAATTCGGTGCTCCGCCACATATGTAAATATGGGTATCAAATGAATGGAAATTCTTCAGCGATTGAAAGTTTGTAGTTATTTTCAGAATTCGTATACCCTGGTGACTTATATACAACTTTGAATGGTAACGACACATATGTGTAGGGCATTTATAGTCGGTCTAAGCGATCTAAGGCTTAGACCGACTATAATTTTGATAATCCTAACTATTATAATAACACCTACTATAAAATGTCCCTACTTTAAAATTTCCCATGTGATCTAACCTTCCCAACTGGTTATGATTGCAATAGAAACCCTGACAAATAATATAACATAAGAACACACGTCCATATCTAATAGGTTAACGAAATCTATTAGTGTTTGGACTTCTGGGAATATTTAAAACAATATACCAACCGCCCCTGATAACCTTGAATAGGCTCCAGAATTATATTCGAGAGCTTGAAACATACAAGCTTAAAAAAAAATCTACCACATTTTGGATGCTGAAGTTGTCTTTCTGAAGTTGTCTTGACGCTCGGGCTTGAAGTCTACGATATTGGTTGGATAACATATAACGGGAAAAATGTCCTTTTTGTTGTCCTTTTACTTATTTTGCAGGATTAAGTCAATATTTAAAAGAAAAAAACTAAATGTAGGTTATTTAATTATCAAGTTGAAAATAAGGCAAAATCTTGATTTGAAGTAAACGTTAAAATCAATTTAAGAATTAATGTTAATATTGATTTGAAAATAAGGAAATTTTCAAGTTAAGGTTAAGCTACCAGTTTTTATTGAAAAAGCTATGATTCTTAAATTTAGGTTAAAGGTGTTTCAAACGTTAACCTCAACTCTACGATTTGAAAGTAATGATTGATTTCAAAGCATTCGCAAGTTAATATTAAGTGCAATGGCATATTGGGGATAAAGCAACGAGATCGAACTTTTTTATCGAAGTTATCGAGAAAGCTTCGAAGCATCATAGGTCACCGAGACATGGCAGACTGGGTAGGTTTTCGTAAAGAATGCATCAGGTTGACTTATGTGGATTTAAAAATACGTTTACCCTAGTCGACTCTGATCAGGTTTATGTCAGGTGAGTTTTGATGGGAATGTCTTATCGTACTCTAATCAGGGTCGAATGTAAATTAAGGCTAAGCTCAACTAATTTAGACTCAGGTGGGTATGTTTGGACATATTGAGATTGATAATGATACAATATTGAAATTTGCATTAGCATTAGTTGTTTTAGTAGCATTTCGTACAACTTTTCAGAGTAAATTATTCACTATTCAAGGTACTAATAACTCGAAATAAATAAAGATATTATTGTTGCACTTTTGTTATCTGCAAATGCGTACATGTTAAATGTTCATTATTCAATAAATTATTTATTCATTTTTATTCAGTTGCACTTGATTGCAAGCAAAAATACGTGTTGCTCTTGTTGATTTTATTTTATAATATTTTTTTTTACTTTAATTAATTTTATTAATTTGTGTATTTCATGTGCGCCATGAAAACGTTTATTGAACTTTGTGCCAAATCAAGTAATTTTATTTTGTACTTTTTTTCAGTTGAACATTATTATTGATTAGATGATGTTGAGAACTGAAATTATTATTTTTATTTTTTTATGCATGCGCTAGTTTTAATTGAGTTTCAAGGCAAACCAAGTTGAATTGAAAATGAAATTGATTTTGAAATCTCTGCGAAATGACATGCGATCGATAGATAGATAGATAGATAGATAGATAGATAGATAGATAGATAGATAGACAGATGATGTTTTCTTTTAGCGCATGTAAACTATTATTGCATTTATTAAAAATTGTATTTTATAATTTTAAAATATTTTTTAAAGTTATTTTTAAAAATTTTAAATATCTTTGATTCGCAATATGCGTAAAGCGCAATAATTTAGCTGCAATTGTTGCTGTCGATTTTGGTTTTTCATAAAACGTGACCAACATGGGCCCCACCGCACGCACGCGCTTTGATTTCATAAAAAGTTATTGTTGCAGTCACTTTATTCTGTTTTACAAGTTGAACTGACAGAAAGACACAGCGACAGACAGTCCGACATACAGCGATCAGACAGAAATGCATTATGCAATCGATGGATTTTGTATTTGGCCAGCTGTTGGTTGGCCCAAGTCATAAGAATTGCTTGGGCTGGGCAGCAGCAACCCAACTGAACCAACCCAACTGCAATATGTTGCTAGGAATGTTCGGAGCAACATTCAAATAAATAACTTCACGCAGTAGATGTTGCTGCTGCAGACTGACATAATTGACGCCATGTTGTATAATTTAAATAAAAATTGTTTTTTATTTTTATTTTTTGGTTATGTACACTGAACAATATTTTTTGAAAAAAAAATATTTTTTTTAATATTTTTTTTTTCTAATATTTTGTGTAATTTTTGACAATTGCGTATTTAACATTTTTGAATGCAGTTTTTCTTCAAGTATACTGTGCCAAAATCGTGTATAGTTTTGTTGGCTATTTCTAGTCACAAAAGACAAAACCAAAAGGCCGACTCTTTTCGTTTTTTGCCATAACTTTTTACGGGTGCAAAATAAAATACTGGTGTAAAGGCATGAATCATTTTTTTTTAAAGCACTTGTCGATTGGCATCATTATTTGAAAATAATTTGCCAAACATGTTTCGTGCAAATAACAAACATTCGAAAAATTATTTAAAAAGTATTTTTAAATAATGATACCAATCGATAACTGCTTTAAAAACGAACAATTATTGCCATTTTATCTTGTACCCATGAAAAGTTATAGCAAAAATACTAAAATATTTGCATTTTGGTCAGGATATAGCCACACAAATTCCGTATTTATAATTCAATAAGTTGTCCAAATCAAAAGATATTTTATATGCGTAATGCTTATTACTGAATAAAATAAAAAACAAAAAAAAAAAATGAAAAAATAATGTTTACTAAATTTAAAGCAATCCAAACTTTATAATTTTGTTTTCCAACATTTTAAAAAATGCACATTCGCCCCTTTGGCATGATAGTGACGATATGAACAATAAAAACATTGAATTTCAATTCAATGAATGAAATCTTCCATAAGTTTTGAAAAATTCATAATATTTATGAATAAAATCATAATATAAAAGACTTTTTATCTGTGTATATTTCCCTGATGATGAAGATGGAAGCATAACTAAAATAAAAGTAAAAATCACAAAATATATTTTTATCAAAAATTTTGTTGCTTAATATAATAAAAAGTAATTCATAAATTTTTAATGATAAAATGTCATATGACAGACATTTTTTATCATTTTTTCATCAAATGATAATAATATTAAACTAATATATTTAAAGGGTTTTTCAACAGAGACGCTACAAAAGTAGAGCGATAGGGACAGCAAATGACGCCATATTTCTTGCCGCTTTTTTGACATTTCTCTCCAGTAACGTTTGCCATTTCATGATAAAAAGATATACGAATTAGAATTTCGGTAGTAGATTTTAATAATTTCGACTCGTTGTTTCCATCCGTTTGCTGTCCCTGTCGCTCTACTTTTGTAGCGTCCCTGTTGAAAAACCCTTAAAAAAAACTTTTGTAGCGCTCTTATTGAAAAACTCTTTACTAGATTTTGACAAGTAGCCAGCAGGAAATGTCACCAATGATTCCTCAACGATATATGTAAAAGATTTTTAAAAACCTTTGTCATCATAAGTTCTGACAACACAAAGGCATCACAAGCATTTATGTATTACCTTTCACTTGTACCAAATATGAATAATATGCGCGCTTAAAGAATTTTATTTATTTTTTATATTCTATCTTTAACGTATATCGTGTCATTGCTTTGTTTTAAATATGGATTTCAAAAAAATAAAAAGGTACATAAAAATAATAAATTTAATTGAACTTATTACATTGTGTAGTATCGACATTGCAATATTTCTCGACATAAGGGGTTTTTCAACAGGGACGCTACAAAAGTAGAGCGACAGGGACAGCAAACGACGCCATATTTCTTGCCGCTTTTTTGACATTTCTCTTCAGTAAGGATTGCCATTTCATGATGGAAAGATATACTAATTCGAATTTCGGTAGCGGTACTTTTGTAGCGTCCCTGTTGAAAAACCCTTGAACTTTTGTAGCGCTCTTATTGAAAAACCCTTTATTTTCACAATTTGATGCAATATTAATCCAGAATCATTTTTATTATCATTACGAAATAAATGCGTTATGTCGCTTAGAACTGTCTTAGTACGTCTTGGCTTTCGATATTGATACAAGAGCTGATTCGATAACGTACGATTTTGTCGACATATCGTATCGTTCTCACATCAATATCGAAACGAATGGCAGACTGGGTAGGTACAGAAAAAATTGCAATAATTTTGGATGAATGTCAGGTGTCTGTTTTATAAAATGTTCTCTAGTTTTTAAAGTATGGAGTACGATTGTGAATATCTCAGGAAACATTTTTGACATGTTCAAAGAAGTTCGGACATTTTAACAATATATTTCAAACAGACAAAGACGATTTTCTACAAAATATTTAACAGATATCTTTTACATGTAGTGCATGTTTAATTTTTCTATAGTTTTATTTTTTTATTTATTTATTATTGAATTAATATAATTTTGCAAATTTTTTGTAGTTAGTTAAAAATTATTTTTCAAAATCGTGCAATTCGCATGCGTCTACTACTTCAACTGCTTTCATATTTTTTGTATTTATTATTTTTAATTTATTTTTATTTTTTTGTTTGCTTAAATCTGGCCAGTCGTGTCGCCATTTGTTTGTCTGAGTCTCAAATTAAGCAAATTAAAGACACATTTCGTAGTAATAAATAACCTGAAATATTGCTCGAAATTAACATGAGAAAAAGAAATCGAAAAATAATTGAATATTGCAGAAAGAAATAATAATGTGAATGCATTTAATTGATTGACAAATCGAGGTATTTATAATGTTAGTTTTTAAATTTATGCTACTCAAAGATTTTTGAGGAACATAAAATCAAAATTAGATGGTTGTGAATTGAATTGAGAATTTAAATTTAATTTCTTCAGAAATTTTAGTACTTTAACAAAAGTGCTATGTATCACACAATCTAATTTCAATTACATCTTGAGTGGTATACTATTGAAAATGTAACACTATTTTATCGTATATAAAATTATCGAAAAAGAAAAATATATTTTTTCTTTTAATGATTTCAGTATTTTTTAAATTTGAATTATCTTAACAATTTCTGAAAATTTTATTTTAAAAAAATTACAATAGAATGAAAAATTTTAATATTTAAAATTTAGCGAAATATGACAATTTTACTATATTCCTCTATATAAACATCAACAATGTTTCTAGCATTTCTCTTTCAAAAGATATTTTAAAAGATATGAAATGAAGTGCCCGAAGTCAAGCCACCGCTGAGGTGAGATTAGACCCACTTACCTTTTATACACACAGAAAAAAAAATCCCTCAAATCCCATTCAAATTGGTCAATAAGATAATTATTGATTTAATAGTATACAAAAATTTAATTATTTTCATATAAACTCAGTGGCAATGTCATGGTATTCTTTAGTATTTAATGGTATTTTCCGATTAAAATAATAATTTATCCTATTGTCTATTTTTAATAGTAAAAAACCATTAAAAGTATTTTTTCTTGGTGTATTTTTTAAATTTACAATAAATAAACCTTGACATTTTTATTACTTAAATTACGGAATACATCTACAATATTTTTAGGAATAAATAAATATTAATTCAAGTGAAAAATTACGAAATATAGGTATTATAACACGTTTTCCGGGCCAAAGCCCATCAGAACTTGCAAACATTTAGTGCAAAAAAATAAACTTAAAATGGCATTGATATTCATTATTCATAATACAAAAAATATATTAAATATATCATTTACAAAAGTAGTTAAAATTATAAATACAACGATAAATGATATAATTTTGAGAAAACAAATTTTCCTTTAAAATTAAAAAAACATTTTAAATGAAATTAGAAATTAAATGAATTAAAATAGCATTAAATCAACAAAAATTAATATAGGAAAATAGAAAAAAATTGATTTGTCGAGCAAAAAAAAAAAATCTAAGTCTTAAAAATATTCATCAAAATAAAAGAAGAAAAATAATATATAAAAAATTTTTAAAAATACAACAGGTTTATATATTATAATTGTTATATATTATAAAAATTTAAATAAATTCATAAAAATTCTTGAAATTTGGCCAAATATATTTCGCACGCACTGACTTCACTGCGCCTCATTTTGGCGTTTTTTTTCTTGCGGGTCACTGGCATTTGGTATTGATTTTGGTTAAATATGTTGCAACCGCAAAACGTTTAGCAGCCACCGAGCCGAACTGCAACGTTTCAGCAGGTGGAGCTCGCGTTCAACGTGCGTTTATTCCTTCTTATTATTCATTTTTGTCTTCAACCCATTGAGTACTACATATGCTTTGAACACCTCACAAAACCGCGCCGCTCCGATGTTTATCGCCTTAAATGTATGCAGCAGGACAGCATAAATTCGTTGCACACAAATCAGCCCAGCAACAGAAATACAAAAAAAAAGATGTTGTTGGTAGGTAAGTGCCAATCAAGCAACAACAATTATGAATTTCTTAAAAACTGCACAAAAAAAAAATATCTGAAAAATATTTTTATTTGGTTCTGTGTAAAAACTCTATATCTGAATTAAGTTTTTGTCAGTAGTTGGTCGAAATATTAAGGTATACCTTTTTAATGTCTGAACGGCAAACAAATTTCATATCGAGCAAAGGTCAACACCTAAAAATGCTTTATTGGATCACAGAAAAAAAGTGTATGCTATTTATGAATTTGTTCATCAATTTTATGAATTTTTCATTAGGACTCAACCAATGACCAAATTCATTTAATTTATGAATCGTTCATAAAACCGTAATGAAAAAGTTCATAATGTTGATGAACGCTTTCATAATATATATGAAAAAATTCATGATATTTATGAAATTAAACTATTTAAAAATAAAAAATAAACTACTTTTTTATTTTCTTGTATTATTTTTTATATTACTATTTTTATTTTAATTTATTTATTTTTTTAACTACTTACATTTTATTTTATATCTACTTTTGCTGTTGCTGCATATTGCTGCTGTTTGTTGTTGAGCGATGTTAAGTAACTGCGGCGTTGGAGTTGTAAACAACAAAGGCAACGATTTGCTTTATAAATACGAAATGACATACGAATAAAAAAAACTAAGAACTGTATCTACCATCATCGAATATCGACGCGTCGCGACGAGTAGTGAAAATAATCACTGCCCATCATGCGGCATGACGCCTCAGCAAAATAAAAATATCTATTTATAGAATGGCCAAAATGGCTGCAGTTGCACACATACGATCATACACAAATACCTACCTACTTTGTTTTCTATTTTCTATGCTCATTTTTGTGGACTGGTTTTTTATTTTTCAGTATCGCCTTTATGCTCGACTGAATTGCACGTGACGTGGAGGCTGCGTAGCTTTGCGTCAAAAAATAAATATGAATACCTTAATGAATGCAATTCATAACAATTATGAACGCGTTTATTACATCAATTTAGTTCAAATTGTGCGATACGTATATACGAAGAATAGTTCATAAATAGAGTGATTTTTTCCATATATATTATGAACGGTTTCTCAAATAACGGCGTTCATTCCATTTATGAACAACATTTTTTTCTGTGATGAGAAAGTCGATGTGGAGAATTTTCAGCATAATCCGAATATCGGAAATGGACCCGCCTCAAAGTTCGCGTTTTTGTGCCCAAATCAACAATTTCAAAATTGAATTAAAATGACGTATCCCTGACGCAATAAAATAAAAAAGTTAATATGTCCAAATATTATCAGCGAGCAAAATCGGATAAAAATACGGAAGCGTAAAAATGGGTTGACCTTTTCAATCCAATTCTATAGGTAATTTTTTAAGCCATTGTCAGTCTAATGTACATTCCACATCATTTCTATATAAGGACTGCGTCGAATAAAATTGTCCGTTACATATCTTCCCATAATGTGCTATTGCAAGATTCAAATTAATTAAATTTGATCATAGTAGCTCTGAATTAAATGGCAGAAAATAATTTGTGTCAGTTATAGTCAATACAAAATTTATTTAACGCGAAAATGGCAAACGAAGTGGAAGTGCCAGAAAATATAATTAAAATTTTTCAAAAACAACCTAGTTGGTCTTTTAAAAAAATTGCCAAGGAGGTAGGGGCTAAACCTAAGACCATTTCTCGCGTTATCAACCGCTTTAAGGAATACCTGAGTATTGATCGGAAGAAAGGTTCTGGTAAAAAAAGGCCCACATGATCGTGAAAAGTCGAAGAAGGTTGTGAATATTTTAAAGAAAGATCCAAGCATATCCGGAAGGAAATTGGCGAGAAAGGCGGATTGCTCAGACTAAGAAAGAAGCTGGACTGAAGACGTACAAGGTCCAAAAAGTTCCGGATAGAAATGCCGTCAAGAATGAAACTGCAAAACAACGAGCTAAAAAGCTGAACCAAGATTTTTTAAAAAATTCGATTGCTGTATAATGGACGACGAAACTTATGTTTTAGCGGACTTTTCTCAGCTACCTGGGTAGGAATTTTATACAGCCGATTCTCGAGGAAATGCCGCTGAAAAATTCAAATAAAAAAATATGACAAAATTCCCAACGAAATTCCTTGTTTGGCAGGCAATTTGCATTTGTGGAAAAAGGAGCAGCTCATTCGTGACATCGGGTACAATTAATAGCGAAATACATGTGAAGTAATGCTTGCAAAAGAGATTGCTTCCATTTTTACGCCAACATGAAGTGTCCACATTTTTTTGGCCTGACCTCGCTTCATGTCACTACAGCAAAACGGCATTAGAGTGGATCCAACAAAATGCAGTGATTTTGGTGCCTAGAAATCACTTCAGAACTCAGAACTCAGGCCGATTGAGAGATACTGGGCTTTAGTAAAAAGGGAGATGAAGACAACAAAAAAAGTGGTCAAATACCTTCAAGACTTTAAAAGAAAGTGGTCTTCAACAGCTGTGAGGGTGTCGGACACTACAATTACAACATTAATGGAAGGGGTTCCGGAAAAATTAAAACTTTTTATTAAAAAATGTTAATTTCTGGTTTTTTATATTTTTTTTTAAATCTAAAAATAATTTGCAAAATAAAATATTTTATTCTATAAAAATTCGATTGCTAGATTTCTAGATTTTTTCATTTTTGTAGCGGACAATTTTATTCGACGCAGTCCTTAATTCAAGGGTACTCATATTAACTCAATATTTCAAAGTGGTGGGACCTACAGTTTATTGCCGAATTCGAACGGCGAGTGAGAGTTTTTCATAGGCCGAGAGGTAGCGCGGTATAGAAAAATGTTTTTAATGAAAAGATGTTGTTAGCCCCAGTCCAGGCTTGAACCGGGGACCTTCGGCTCGCAGTCCAACGCACTAACCACTGAGCTACCGCGGCTACAATGTTTACCCGTGATAATTAAGTCTCCAACAAATCTTCCCTGAAACAAATAATCCCAGAGACTATTTTTCCCGGATGATTCTTCCCTAAGACCATTTGATAATTCTTCTTCTAGCCAATTGTACCCATAGACTATTTTTCTCCAAGTGATTTTTTCTCCGACGATTTTTCTCCGAGACACTTCTTCCCTAATATAAATCCTCTTCGAGACAATTCTTCCCAGCGATTATTTTACCTCGAGAAATTCTTCCCGGACAATTGTATTTGCTATTTATTATTTTTTCCCGATGAATTCCCTTTGAGACAATTTTTCGGGGAATAATTTTTTGGATATTTTAGTGTTAAAAAATACTTAAATAAAAAAGGATAAAAAATCCAGTGTGGTTTGATCTAATCCAAAATAAAAATCAAGTTCTCACTAAAAATTGAAATTCTTTGGACAGATTCATCAAACTCCTCCTTGCAGTTCCTGGACCGAATACAACAACGTGTGATATATTTAATTGGGGGTGAAAATATTTCATCGTCTATTTGTTTTCTTGAACTTTGAAGGACCGTTGGGTGTGTAAGCCTGTTTTATAGGTATTACAACCGTAAGTGTTCGAAGGAAATACGTGGTCTGATTCGAACAGATCGTGTGTTTTCTCGTTCTATTCGGGCATCGAACTAAGCCAAATGGTATGGTCAAACGATAACAAAAGGTTACTATATCGGTGTTTGTGAAAAAGTAGCTTTAATGAGTTTTACCTTTCAAACAAATATATATATATATATAAAAATTTATGAACAAACTTTAAAAAAAAGATACAGTGAAAAATAAAATTAAAAAACAAAACAACGGTGCAAAAAACCCTTTTAAAAACTTCAGAAATCCTTACTTAATACACACAGCATGGCGTGGTGGTCGGATCAAAATAATGATTGCGATATGTGAGCGCATAATTCCGCCTAATTTTATGAATATTGCCGATTTTTTTTTTACTTTTATTTTTTGTTATCTTTGTTAAGTTCATTGTGTGGAAAAACGCATTTTTATTAATGCTCAAAATGCTAACGGTCTGCGGGTCAATAACTTTGAAACCAAAACTAAAAACCAAAACATTGTCGAAGAATCGGCAACAGTTGCAGGCAGTCAGCGGTAGTTGCAAACGATGGGCGGTATGTTTTTCATTTTGTTTTTTTTTTTTCCTTTCAGTTAAAATGCGTAAATTATGATTTTAATGCTGTGGTTTGAAGTAAAACACGCGTCGATAATATCTACAAATTGAGTTAAGTTTTTTTTTGTATTTTTAAAAGTTTTCTTTTTCTTTTTGGTTTTGGTTTGGAAAAAAATAAAAACAGAAACTTTGCGTTGCAAATTTTTGAAATGCGCATATCCAGCGGATGTGTGTCCCAAATCAACGGCATCAATTAGCAAATCAAATCACAAAATGTCGTCAAAGATTTGTGGGTTGTTGCTATTGCTGCGGCTATAGTTGCTGCTGCTACAGTTGCTGCTGCTTTTGGCATTTGTTTGTTGCACAATCGTTTGCCGCAATTGCAACTCAACGTGCGTTTTTACGCAATATCGCAGCGTTGCACATAAAAGTGTTGCAGATCAAAAATATCAATTTTTTATGTTTTATGTTTTCATCTTTATCATTATTCAAGTATTTTTGACTTTTAAATAAATACGTAATGTAGTAAAAATAAATGCATATGTAGTAATATTTTTAAATTTTTTTAATGTTGAATAAATAGAATGTAGTAAACTTAAAAGCAGTAGTAGTGATATTTTTACATTTTCTTGCAGATAAATAAATACAGTATGTAGTAAAAATAAATACAGATGTAGTAATGTATCTACATATATCTGGGCATATAAATAAAAACAAAAAACCATTTTGAGTTCTGTAAGCATTTTTAATGTTCGTGGTTTTGATTTTTGGAGAAACCTATTGATTTTTCAAAAAATTAATATAGGTGATATTTTTATTTTTTAAGATCTAATTTTAATAAAAAAATAGAATTTCTATAATTTTTTAATTTATATATTTTACATAATAACTACATAAAGAATCGATCGTAACGGTATATATTAAAATGATTTACAGAAATTTTAGTTGACTTCGCTCTGTGTAAAAATCATTAATATGATGATCACGTTGATCAGCACGATCACGCAGTGCAGCGCAACAAAGAAAGTTCTTTATTACCAAAAATATTTAAAATATACAAATAAAAAATTGAAAAAAAAGCGCAATCGGCGCTTCCCATTGTAACCCTTACTTTAAACGGCATTTAATAAAATAATGCCTAATAATATATGGGAAAAACATGGCGTAAAACATACGACGCACTGTCATATTTCGCTCCGTGGCAGCACCGCATGGTATCAGGGAGACCGATCGATGGATGGACCTGCCGATGAACGTGGCTGTAAACATTTTTTACATTTATGCGTATGTTTAATAATATTTGAGACCGTTGCTAATTTGTGATAATAAAAATTAAACTCAATTGCAGGCGAGTTTAAAGAATGCGCACGACACGGCAATTGTTAACTTTTGACGCATTGATTTTGATCATCGTGAATTATGCTAAAGTGTGGTATTATCGTAAAAAAAACTTTTATTTTATATAATTTTGTTTACAATTTTGTTTAATTGAAATGTTGGGTGCCAATTACTGATTTCGATTTTCTTTCATTGTTAAGTTCTACAATAAAACCGGTAGCCGCGGTAGCTCAGTGGTTAGTGCGTTGGACTGCGAGCCGAAAGGTCCCCCGTTCAAGCCTGGACTGGGGCTAACAACATCTTTTCATAGAAACATTTTTCTATACCGCGCTACCTCTCGTCAGTAAATGGCAAACCTACGAGAGTAAAACCATTGCCTATGAAAAGCTCTCACCTGCCGTTCGGATTCGGCAATAAACTGTAGGTCCCACCACTTTGAGTACAAATATAACACGCACAGCTCAAAATGGTGAGAGAGCTCGGTCGAAGTTCTACACAGGACTGTAGCGCCAAACTATTATTATTTCTACAATAAAACCGGTTGCAAGATAGTGTTACGATAATGTTAATTTTTGATCATATTTTTATAATTAAATACCTCCTTCAAATAAGTTAAATAAAACTTAAACCTATGACATATAAATGTTTCTTAATATTAGGAAATTTTTCTAAAGTACAAATAAAATAAAAGCTAAACATCATAATACCTAAAAAATAAGGATCATTTTGTCTCAGTCTATATATATAGCTGTCAATGCCCGCTTCCTCTGGTTGTGTGTTCGTGACACCATTGATATTTTTGGTCACTAATGGCTGCTACTGTTCTGACCATTTTAGCCATAATACTTTATCTTAATGAGGGCTCAGTTTGAGGTATAGGGATGACGGCATAATGAAGTCATTAATTAGTTTAAAGATAGAAATATCAGAGACGATAGTTTGATGTAGGGTTGTCGAAGAAAAAAAAAACACAATGATGATTACTAAAAGTTCTTATACGATTATTTTTACAAAATGTAGATTTTTATATTAGTTAGAAGGAAAAAAAAAATATTCAAAAATAATTACTGGGAAATATTGAATTTTGAATATGTGGTATATAACTCGAAATTCATTAGAAAAGAATGTAATGTCTTAAAAATCTAAAATGAAGAATTTTTCGACGCCTCTTGCAAAAACCTACACCATTCAATTTGCTTACCGAAAACGGCACGAAACAATCACATTTTTATTATCTTCAAGAAAAGAAGTACATTATTTTAAAAATGTTAGAAATTCAAATCGCATTAAATAATTTTGCCTTTTTCATTTAAAAATAAAATCCAACATACAAAACTCAACATACAAAATCCACCCGTACAAAATTCACCTTTAAAAAGCGCGCTGATTGAATTTCCACTACAGCGCACAGTGTGATATTTTCATAATTTAGGTGGACATAAATCGAATTTTAAAACTACAGACCTTAAATTTTGTATAGAGAATTCAAAATTCACCACACCTAAACTCACCACATCGAAACTCACCACATTAAAACTCACCACTTTAAAACCCACCACACTAAAACTTCTACTGGGAAAAACTCTACGGGGAAGAATTCTACGGAAAGAATTCTACCGGGAACAATTCTACCGGGATGAGTTCTACGGGGAGAATTCTACGGGAAAGCGTTCTATGTGGAAGAATTTTCGGGGAAGATTTCTACTCGGAATAATTCTACGGGGAAGCGCAATCTGAGAAAGAATTGTCTTTGAGAAAAGTTGTTTTGGCAGAGAATTATTATTTGGTTACCACATGTATAAAACCAATAAAAAACTTCAACAGCTAAGCATGGGCCCCTCATATAAATAATAAAAATGTTTTTTATATTAATAAAATCGCTCCATATTTTTGAATTCACAAAATCTTGGCACGAGTCGTGCACGGATCCAGCTAGTTTCTAATAATTTTAAAAATTTTGTCTACAAAATATTGAATGGCGTATAATTGAGGAGCTTATTTCCAAAACGTGCTATCCATTTAAATATTATATGCTTTTATTTACAAATATACGGCCCACAAATTATTATTTCAAAAAAGTGAATATACAGAACTAAAAATGAAAATATTGGGTGTGGAAAACACCCTTGGTTCAATTTAATTCTAACATTAAATAGGAGTAAATCAGGTTTTACTAAATCTATCTTCGTTCCACATAGCACGTTTTAGAAATGAGCTCCTCAATTGATTTAGTACTTAGAATATAGACAAAAATGTCATGTGTAAATGAATCGGACAGTTTTTCAATTGAAATTAAAACCGAATTAAATAAATGTTTGTGGTATTTAAGTATAATGAATTATTCTAATATAATGATTGAACATGTTTTAATGTTAATTTGGCTTGAATTCCGAGACCGCGGGATATAAATCCCTACAAAGTACCATAAGAGTTTGACGCTATTATAGTCCTAAAGAACTTAGTCCGAGCTTTCTCACCATTTCAGTTGTTCGTGATATATTTGTACTCAACCTGTTGGCACCTTCACTTTAATGTCAGCGAAGTGAGGACTTTTCATAGGCAATGTTTTACTTTCGTAGGTTTGCTATTGCCTGCCGATATAGAAAAATGTTTTCTATGAATAGATATTGACAGTTGCTGGGACCTCGTTGCCCAACGTACTAACCAATCGAGCCACCGACGCTACATAGTGCAATATGTCGAATAAATAGGTGTGGGTGCAAATTAACCTAATTATATCAGTTTAAAAGCTTTATTTGTATATCAACTACAATAGAAGACAACTTCAAATCGGGACAAACAAAGAAATAACAATGAAATTTAAGCCCTCTAATGTCGCCTCTAACACTAACTCAGCTCAACCTTGAAAACGAAACACCACAGCACGTTGACAAGGTTCTTATTTACATTAATAATGTGGTCTGTTGTCCACACCAACACGTGTAGACCATCAGTACCACAATAAAAAGTCCTGCTCCTGTCTGTTTCTACTTTTTTTTCTACCGCTTCAAAGCGTATGCCCTTCCCTGCCTGTCTGCCTCCCTACTTCAGAGTAGGTATTAGATAATATTTGATGTTTGTTTAGAGCTGGCACCGACGAAGACCTTGAGAACTGCTTTATTTTGATATTTTTTTTTTATTTAAAAAAAAACTATTTTTTTTCACTTATTTTTCGATGTCTGCATTCGCCCGACTCTTCGTCCGTCTATTTTCTACAGTGAAGAAAATGCGCATTTTTAATTTTATAATTTACAAATTTTAATTTCAATAAACTTGAAATTTTAACTCAATACTTTAGGTTTACATTAAACGATTTATATTCAAGCCACTAGCATATAATTCATAGGCAGAAATTCGAAAATTTATTTCTGGGTGTATAGCTATGTTATATGCACGTATAGTTCATCTGTCTGTCTGTCCAGCTGCATGTGCGCCCATTTGTCTGTCCGTCTGCCCGTTTGTCTGTCTATCTGTCTCATGGCCAATATTTTTAGCTGCTTCTATAATAAAGCAGTCGATGTTGCTCTTAGATTTATTATATATATTGTTTTGATTTTCAAATGATTTCAATTTTTGTATCGTATTCTTTGTATAAGGTATCTATATATACCATAAGTATCTGAATAAACACATAGCCCCATACATCGCTAGGTTTATTTTGCACACAGAATTTGATTAACCTTGAAATTGCGACTCTAATTCGCATTTTTTTCTTCATTTCTTTTTTTGGGTAATAATAAAAATAAAAAAATATATATAATGTGATAAAATATGGAACAAAACACTAAAAAGTCAGTAACAAAAAAATTAAAAAAAACCTTGTCACCTCCAAACAAAACTGGAACTTGTGATAAGAAAAAAGTGAGAAAGTCAATGATGTAAATATTTTACAGAGCGATAGTCAAATCTATGAAAACTAAGAATTATATCATAAATATAATAATGAATTTTTAAATATAATAAACCCTAGTTTATTAACAAAATGCATAATTCTATCAATGTTGTCAATTCATATATTGATCTCTGTACTCAGAAAAAATTAGTCAATAGGATAGTTATTGATTTAATACAAGTGTATTAAATCAATAACTGTGTAGAAGTTTGTGGAAACGTCTAGAATCCAGTTAAGTGCGCTGCACATATACGTATAAAAGAGTTAAAGATAGCTTAAGACCAATGATGATTCTCGTAAAGTGTAGAAGTTTGTGGAAACTTCTAGAAACCAGCTCTGCTTGTATTTATATTTAAACTCGTATGCAATTTAAAATATTTTGTATAATTTTAATGGTAGATGTCTGCCTTATTGGGGACGGCGTAAAATGTACGCAAAAATATTACTAAAAAATTTTGGAGACTGCCAATAATATTGTCTGTGTGGTCTTTTTTTACTTTTGGTTTTTCATTTTATTTCTGTTATATGTTTTGGTTATATTTATTTGGTTTTTTTTTCGTGTTAATTGATATTTTTCTGTTGCTGTCTCGTGACACATTTCTAATTTCATTTATAGATTTTCTGAGTGAGGTCTCTATCGTACTCGGACACACAGTGTCTCTCTTTCTAATCAGCCATAAATGGAATTTGTTTGGAAGACACCAACTACTTGTTACTGAATCAACAAGCATTTCGTCATCTGCCATTATTTTCCTTATTTGTTATTATTGTTTGCAGTGATGATAACAAATGTTGCTGGTTTTTTTTTTTTATAAAGATGTAATTTCTATTTGCATGCAACATTGTTGCTGTGTAATTTTTTAAAGTACCTTGTACCACGACACGTCAACAGACACATTATATAGTCTGTTGACGTAAGTTATCATAGTCTCTCACTCACTC
Source organism: Dryomyza anilis (assembly GCA_951804985.1). Lineage (NCBI taxonomy): Eukaryota > Metazoa > Arthropoda > Insecta > Diptera > Dryomyzidae > Dryomyza > Dryomyza anilis. The sequence goes on along the minus strand of OX638134.1, from coordinate 80,977,754 downwards.
TCATATCAAAAGTGCGTATATATTGTCTAGGTGATGGATCCCATGTGACTGTCGTCTCCACTGTCCGTCCACTAGATGACGATGCGTAACCCGAGAAGTTTATGTTGGGATATGCGAGCGATTAGGTGTTTAGAGGTTCTATTGAGTGAGCGTGACAGATACGATTATAAAAAAAAGATGGATATAGAGCGTTAGTGGGAATTCGGAGAAATCATTGCAATTCAAAAATATGCGGGAAATAATGTCGGTGATACAGCAATACTGCTTATCTACATTTTCGAATATCACATACAAAATGAATTTTACAGAAAAATTTGTTTTGAATCTCCATTCTGCACTTACTTCATACACGATTCTATTCTAGTGAACAATGACAATTGTTATCAATAACAATTGTTACAAATGACAATTAATTCAGATTTTACGTCAAAAAACATAGAAAATGAAATTGACAGAATACGAAATTGTGACAATTGTGACAAAGCGCACTATTATGACCGATTTTAAGTTGTAACTCTTGCCAAAATAGGTCTATAAGTATGTTATAACTCATAAGGGCATTTAACTATTTTATCCAATCAACATATCGTTTAAAAACGGATTATAAGACAAAATTAGGCGTAATTTTCACATGTAGTTAGGCGGTTTTGCAGTATCGTCGACGACAAAATATTTCAAATATATTTTTTTTTTATTTAGTATATATAAATTTTCATATTATTTTAGCAACAAAAAAAATAGTATTTCTTAAAATTATTTTTTTTTCTTTAAATTAATCATCAAATAAATATTTTTATTGTATACTATGAAGTCCGGAAAATGACATAGGTTATACATGAGCGGGATTGGATAAAGGGGCATGATACCTCCCATAAAACCCTAACTTTTAATACAATATAAAACGCTTTATTAAACTAGCTACGAATATGAAACAAACAAATATTTTTAAAGAAAATTCAAATACAAAAAAATAATACAAAAACAAAAAAAAAGACAAAAACGAAAACAAAATTAAACACACAAAAGCAACAACACAGAATCAAGAGTAAAAGCAAGAACACAAAAACCAAAGCAAAAACACAAAGGAAAAATATACAACATAAAAAAAAAACAATACAAAATCAAAAAACAAATACAAAATCTAAACCAATACAAATCCAAAAACACAAAAAACGCAAAATCATAAACACAAAAAACGCAAAAAAAAATTCAAATCAGAAACACAAATACAAAAAAAAGGCAAAAAAATAACAAAAGCAGAAACACGAAGATAAAATCAAAAAAAAAATAAAAGCAAAAACAAAACCACAAAACATAAAAATATAAAAACGAAATCAGAAAGACAAAAGCAAAATAAAAACGTAAAAGCAAAAATGAAGGCAAAGAAAAATAAAAACAAAAGCAAAGATACAAAACCAAAGTCATTTTCAAAAAAAAAAATATATATAAAAATTCAAAAAAAGGAAAAAAATCAAAATCGGGGAAACACAAAAGTCTAAAAACATAAATAAAAACAAAATTAAAAATAAAAATATGAACAGATAGTGAAAAAAAACAAGAGCAAAATCATAAACTAACAAAAAAAAAACGCAAAAAGCTAAAAAAACAAAATCAAAAAGACAAAAACAAAGTCAAATGTAAAAACAAAAACACGAAGATAAAATTAAAAATACGTAAATAAAATCAAAAAATCCAAATAAAAGCAAAAATACCTAAGCAAAAGAAAAAGCACAAAAATAAAAACAAAAATAAATAAATAGCAAAAATGCAAAAACAAAATCAAACACAAAATCAAAAAAAAAAAACAAACACATAAGGTCATTCTCAAAAACAAAAAAAAAAAAAAATAAATAAATAAAAAATTAAAAAAATTAAAATAAAATCAAAATAGGCAAAAAACACAAAAGGCTTAAAACATATTTAAAAATAAAAGCAAAAAATCAGAAGAAACAAAAAAAAAATAATGAACAGCTATGTGAAAAAAACAAGAGCAAAATCATAAACATAAAAAAAAACTCAACAAGCAAAAAAACAAAAGTTAATATAAAAACAAAAACCAAAAATACGAAGATAAAATCGTAAATTTGAAAACAAAATCAAAAAATCTAAAATAAAAGCAAAAGAAAAAACACAAAAATAAAAACAAAGAAGCAGAAGCAATATACAAAAGTAATAGCAAAAATGCAAAAACAAAAACGAAGGGAAACAAAATCAAGACAAAATACAAAACCAAAAAAGCCAAAATAAAAGCAAAAGAAAAAACACAAAAATAAAAAAAAAAAACACAAAAGCAGAAGCAAAATAAAAATAAAAAAGAAAAAACTAATGAAAAAAAAACAAAACAAAATACAAAGTAATTCTCAAAAAAAAAAAAAAAATCAAATGAAAAAACAATTAAAAAAAAATTCAAAAAATAAAAAATAAAAAAGAAAATTAAAATAGGGAAAAACAGAAAATTAAAACATAAATAAAATCTAAAATCAAAAGAAATGGTTAAAAACCCCCGTTGCGCATCCTGGGTACGAAATACTAGTATTTTCATAATATTATTATTTTATTTTTAATTAGATTTATTCCAAAATTTTATTAGATACTTTTATTATATTTATTTTAACAAATAAAAATTTACAGGAATTCTAATGTTTTATATAACATTTCAAACAAATAAATTGGAATTTCTTCAATTCATTTAATAGAAATTTTAATAAATAAAATATTTGGAATATTTTTAATTTAACCACCAATTACTTTTGTATGTCAAAACATCGAATATTTTATTTGAAGCTGATAATAACATTCATAGTAGGTTTAATATGTAAAGAGAAATAATTAAAATATACATAACAGAAAATATATTTCCATTTCTTATCTATATCCACAGATATTTGTATCCCCTATCATGCAAAGAAAACAGCATTAAATAGAATTTTCGTTAAACAACAGACATTAAAACATGCAACATATAAAAGTGATAATTACTAGTGATAACAACAAACAGAGAACCAATATGAAAAAAAAAAACAGACTGGCTGTGTGGAAATGGGAAACAAAGGATAGAGAGAATGTTAGATAGAGAGTTTGATACGTCAGAGAGTTTAGCATGGGAGTAAACAAAATGGTGCTCTTTTAATATATTTAGTTAATATTTTTATTACACTAAAATTCTCTATCAATTCAGCAATTTATTAAGAAGAGCGCAGTAAGTGTGGGCGATGTAGTTTAAATAGTAGCAAAATAGTAAAAATAGTATTAAAAAATTAATAAATATTGAAATATAAAAATTAAACAAATAAAAATAATAAATTTAATTAAAAATATTTTTTACAAAAATTTTTTAAAACAAAATACTTTCTTTACGCATACTACTTAAAACGTGCTCTTTTCTGCTACATTTACGACTGCGTTTACTCTCATCAGAGGTGCGGGGGGTAGCAGTTGTGTCAAACTGAATCAGTAAAAATACCGACTCTCATTTTTATTCTCCATACACTCGCTTGTCTCACGCTCACTCACTCACCCAATGAACAACACTTTTGCTGCGTGTTAATTTCGATTTCAGTTTCGATTGTGCTTTGAACGTGTGCAGGCGCGTTTACGTGCGGAGCGAGCTTAGAATTTGGAATTTTTTTACACATTTTGTTATATTTTTTGTTTTGTTTTCAATAAAAATTTGTTCAATTTCCCAAAATAGTGTTTGGTATTTTTGTGTTAAAAAAAAACTACATAAAATGTAAAAAAAATAATTAGAAATATAAAATAATTAAAATTTATTTAAATTGTGTCTAAAATAAATATGAAAAAGTGTTAATAAGTAATTTATGCAATTATATAAAAAGTATTTTAAAATACTCACCTACCACGTTTGTCGGAAAAACGTCAATAATTCATTCATGTAATATCAACGAAATTATTTGTAAGCAGCAAAGTGTATAGAAAAAAAAAGAAAAATACAAATAAAAATAAAAAATGTGTGCATGCTGAAATCATTAAATAACAAAAAAAAACTACTTTTTGTTTGCTACAGTTTTCTGCTACTATTTTCTTGCTACTCTCGCTGCTCTCATTGAAATTATACAAAAATTCCAACTCGAAGCTAAAATCAGACCAAAAAGAGCGTTCTTATTTTTTCCTTTAATCAACATGCGCTCTTTTGCTCTTTTTCATTAATGTCCTGTTGTTGTTTGTGTTGTTGGCCGTCGCCATCGCATTCTAATTGCACTGTCGCAACTCGCCCCCAGCCAGTACTCAACGACAACAACAACGAGTACTAAGAGACAGTCACTCTGTACTCGCTGTACGTCTGAATGAGCGAGGCGCATTAACGTCGACGCCAACAGAAACAGCAGAACCACTACCAACCCAGCTGGAAAATCTTTAACTGTCACCTCGTCGATGTCCTTCCAAAGAGTATTTATAGTAAAGTGATATCATCCGAGTTGGTTGCAGTTCGATGGCCTAATTGTAACAAGTAAACATGAGTAAAATGGTTTATAGACGTTAATTGCTTCAAATGTAGACTGAAAATATACAAATTTTCTATCTAATATTGTTAATAGCTGTTTTATAATTATTTATATTTTTTCTGCATTAATTCGACGAATTTAACATAAGAAAAACCATTTTACAAATGTTTACTTGCTACAATCGGGTCATCGAACTGCAACCAACTCGGATGATATATTTTTACTATGTATACTCTCTGGTCCTTCTTCATGAATGGGCGAATGCAGCTATGAGAAAAATTAGGACCTTCCAATGATCACATAAAAAATCCATTCTGTCGCCTTGCAATAACTTTTGGGTGGGATTTGATCAATAGATCCGAAAAGTAATGCTATTGCCACGTAACACCTTTGTAAGTTTTAGTAGGGGTAGGGGCTGGTGTAAGTAGGGGCTGGTGGTAAGCTATTTTTATTCTGTTTATATGGAACTAAGTGATTTTTCACTGAACGGCAATCTTCGAAATCTAAATAGAAGCGAGCTGAGTCTACAAAAATGGTCGGATCTTAACGATTTAGGATTCAATTTTTTGATGGTAATATTGTATTACTTTTTTGAAAAGGAATGCCCATGTAGAACTCCTTCTATAGTTTAAGTCCAAAGTGTACGTGATCGGACCCTTTCAGTGAATTGAATTACTAATAATTTAAACTTTACATATGAAATAAATAACACTGTGCGGCACTAAAATTTGAACTCCAATTTTTTGATTTACACACCGAGAGCAAAACGTAGGTAACTATCGACTATAATACGTTTCACACAAATAAGTACCACGTAGTTAACAAAAAACATATGACTGTTGGATAAAATAAATGAAGTATAAATTATAAAAATTTAAATTATCAAAATGTTGGAAATAACGCTTATAAGCGTTATATCAAATTAATTTCTGTATTTATGTGTTAAATTAATAAGTTAAATTAGTTAAAAGACGTCTGATGTCTGTAAAGGCGTGTGAATCTTCGCCGGAATTAAAGGAAGTAAGTGGAAATTCCTATGGCTCATAATAAAAATTCATGCTAGTGGCTGTTCCAGGTGATTTGATGAAATGTAGTATTGGTCAATGAGAATCCCAACCAGGATTCCTCGTGAACAAATCTGGTCGTTGCAGCATTTAAGTGCACTATCAAATTCACATGAGCTATCTTCAAAATAATCAACGCGAATATTTTGAGATCCAAAACATCGTATACAAATAATTTAAAAAACCAAGACTGACTCAGAATTGGAAAACCAATGTAGGACACACAATAAATAAACAGTAATTTAACAGTTTAAATATTGACTTTTATTATTACAAAATATATATTTTGACATATAAATCAACTACGGCGAAGTGAAATATTTAAACGTAGTTATAATTAACTATGTTTTTACAACGATACGTTGTCGGAGAATTTTCATTCATGACGTAGTCGAAAACATAGTTATCAATAACTAAGTTTTGCTCTCGGTGCAGGTTCTCTATAGTCAGTGGATCAAAAATGTAGTATAAACTTATACCCCTACACGTCTGGGTTAGGAGCTATGGGGTTCTAAAGGGTTGAAATGATAACCAATACAGTTCGTTATTTTGTAGCGAAATGGTTTTTTGTATGTTTTGGATGTCTAAGGAGCGATTATAGGGAACTTTCTATATAATAGTTCTAACTTCAATTTTGAATAAAGTCGTAGAAATATATTATTACAATTATTTAGTGCAGTGAAAATTACAGCACTTTTTAGTTGAAATTGTGACGCTGATTTCGATAATGGCATCGGTTTTTTGATATTGACTCTATTTTTTAAGATATAGCCCATTTTTATTTTCTCTTAGTTTTGCTCATTTTTATACCCAAAACCTAATTGGTAAATTTAAAAAAGTATTTAAATCCAAATTCAATAAATTTTGTATAATTTTTTATCAACAAATGTGTAATGCATTGAGCAATTTCCTACTGGGTAATAACATCAACAACACTCTGGCCAACAACACCATCACCGCCGACACCACCGACACAACAACAACAACCAAGTCAAGTCGAGCCCAATAAAGCCAACAACAACAACGAGCCAGAGTTCGTCCGCACGACAGCGAACGAGTACAAGTTGTAGTCGACGGCGACGTCAACATGCGTTGTTGTTTTTTTTTTTTAGTTTTGGTGTTTATTTTTTATTTTTTTGGTATGCGCCTCATCAACATCTCTTGGACTTCGTTTCAATTCCACGCTGTGTTTGTTGTTGTTTTATTTGTTGTTACTGCTGCGCTAGTATTGTTGTAGTTGTTCTTGTTGTCCGTGTATTTTTTCTTGTATTGTATTAAAATTTTGTACGTTTTTGGGATTTTTTTTGCGTACATTTTGAATGCCTGCGGTTGCTGCTGCTGCCTGGCTGCTGTCGCAGTCTCTGCCGATATTCTTGTTGTTGTTGCAGTTGTTGTTTTTGGGAGTAAGAATTATATTTAATATTGCTCGCAATTCAATCAGCAATTACTCACTCGCGAGCAACACTGCAGTGCGGACCATAAAAATATCGGAGACCTTCTCGAACAAAAATAACACGGCTCAGAACGCGACAAAATTTGTAGCATTTTGTTGAACAGCAGAACGAAAATTTTTTAGTGCGGTGAAAAGTTTAAAAATTATAAAAACAAAAATCTTATATAAAAAACATCTAAATTTTGTAAATTATTTAATAAAAAATAAATTTTGGTATAAAAACCAAAAGATACTAAAATTTGTTGTAAAACTTTGAAAATTAATTAAATATATAGAAAAACTTAATTAAAAAAAAAAAAACTTAATTAAAAAAAAAAAATAAAAAACACTAAAATTGATAAAAAATAAAAAAATGTATTGTTTTACTTGTGAAATCTGTTTTTGAAATTAAAATATATATAAAATTTAGCATTTTTTAAAGTGCACAAATATATAAAAAATACAAAACATTCAGTGAAAACCAGTTTAAAATAATTAAAATTTGTCAATATAAAATAAAAAAAAAAAATCCAACACATTTTGAGGTAAATTTGGTATTTTAATTTATATCTTTTATAAAATACATAGAACGGTTTACAATTTCATCATTATTTTTATATATTCGAATATTCGAACTTTCTAACCAAATCTTATTCAGATTTCAATTTGATAGAATTTGTTTTTGCTGTTCCGCACTATGAGTTTTCAATACAAAACAAATCGAATTTAGTTAATTTTAAAATATGTCTCATAAATGTTGAACAAACTTAAATTAAATTTTAAATTCGGTTAAACGCAGGGCTGGAAAAAATCCGGATTTTTTTTAAAAAATCCACTCCACCGAATTTTTTTGGTTTTTATTGATTTTTTTGTTGATTTTATTGGATATTTTTTGATTTTTTATAAATAAGATAATTTCAGTAGGATTTTTCGGTTTTTAAAGTTATTCCTTCCTACCATTTCGTGGACGAAAACTGCTGTATAACCTTTGGTTAAAACATACTTTGTGGAAAAAATGTACCGTCTTGGATCTGGAAGCCGTTTTCTTCAATATACTGAATTAGTTATATGGGCGAAAAAATGAAACAGCCTAAGTGCCTGCCTGATCAAATATATTTTAAATGTCTTCTGTATAGCAGGGCAACTATTCTGAACCTAATAGATTTAATCAATGTCTACCGCTTTAAAAATTGGCTTAGAATTGGCTTGAATTAAATCTATAGTTTCGGAGACAACATCTAACTATTTATATCATTAAATTATTTGGATCTACACAAAGGCCTATGTTGGCTTATAAGTATTTTGGCTATATTGGTTAATATAATATATGAATCATTTCAGTATTAACTTCTCCAGAGATTTCATCCAGCAGGGGTTCTAATAATTTTTTTCGATTTGGTGTTTCTTTTAAATTCTTAAATTTTTAACAAATAAATCATTCTCTGAAAACCACAAATATATTTCCTATTTTATAATTCGAAAAATGTACTAAAATCAATAAAATCCAAAAAAAATCAAAAAAATAATCCAAAAAAGACCAAAAAAACATGGATTTTTTTAAGTGGATAAAATCAAAATAAAAATCCGGATGGTTTTTTTTGGAGTGGAGTGGATAGCACAGCCCTGGTCAAAAGTAAATTTGGAAATATGATAGACTAAATTTTTTTAAAAACCGATACACAAATTAATATAATATGTTTATGTTTGATAACGGTTATAATATATAAATATTTAATATAAAACAAAAATATAAAATTATATTTACATAACTAATTTATTAAACTTTTTCTAAAAAAACTAATACATAACTAATTTATTAAACTTTTTCTAAAAAAAAAAATCTAAAATGATACTTCTCAATAAAACAACAACAAAAAAATTGACATCCTATACATCAATTCTATATAATTCGTGGTAGCTGATTCTCACTGCATACTCCGTGTTTTTCTATTAAGTAACGCTTTTTAAGGCCCTTTTCAGCCACTTTTAGAATTACAAAAATATAGTGCCTTACCCTAGTAGAAATTTGCCCGACGCGCCATTGGGAAATGATCGGGTTTTAGTTGGGTAAGCCCTATTAGAGAAAATATGATCATTGCCTTTGCATGTCCTTATCATGCTTACCATGTCAGGGTTTACATTATCTAAACAGTCAATGTTCCCGATCATAGCTAGATTATTTGTTCCTCATAACGAAATTAGCATCAGGCAATGATCGAGATTAATGAGAGAAACCCTATTATGCTCGGGCTCAGACAAGGCAATTGTCGGGTAAATATTAAAATGGGGAATTGCCCGATCAGTACATGATCATAGCCTGAGGTCAATACATGATCAGGACACTGCGTTACAATGACATTATGGGCCTCGTCATATCCCGATCACCTCAAATAATGACATGATCACTTCATGATCATGTCCCCTACCAAAATGTCTACTAGGATACACAACTAATTTTCGAAAAAACTGTAAACGCAATTTTTCACTCAATTGTCAATTACAATATACCAATAAATTTCATTATTCCGATAGGTTTTTAACATTTTTTTGGACATTTTTTGATTTTTTTAGACTATTTTTGAAGGATATTTTTAGCATTTTGGATCAAATGATAAATAAGAAAATTATATATGGTTATATAGAACATAGTTCAAATTAACGATAAAAATTACTAACTTCTTTTCATCGATACTCATTTATAAAATATGCCCTCTCAAAATAATGTCGGTAAAATTTATAAAAGTGCAAAAAGTTTTTCATATTTCAGATTAAAAAAAAAAAAAATGTTCTCGTTCCGGTAACTAAAAAAATGAAGAAAATCGAACACTAATATCAAATCCGAAATTGAAACTGGAATCTAATTCGTAACCGAAATCGTCGTTTGGTTATAAAACATAAAACCGAAACGGTAACGAAAAAACATATAAAGCGAAATCAAAACCGTTTGGGTTTCAATTCTTGTTTTAAACTAATTTTATTGTGTAGACAGTTTTACAATAGACTTTTCATTCGATTTCAGTATTTCGATCAGAATTTTGAACAGGATCGGAACCGAAACAGTAACTGTTGGTTATGAATTTTTTTATCTATGCATATACCGTAGATGTTGATGTATTTATAAACAATATATTCATATTGGATTTTTTTGGTTCACCAAAAATAAAATTAACAACAATAAATGTAATTTAAATTTTTGTTTTAAAAAATATATATATCGAGGACTTATATTCAACACAGTCTATCTACAAAAACACGGTTTTTCAGGAGAGAGAAAAAACTGATTAAATTGCAAACCGTAAGAGTGGATATCAATATTTCTACTACAATATTAAATACAAATGGTATTTAAATGGTACAATTAAAAAAATCAGCAATTTCGCGCTATTCGTCGTGCTATGATAGATAGAGTTTATTGCTATTCAAATGTGATCAATGTCTATGAAAAAACGAGCAGATAGAGCATATTGCACAATATTGTAGTGGAGAAAGATCAGAAAATATTCTTGGGTTGTGCGATTTGTTAATTTTTTGTATATCCTGGTGTAACCTAAAAAAAATTCACCGACAAATTGTGGTCCTACTATTTTCCGTTTACGAGGTATATGATGGTTAAAGGTCTTAATATTCCGTAATCTAACCCGACGTTTTTTAAAGATTAAAATAAAAAAAAAACCAGTTAACTCTTGTGTCGCTATTTTAAAATCATTAATGTTATCCTATATATTTAAACTAATATCCTATTTCGGAGGATGTATTGACCCCATAAATATCTTACGAATCCCTAACATATCTGAAAACTTTCTTTAAAAATATAACTAAACATCTTGTCTGGAAATACCATAAAGAGAATGGTACAAGCTATAAAGTGTTTTTCAATAAGAGCGCTACAAAAGTTTTCAAATAAAGAGTTTTTCAACAGGGACGGTACAAAAGTAGAGCGACAGGCACAGCAAACGACGCCATATTTCTTGCCGCTCTTTTAACATTTCTCTTCAGTAAGGTTTGCCATTTCATGATGGAAAGATATACGAGCCAACAACGAGTCGAAATTATTAAAATTTACTACCGAAATTCGAATTCGTCCTTTAAGGCTTCATATTAGGATAGCAAACAATTTTTGAAAAGTTAGTTTTCTTTTTAGTAGCTCATACTGTTTCCATGATATTGTATATCCATTGAGAAAATGTGACGGCATCCTTCATTAACCGATTTCATTGTTTTTACATAGATTTTATATTCTTTTTCATACAAATTGAGTCGTTTCTTTGTGAGTTAGGATGTACCAGATCGACGGATGGTCATAACAAAATTGGCTCATAAAATTACGTTTAAGAAGAATATATATACTTCCATACCTGCAACGCTTATTTATAATCATTATTAACTTTTAAGCAAAAATTGTGTGTAGATAGATATTATTGCATTCATAAAAAATCATTCATGTAGATAGACAAATCATTAAAATGAAAATATAGCAGTAATAGATATATTTTGTTGGTTCCAAATTAATGTCATAGATGTAGCGGTAATCACAGAAGATTTCTGCATCAAAAACTCATTTTCGTCAAATTTGTAGATACTGCCTGTATTGAATATAAGCCCTCGATATGTATTTATCGTTGTCAAAACGGTCCCCTAAAATTTTAAATGTTGTGGATTTACTTCAAACTATTTTTGTAACTAGTACCTATGAATCTTTTAATTTGTGCAAAATATTAGACCTTTTGATGATCCGTTTACCGAATACCAAGAGTCAATAAAACCGGACTATTGCTAGGTAGTCACAAATTCATTGATTTTTCATTAATTACATAGTACGAGTAAGACTAAACGTTAAATGAGGTTTTATAGATAATTTGTCCAGCTTTGTCCGCATTTCATAAATATTTTTTAAATTTAAAATATAATAATTTGGACACTGATCGTAGGCCAGTCTCGATTTTAGTCAAAGATATCTGAAAGAACAGCTACATCTGTTTCTTTTTCAACACAGTTTATTTCATCGTGGGATATCCAGGCATTCAGAATTTAGAGCTTTCTATGTGGACGTACAAAATAATTTCTTTCTATATCCTGCAATAGTTTCAACTCAACAGTTGACCCAATTTTTTTTTAGAATATGATTGTTCATCCCTCCCAAGTATTTTAAGAATTTAAAAATTCTTATTATTGAAATTTTCTAGTATTGTTAAAAATATAAGAGGTATAATTAATTTCGGAAATTTTTCTGTACTCAAATAAATTCTACAATTATTCTGATGCACACTAAATAAAGCGCGTGCTTTTCAAATTAAATAAAAATAATTATTTTTAAAAAATTCATTTTTTTCGATTTTCAAAATTATAATCATTGCGTACATGGAAAATGAGCAAATGCATGCGTAGTATTTGTATTTGTATTTGTATATATGGGTAGCTTTTGGTATCTGTGTGAATTTCTGAGTTGTGCTGCAAAATAAACAAACGCCAGCGGAGAGCAGCACAAAACGAAGCAAATACAAGAAAAAAAAGTAAACAAGTAAAAAAATAAAAACAAACACAACAAAAATATAACAAAAAAAAAACAACGAAAAATATGCTATTTTTAAATATCATACGTTTCGGTAAAAATACGCAAAGGAAACACACAACAAATTAAAAAGAAATAAATAAAATAAAAATAAAAATAAAAAATACAGGCAGAATCGAAGATGCACCAAAAACTACACGAATAACAAATAAAATAAACACCGCGGAAACAGCACAAAGCAAAACAGCGAAATTTCAATAAAAATAAACACAAAATTTTAATTATAAAAATTTAAAACAAAAAAAATATATCGAAAATTTTATAAATTAAAAATAATTTTAAGTGTTAACAATTATAATAATTGCTTTAAATTTGTTTTATATATTTTTTTATTATACTAAAAATTAATTTTAATTTCGTCTTAAATCTCTTTTAAAATTTTAGCTAAAACAATTTCAAATATATTAAAAAAAATATTGAATGGTGTAAACAAATATTTTCCAAATATTATAAAGATAAATTAAAAAAAATCATTTAAACATTTAGAAAATACTAAAATTAACAAAAGTGAAATGTGCTTTTGAAAAACTACACGAAAACTAAAGAAACGAAAATTTATATTATTGAAACATGTAAGTATTATTATTTTTTTTTATATTTCATAAAATAAAAATCTCTTTTTAAATATTAAACTACTTTAAAGATTTTTGAAAGCACCCACCCGATCAATAACAATTGAGTAGACCCTTCAAGATTTGTACGCAAAAAATTCATTGATTATGCGGAGAAAGTGAAAACGAATTAAAATAAATTGTCAAATACCATAAATACTCGAGATACATGTTAAGTTGTTGATGATGACATGAATAAAAATATTAATAAAAAATCAAAAACAAAAAATATCCAAAGTTATTTGGAGAAATCGCTGTATTTTATATCGAAAATGCACACAATTTACACATTACTGAAATCAGAAATATAGTAATTACGAATTATTATGGAAGACTACATAAAAAATATATTTTCAACTATATAAAATGGTTATTTTTCTTTTGGTTATATTGAAAATGACAAATAACACTAATCAATATGATTTTTGCCATGGAAATCTTTTACATCAATTCGATATAATTCGTTGGTGCTTATTTTAACTGCATACTCAGTTTATTTCCTATCACGTACCATTTTTAAAAAAATTTAAATCGTAATTATAAGGCGTATAAAAAATTTAGTACTGTTTAATTTTACAAAAAAAAAAAACTTAAACGTAGTTTTTCTTCTAATTGTCAAGACTAATTTTAATATACTTATGAATGCTAATATTCGGAAATGTTTTTTAGATAATTGCACGGATAGGAAATATTTCTTTGAATATGCTCGAATGTAATTATAATGTAATTCGAAATCACCATATAAATATTGGGAGTAATATCTAATTAGATTATAATTGAATTGTATTATTATTTTGGTCAGATTGAAATATTATCATACGATATTTAAACATAAATTGCTTTAATCGCGGATTTACATGAATTTACTATATTAATGTTTCCGTAGAAAACATATTTTTCATCATATATTAATATATATATGTTTGATATTTCTGCTATTTAACACACCCAACGTCAATAAAAGGTTCTTTGAATAATATGTATTTGGTTATTCGTGATTGTTACTGGGTGACAACGAATTTAAAAATAATAGCATTATTTTGATTATATGTATGTTTAGCATTACGAAGTCACAATTAAATAACAACGCTGCATACTTTTAGCACTCAGTAACACTCACATTAATACTTTTCATATAGTTCAAAAGTTCTTTTTGGTGGAGGAATTGGTTTAAGTACAGCCAATTTCTGTTAATACCAGATAGTGGCTGTTAGTGAAATTTCCAAAGTACTGAACTCAAAATAGGAACAATAGATGGAAATCAAATTATTAAGTATAAATAAAATAAGTGTAATAAAAAAAATAAAAGTTTAAGTTTATAAATAGAGATTATATAAATAAAAAAAAATGTAATTTAAAAAAAGGGAAAAAACGAATATTATGTAAAGAAGATATTAGCACTAAATTTACTATTTTTACCTTAAAATTAAATGTAAACATAAATATGTTTACATGTAAATAAAATGTTTTTCACATTCAAACATATATATGTTTGCAAGAACGTCGAAAATTATTCATTCTGTACATAAATGTGTTTGAACGAAAACAAAAATATGTTTGGCTGTTATTATAGTAATGTTTGAAAATGAAATAATACGTTTGTTTGCATAAAGCTCCAAAGATATATGTAATGCCTGCAAAATTATGTTTGAGAGAGCCCTTTTTTTTGCAGCGTGTGGAAATAAAATGATATTGAAATTTTATGCCCTTTTTAGCCACTCATTAGAATAAAAAAATACAGACGCTTACACTACTAGTTTTCCAAAAAACTTTAAATGTAATTTTTCTTTCAATTCCTAATAACAATATATTAAGAAATACTAATATTCTTAGATGTTTTTAAGATATTTGAATCTAAACTAGAACATTTTTGTTTTTTGGAACTCTTTTTTGACGGTTTTTTTTAGCATTTAGTATGTAATGATAAACAAGAAAATGATTGTTATCCAGAGCATAGACTACACTAACTATCAAAATTATCTATATTTTTCTAATTGAACTACTTTTTAAAATATGCCGTGTAAACATAATTTTAGTACTCTTTTATATAATCAATTTTAAATAATATTAATACTTATGCCAGTAATCTGAAAATAGCATTACTTCATAATTAAAGTATGCTTATTCTTATTACATGCTCCGTTCTTTCATATTACATAGCGTTTTTGAGAAAAATTCGGATAAAAACGGCAATTTTTCAGTAATTTGTATGTAAAATATACAAGCATTTTTTAATAGTTTTTGACGGACGGTTATGAAAATTCAGTCTACGGAAAACAGTGCTACAAGTTCGTATCTCTGGAGTGTGTACAAAATAAAAACACTCTTATGTTTGGTTTAAATTATAACAAATAACTTTATTAATTCACTTTAATAAACAACTTTACTAATAACAAATTCTAACAATTACTGCATGTCCACAATTTAACCTGACATTTATCACACGAGATGCACTCAACGACTTTACAATCACTACTGAAGTGCTGTGTCTCAGATGCGGCGCCCTTATATACTGCATGCATCAGTTCGAAACGTTTCGACAAGCTTTGACATGTTTCGAGAACCTTCTACTCGTTTCGTGAATGACGCATGCTATTGGCATCTCATTCGCACTCATGTGTTTCAATGTGCTGATCTTCCATCTCTTTCTCGCACATTGCTTAGTGTGCTGAATGATCTTCCGTCTCTTTCTAACACATTGTTTAGTGCGCTGAATTGTCTTGCGTTTCATTTATTATTGTTTATTATTGTTTTCGTAACAATATTTTGAAAATGAGAACCGATACAAACCAATTTGTAATTTTTATCGTTAGTTTGAATTATGCGCTGCATAACCATAAATCATTTTCTTCTTTATCATAAGAACCAAAATGCTTAAAAAATACTTCAAGAATAGTCTAAAAAATCAAAAATTTTCGATTTTAGATTCAAATATCTTAAAAACTAAAAGGAATATTAGTATTTGTCGATATATTGTAATTAATCATGACAATTGAAAGACAATATTTTTGAAAAACAAGTTGTGTAAGCGTCTGTAATTATTTTCTACTAAAAAGTGACTGAAAAGTGCCTAAAATTTCGATATCTATTTTTTAAAAATCATTACGTAATTAAAAACAAGCAGAGTAAGCTGTCAAAAACAGCAACCGCAAATTATATAGAATTGATTTTTGAAATGTCCATGGCAAAATGTTGTGCTCATTTTGTTGAGTACTAAATCTCAATTGACAAAAGTCACAATATCATGACCAAAACAAGCGTTTAATTTAAAAAAATAATAATTCATGAATTATTGCCAAAAATTAAGACCACAACAATATAAACTCTATTAAAAGTAACCATTAAATTTACCAATTTAATGACATCGCTAAAGAGTTATATTTTTTTTTGTTTTGTTTTGTATAAACTTGGAACACTTGCCAAATTAAAGATGGTTAAAAGTAAAAAAAAAGAAAAGTGAAAAAAACAAACAAAAAAACTGACAACAATATCAACACACGAGAGATGGTAGGTTGCTCCAGCATTAATGAAGATCATGAAAAATGGCTCAAAACGATGAAAAAAACTAAATAAAAATAACTGGGACAATTGCAGACGCGTTCAGAAATTTCTTTATAGGGGCCATGTTTTTTTTTTGTGAATTTCTTTCCGAATTGTTTCAGTTATTTACATCTGATAAAGTTGGGTGTGTAATTGTTGCTGTTGTTGACATCATTTACAAAAACAATAAAATGACATGAGAATTTTATTTTTTTTGTTATTCAACAAATAAAAAACAATATTGAAATGTTAACTTAAGTGATTTATGTAGTTTTTATTAAATATTTTTGGTTTTTAAATGGGTTAAGCTATTAAATGTTGTAATAATGATATGAAAAATAATTATAATTGCTAATTTAAATTGAGTTTGAATTTGAAAAAGTCGTAGGATTTTGTTTAAATAGGAAAATTAATTTTAAGTTCAAAAATTAATTTAGATCTAACGTATTTTCGTTATTAAAGTTCTATAGTTAGTTAGTACTGTTACAGTATCCTTGTATTAAAACATTGTATGTGTTTTGTTTTTTTTTTCAAAATTTTTTAACCTCAAGAGAAAGTAAATTTCTTATACGCATATTTATTGATACCGGTTAGTTTGTTTTTAAGAATATCAATTACATTTCACTTGTGAGAATTTTTATATTTTACAGTTTTATTTTTGGAGTTTTTTCATTTTTATTTTTACATTTAATTAAAGACATTTGTGTATGAGGCCGCCATTTATTTTAATGACTGCCGAAATTGAAGTAGGCCAAAACAATGTTTTTACGTTAATGTTAAGGATTTGGGTCAAGGTTTAGCTGGGCTCGCTTTTTATGCTGCGGAGAAAGTTATGTGGCAGCCTGTTGTCATGTTTTAGATCGAACGATGTTAAGGTAGTAAAATGTTGTTCAATTATTGAAAATAAAGGTGTTAAGAAATGATTTTTGTTTTTAATAACAAATAAAAAAAAGAGTTATATAAAAAATACAGGGTGTTTGGTTCATCAATGTCAATAATACGGGAGGTTATTCTATGATTCAAAAAAATAAGATAATATTATATCGTCGTTGTAGAACGAAAAGTCACAAAATACATTTTCAAAATGCCAAATATTCATTTACGAAAATCTTTATATATCTGACAATTTTTAATCGATGATCTGAATTTTTTTTACCACATGATAAGAAAATGCAAATCTATCTATTAGTATTTTAACTTTTCAATTGTCTCAATTACTTTTTATAATATTAATCAACAAACTCAAAATATAAGTTTTTCATAAAAATGTATTTGGTGAATTTTCGTTCTACAACAACGATATAAAATAATGTTTGATTTTGTAAACAGTTTAAGTTACAGGGTGTTTAAGAAATGCATATTACTGACATTACCTAGTCAATAAAAAATGTTGATAAATAAAAAAAAAATTTAATGACTCTTTTAGACAATTGAATTCCCTTTCCAATCGAATATCACATCTTAGAATCCTATGATTCCTTCCTTGTTTAAAAGGTACACGGAGGGAAATAAAATTTTAAAACTCGAGAAGAATTCAGGTAGAAAGAAACATAGTAGACTTTGACTAATATCAATAAAATACTTCTAAAATTCTAGAATTTTTCTTCTGAATATTGAGAAAGCAAATTTCTTAGGTATCAAAAAGTAATTAAGTAGAATTAATCTTGAATTCAGTTCTTAATTTCTTAGTTATCAAAAAAAGGAACTAAGTAGAATTATTCTTGAATTCAGTTATTAACTTCTTAGGTATCAAAAGTGTTGTTGTTGTTGTTTTCGTCCCTACATTTAATGAACACGTGTTCGTTATTGCGTTACCATTTTTTTAAATTTATAATGATAGACCCGTTCATTCCCAGTACTTTCTAACCAATTACAATGACTTTAAAGTTGTAACTTATCCTGCAGAAATAATTAAACATTGGCAAGCCTTGTGATTGTGTGGTTGAAATTAAAAGAAAAAAAAAAAGAAATAATCGAGAAATAATTTAAAATGTTTATTAATGACTATATCATTATCATATTACTTCACAGTACATATTTTCGGATATATTTCCAAGCATTATATTTTTCGTTTATTGCAACCACCAAATCACAATTTATGCAGCATCGCTTACCAAGTTAAAATACCTGTGATTGGTAAGAAAATACTGGGAATAAACTGGTCTATCATTATAAATTTTAAAAACTAGGGTGATCCGTAACGAAATTTTTAGAAAATCAATGACAAAGTCAAAATTTGAATTTTTATTTTTGTAAATTTCAACTTTACGTACATTTTAGAAAAGGAGTTTATCATGGGGTTCGAAGAGGTGATATACAATTGGAAAGGTAATTTAATTTTGATATTAATTTATCAAACAGATTATATTTTGTAACTAATTTTCTTTACTAGGTTATGTTAGAAATACGCATTTCTTAAACACCCTGTAACTTAGCCTTTCAAATTTTTAAATATAGGCGTGGTCCGCCCAATTATATTTTTCAATTTTTTTTTTTAGATGTTTATACTTTTATATAAATTTTTTAATTTATGGGGATATAAGACGTAAATTTCTGATATATGAATAATATTCTGAGGGTGGGGAGGTTCAGCATAATTAAAAACTTTAAAATTAAGGTATGCAATTAAATACCCCACATTAATATCCCCACCAAAGGTGTAGGGTATTCCATAGTCGGGCCCGACCGACAATAAAAATTCGTCCCATGTGACCGAACTTACCTATGTGACCTAACTTTCCCAACTCGTTTTTTATTTAACATGTTCTTATTTTTTTGAGTCATGGAATGACCCCCAGAATTATTGACAGCGATGAACCAAACACCCTGTATATAATTCGATCGAAAAAGATAAAATTGTAAAAATTAAATAGTTAGGGTTAAATTCAATACTGAATATTCAGACCTGCTAAATTAAAAAAAAGAAATGGTTTCGGTATCTGGTCTGAAATTTCGAAAATTTATATATATATAATAAAATTGCATGAATTGGCGGACATTTTCATGAAATTTCACGTATTTTTAGACAAAAGTTTTATTTTTTTTAATAAATATCACAACTAGGGCTGTGCGATTAATCGTTTTACCGGAAAGTCTGATTAATCGTAATCACGATTAATCAATTATTCGATTAATCGTATTTTTTTATTAACCGAAAATACGATTAATCAGTTAATCAGATTTTGTGATAAATAACGACATTCTTCTTGATACGCATCTAATTTGGCATTTGTATATTAAATTAAATATTTTTTAAAGAAAAAAACATTTTTTTGATTGTATATTTTTGTAGACAGCAATTTCTATGTTCTCAAATAAAACTTATTTGAATTCTGATTAATTGAAAGTTATTATTAATGGATTAATAGTATTTTCGATTCATTGAAAAATACGATTAATCGAATTATTGATTAATCGTGTTTGCGATTAATCAGAATTTCCGGAAAACGATTAATCTCACAGCCCTAATCACAACATTATTTCATGTATTCCTCAATATGTATGGGAAATTCCAACCAGGTTAGATTAAATACACTACACAACAAAATGAGCAAAAAAATTTTCGCAGTAAATTCCATTATTTTTGTATTATTAAAAATGACTCGCAGAATTTGAATATATGAATTAAAAAATTTTCTACGGATAGGTTTACGATATTTCGGGCAATAACTTTTGTACTGAGCTTTCAAAAAGGTGGATACATATATTTGTAAATATTTCGCGTTTAATAAACCTACAAACGCAATTGTTATATAGAATGAAAGATAATTAAATATTCAATAAACATTTCTTACTATAGTTTGGAATTGGTTTACTGGTTGAAGAGAACTCTATAGAAGATCTCGAAAAATGTAAAATTTGTCGACCAAAATTTTATTAAAAAATGCATTTAAAAAATGGCGAAAAATTGAAAACGCAAGTTGATGCACAGTTTGTAATATTGCAAAATTAGCCTGTACATTTTTAATGAAAATAATGTAAAAATAAAAGAAATCTATGTATACGTTTTGAGAACAGAAAAAATCATGTGAAAGCATTACAATTGGGTATTAACTAAAAAAATCGCATAATATGTTTATACCCTATACCCATGGGTTACAAGTTATAAAATATATGTGAGGATATTTAAGAGCCTCTTAGTAGGCGTGACTGGTATGAAAAAGTATTTATTTTCTTGGTCAACATCACTTTCCGAGTCGATTTAGATATGACCGTCTGTCTGTCCGCCTATACACGATAACTTTAAAACTGCTATTCCGAATGATGTAAAATTTATTTTCAATGGATTTTAGTAGAATATTAATTCGAAGTTCGAAAATGAGTCGATTTAGTCAACGTAATCTACTACATCCACTACGAAATATGGGTTTACTTTTTAGGATTACATTTCTCGTTAAGTATTAAAGATAAAGTTATAAAATTTAAAATTAATTACAAGCAATTATCTATCAATAGTTGCAAAAAAAATCGTGATCTGCTCACATTTTTTATTTTTTATTTTTATGCCTATTTGTATAGCACTCAATTATATTGCTTTCACATAACTTTTTTTATCCTCAAATGTTACCCATATATTTTTGTTATTTATAGCTCAATTTCTTTGAAAGAGTGTGAACTAATTTTGAAAAATTAAAGTTTGTGTGTCATCTTACTTTCTCGATTCTTTTTCATTTTTTTAAATGAATTTTTTCTTAAATTTTTGTTGAAAAAATCTTTATTGAAGTTCTCCCATCGAGTTCTCTTAAACTAATGAACCAATTTAAAAATGTGCTAAGACATGTTTATTCGATATTCAATTAACTTTCATTCGATATAACATGTGATCATATGTGTTATTTAGAACGCGAAATATTTGCAAATATATGTGACCGCCTTTATGAAAGCTCGGTCCAAAAGTTATTGGCCCATATTTTGTAAACCTATCCAAAGAAACATTGTTAAACCATTTTTTCGGAATAAGGGCCTCATTTTACATAATACAAAAATAACCTTGACTGCTTCGCAGAATGGCTGTTGTGTAGTGATATCAGAGTCCAGATATAAAGTTTAACCTTTTCGCAGGTTCTTGAATAACTCTCACTAAATAACATTTATTAAATAAATCAATCAAATAAATTAAAGAAAACAAAAAAAAAAGCTTTTGTCCTAGATAAACTTTTATTTTTAAAAAGTTTCGGTTTCGGTCTGTGAGAAACCTTTATTTTCGAAAATCTTCGGATTCGGTCGATATTTTTGAATAATTTTTGAAAAATAATATCTCTCAGTGAAAAACCAAATGGAAATAAAGGTTAATAGTTATTTCTGAACTCTGGTAAATATTAACCAAAAAAATCTTTAAAACTTTTTTTATTATTTGTTATCTGCAGTAAACATATCGGCAATAAATGCAGTATAGAGCTAAAGATTTTATAAAGAATTTTTAAATTTTCTATAAAAACAAAAATAATGTTCGCAATAAAATAGTTTTTATTTTTCTATTTTTCTTAACAAAATAATTTCTCGCTTTAGCTTTATTCAAGGTATAACACTCAATATTAATAATGACCTTACTACTTATTTTTTTTTGACTTTGTCATAAAAATAATAAAAAAAAAAAATCAAATTTTATTGCGTATTGCTTAAAAAAATAAAATACTCAAAAAAAAACATGAGCTGTATTTAAGTCAAGTTCTTAAATTGCGTAGAGCCTAATGAAGCATTACGTTGTGGTTGTTTTTGTCACAAATACATAATGATTTTAATGTTTTCAAATACTTGAATTTATTATTTGCCAAAAAATATTCAACGTTCAAAAAGTATAAAATACGCGCGCGCGCGCTTTAAAGATTTCGTGTGACCGAACGAAGCCTACACTATGAAGACAAAGGCGACAGAGACGAAGTCGAAGCCGACGACAGACCGTAAAGAATTTAAATTAGTGGTAACGCAAGTTTTCGATTTTTCTTAGCTCTCAGTTCTTAGGTGTATTTTTGTACTTATGTTGTAGGTAATTTTTGTTGTTGTTTGGTTGTATTCTGAATACTTTATATGCGTAAAGTCGTAGACGTTCCGTTGGCTACACAGAAACTCACAGAAACTTATGGGATTGATCCGTATTACAGTTTTTTTTTTTTGTACTTCTATTGTAAAATTCAAATATATTTAATTTGTTATTGTGTTGGCGTTTTTTCTAGGCTCTCTTATATAATTTATATAATTTTGAAGTTTAATTCTCGTGTTATAAAAAAATAAAAATAAAATAAAAAACACAATTTCCATTTGGTCACTTTGCATACAATTTGAGTATTCAATTTTTACGATATTCGTTCGTATGCATTGAATTTGTTTCCGTTCTTACTCAAGTATGTATTTTAAATTCAGAAATTTACATTAAAAAAAAATATATTTTCTTTTCTACATATGTTATGCTGTCTCTTTTAAAATGCTAATGATCATCGTTTGGTAAGTGGAAACATTTCATTTTGCCAATGTTACAGATCCCGGACACGTGTAGCTTTTTTGTGTTTTTTTTTTTTTTGTAACATGTTGAAAATAAAGCGAGATGTGGGTGCTTAAAATTTAACATTTATGGGAAGATTAATCATGTTAAGGTTTCTTTTCTTTTTATATTTTACGACATTGTCACTGATCTATTCAGTGCTTTGTGTTGAATACAATATTCAAATTCATATGTTGAATACTAACATTGTGTAAACAATTAAATTTTTAGTTAAAAATTTAGTTTTTAGTGAAAATTAAATGTTTAGTGAAAAATCTAATTTTTAGTGAAAATTTAATTTAACAAAAAAAACTTGCATTTGAATTTTGAATTTGAAATTGAATTTCTAGCGCAAAATTGAATTTTTAGTGAAGAATTGAATTTTTGTAATAAAATTATTTTTTTTAGTGAAAAATGGAATTTTTAATGAAAAATTGATTCTTAATGAAAAATTGAATTTTTAGTGAAAATATAGATTCTCTAATGAACATTTGAATTTTTAGTGAAAATTTGAATTTTTAGTGAAAATTTAAATTTTTAGTGAAAATTCAGTGAAAAAATATTTTTTCTAATGAAAATTTGAATTTTTAGTGAAGAATTGAATTTTTAATGAAAATTGAGTTTTTAGTGAAAAATTGAAATTTTTAGTGTAAAATTGAATTTTTAGTGAAAAATTGAAATTTTTAGTGAAAAATTGAAATTTTTAGTGAAAAATTGAAATTTTAGTAATAAATTGAATTTTTAGTAAAAAATTGAATTTTTAGTGAAAAATTGAAATTTTTAGTGAAAAATTGAATTTTTAGTGAAAAATTGAATTTTTAGTGAAAAATTGAATTTTTAGTGAAAAATTGAATTTTTAGTGAAAAATTGAATTTTTAGTGAAAAATTGAATTTTTAGTGAAAAATTGAGTTTTTAGTAGAAAATTGATTTTTTTTGGCAAAATTTAAATTTTTAGTGAAAATTTGAATTTTTAGTGAGAAATTGAATTTTTAGTGAAAAATTGAATTTTTTAGTGAAAAATTGAATTTTTAGTGAAAAATTGAATTTTTAGTGAAAAATTGAATTTTTAGTGAAAAATTGAATATATAGTGAAAAATTGAATTTTTAGTGAAAAATTGAATTTATAGTGAAAAATTGAATTTTTAGTGAAAAATTGAATTTTTAGTGAAAAATTGAATTTATAGTGAAAAATTGAATTTTTAGTGAAAAATTGAATTTTTAGTGAAAAATTGAATTTTTAGTGACAAATTGAATTTTTAGTGAAAAAATGAATTTTTAGTGAAAAATTGAAATTTTTATTGAAAAATTGAATTTTTAGTGAAAAATTGAATTTTTAGTGAAAAATTGAATTTTTAGTGAAAATTTGAATTTTTAGTGAAAAATTGAATTTTTAGTGAAAATTTGAGTTTTTAGTGAAAAATTGAAATTTTTATTGAAAAATTGAATTTTTAGTGAAAAATTGAATTTTTAGTGAAAAATTGAATTTTTAGTGAAAAATTGAATTTTTAGTGAAAAATTGAATTTTTAGTGAAAAATTGAATTTTTAGTGAAAAATTGAATTTTTAGTGAAAAATTGAATTTTTAGTGAAAAATTGAATTTTTAGTGAAAAATTGAATTTATAGCGAAAAATTGAATTTATAGTGAAAATTTGAATTTTTAGTGAAAAATTGAAATTTTTAGTGAAAAATTGAATTTTTAGTGAAAATTTGAATTTTTAGTGAAAAATTGAATTTTTAGTGAAAAATTGAATTTTTAGTGAAAAATTGAATTTATAGCGAAAAATTGAATTTATAGTGAAAATTTGAATTTTTAGTGAAAAATTGAATTTTTAGTGAGAAATTGAATTTTTAGTGAGAAATTGAATTTTTAGTGAAAAATCTAATTTATAGTGAAAAATTGAATTTTTATTGAATAATTGAATTTTTAGTGAAAATTGAATTTTTAGTGAAAATTGAATTTTTAGTGAAAATTGAGTTTTTAGTGAAAAATTGAATTTTTAGTGAAAAATTGAATTATTAGTGAAAAATTGAATTTTTAGTGAAAAATTGAATTTTTAGTGAAGAATTGAATTTTTAGTGAAAATTGAATTTTTAGTGAAAATTGAGTTTTTAGTGAATAATTAAATTTTTAGTGAAAAGTTGAATTTGCAGTGATAATTGAATTTTAGTGAAAATTTGAATTTTTAGTGAAAAATGAAATTTTTAGTGAAAAATGGAATTTTTAGTGAAAAATGGAATTTTTAGTAAAAAATTTATTTTTTTTAGAGAAAAATAGAATTTTTAGTGAAAAAATTAATTTTAAGTGAAAATTTTAATTTTTAGAGTAAAATTGAATTTTAGTGAAAAACTGAATTTTTAGTGTAAATTTTTATTTGAGTGAAAATTTGAATTGATGTTGATCTCTAGCATTGATCTGTTGTAATTATGGCTAGAATCACGATCGAAAAGTATTCATTTAACATATCTTTCCCAATAGGAGTAAATTTCTAATGTGTTAGGAGACCATATAAAAATGTCAAAATATTATTCGAAAAATTAAATTTCAA
Organism: Dryomyza anilis; assembly: GCA_951804985.1. Lineage (NCBI taxonomy): Eukaryota > Metazoa > Arthropoda > Insecta > Diptera > Dryomyzidae > Dryomyza > Dryomyza anilis. Next base: position 80,952,050 of record OX638134.1, on the reverse strand, counting down.
ATATAATTGTTAATTATTTCAACTTCAATTGCATTATGACTCAGATACTAATGAGCATATGGTCTGATCGACCTTTTATTAATATTGAAACAAAAATTCGTTTGAAGTTAAAGTTTTGGCTATAGAAATTTATGAATTTTAATAAATGATTTAATATGCAAAGAACTTGGTCCAAAACAGGTGGCAACAAATTTTTTATCAACATTATAAATTTGGCAAAAACAAAAATAGCAACCGGTTTTAAAAGAAACAAATAAGAAAAACAACAACAAAAAATATTGTTGCTCGAAACAATGTTCCAAACTGCGATGCAATATTGAAATATTTTAAATCGTGAATATGGCATATGACAACAACAAAAACGAAGACACAAAATACAACAACAGATGCCGCCACCACCAACGCGACGCAACGCAACGTAACGCAACGTAACGCGACTCAGCGGCTTTTTCTCAAACGGCGACCGCGCGACTGGCTATGCCGAGCAGCCGTGACTTGTTGCTGTTGTTATTGTTGTTCCTAATGTAGTTGTTGTTGTTGCTGCTCTTGCCTAGTATTAATATTTTGTATTGTTAACTGTGTTTTTAGGCCAACTTTCAGTTTTAAGCGAATTTATTTAACCAAAAAAAAAAATATAAGACGCTGCTTTATGTTTAATTTTTTTATTTAAAGTTTATTTATTTTATATATTTTTTTAATTCTTTTTGTTTATTAATTAGTTGATTTAATTTAAATAATTTTAGTTATAAGGTAGAATTTACAAAATATCGTCGTTGTAGAACTAAAAGTCACCAACTACATTTTTATGAAAATCTGAAATTTCAACATTGTTAGTAATTATTTCGAAAAGTAATTGATACTTTTTTAATGTTAAAATAATAGATAGATTCATATTTTCTTATCATTTGGTACCAATATTGAGCTTATCGATCAGAAATTGAGAGATATATAAAGAATTTTGTAAATGAATATTTGGAATTTTGAAAATGTATGTCTTTTTTTGTTTTTTTTTTAACAATTTCAGTTAACAGAAAAAAATTAGTTAAAACAATTAAAATTGTCTTCTCTAATAGCATAAAAAGGTTTCCTGAAATAGCAAGCTGTCATTTGCTGTTTCAGAACAATCCGGCGCTTTCCTCTTTTCAGCAAACATTTTTGCTATTTTAGCAACCTTTTTTGCTACTGTCACACATATTTTATTTTGAGTGTAGCGTCGATAGCTCAGTAAGGGTTCAAGGGTTCTAACAACTCGACAATTTTTGATTTTTTTTAGATAATTATTTTTTAGCTATTAGGAGCTAATGATAAACAAAAAAATATCTATCAAAATTATTAACTTTTTTTATACCCTACACTATGAGTGAAAGGGTATATTCAGTTTAGTACGCCGTTTGTAACACCCAGAAGGAAGCATCTCCGGTATGGAAAAGTATATGTATACTTGATCAGCATGACCTCCTGAAGCGATTTAGCGATGTCCGTCTGTCCGTCTGCCTGTCTGTATGTATGTCTGTCTGTCTGTCTGTCTGTCTGTCCGTCTGTCTGTTGAAATCCCTACTACTTTTAAAATTGACGAGCTAGATAAATGAAACTTATAACTTAGATTACTAATATACCTACGCTGTAAATTGGCGAGATCGGTCCATTGTGACCTATGATCCGACCACTTATGTTCAAAAATCTAATATAAAATGTACATATAAAGATCAATTTTTATGTATACGTGCTTAGGTAAACTTTTTTGGTCAAATATATATTGACATCATGCTCAAATACATGATAATAATGTTTTCCGGAGAAAAGACTTGTGGTTCACAAAAAAAAAAATCGAAATTCGGTACACCTACCCATTTGTAAATATGGGTATCAAATGAATGGAAATTCTTCAGCGATTGAATGTTTGTAGTTATTTTCAGGATTCGTATACCCTGGTGACCTATATATCACTTTGAATGGTAACCACACATATGTGTAGGGTATTTAAAGTCGGCTTAGACCGACTTAATTTTGATAATCCTAACTATCATAATTACACCTACTTTAAAATTTCCCATGTGATCTAACCTTCCCAACTGGTTTTTCATTGATTTACTTTTTAAAATAGTCCCTGTGAATTTAAATTTGATATTTTTATTATATAATCAATTTTTAATAAAAAAAAATACTTTTCCTGTAATCTGAAAATATAGATGCAACACATCTAAAGTATGCTTATTCATATTGCATACTCATTTTTTCCTAATTCGTAGCCTTTTTGTAAAAAATTCGGGTTAAAACCCGAACTTTTATAATTTAAAACGTTTGCGTCAAGCAAACTCTCAAAATTTAAAAATGAGAAGCGATGGAAAAAAGTTAGTAATTTTGTTAATTAGTTTGAACTATGATATGCATAACTTATCATAATTTTCTTATTTATCATTTGATCCGAAATGCTAAAAAAATCATTCAAAATACCCTAAAAAAATACAAAAATGTGTGTTTACATTCAAATATCTTAAAAATTTATCGGATTATTAGTATATTTTTGATATATTGTAATTAGTCTTTACAATTAATAGAAATATTGTGTTTACTGTTTTTTGAATAACTATTTATGTAAAGGACAGTTTTTTTTAATTCTAAAATGTGACTAAAAGTGGCCTGAAATTTCGATAGCAATTTTCATAAAAACTTAACGATCAGCCAAAAAAAATCTTCACACCCACTCCTAGTATAAATTGTACTAGTGTCATGATGGGAATTGATCAGTGTATTTTAAGTGAAAAGTCGTTAAGTCCAGTTTACGAAAATATCGAAAATATCACTATAATAAAAACAAACTACATATACGTTGCAAAAGCCTTCGGAGTCCTACATCTTACCAAAACGAAGATATTAGAAATAAAAAATCACTAGCTACAAATATTTAAAAATTCAGTTTAGTAAATAGTACTCAAGTCCGCAATTATCCCTTAAAAAGGGTCCGATCACATACATTTTGGATTTAAACTATAGAAGAAGATCTACATGGGCATTCGTTATCAAAAAAATTATGCAATATTACTATAAAGTGGCCTAAAAAATCAGTAAAATTTGTATAGGACTTAGTGATTTTTCACAGAACGGCAATCGTCGAAATCTTAATAAAATGGAGCTGAGTCCACAAAAATGGTCGAATATAAATGATTTTTGTATTAAGTGATAGATATTATGCAGTTCTTTCATATCCAATTAATCATATACCGTTATGAGCGTATGGAGCACTCTTACTGTTTATATTGGACTTAGTTACTTTTCACTGAACGGCAATCGTCGAAATATGAATAAAACGTTTCTGAGTTCACAAAAATTGCCGGTATTCAAACAATTTTTGATAGATATTATGCAGTTCTTTCATCTCCAATTCAAACTCAAATCAGATACCGATTTTTTGGATATACTAGAGCACTGTTACTGTTTATATGGGACTTAGTGTCCCATATAAACCTAGCAGTCAGAAATGTGTTGCAGGGCATTAACCAAACATGTCGGATCTATAATTGATCTAATCCCACAACTTGTTGTATTAAAAAGGTGTTGCAAGCATTCAGCATTAATTTTTGTTGAATTTTTATGTGGTTGGGTACTGCAGGTATTTTTTTTTCACATTCATATCAAAATATCATGGCATGCTCTTTTTTAAAATCTTTGATATATCCTTTTTCGAAAATAGGGATTTCTATAAAGTGGGTTTCAGGTAAACGAGGGGCAACATTTTTTTAATTTTATATTTTTAATGTTTTATTTAAAGGGGCGTGACATTATATTTTTTGTTAGTTATTTGTGTCCGGGAAACTACAGTTCTTCCTTTTTTTACAATTATAGCAGTTAATTTAAAAATGATTCTGAAATTTCTAGCATTCCAATAGTCATATTTTCTAATAATAGTATCGATTTAAATTGTACCTCACTATTACAAATATTGAGCCTATCGATGAAGTCCATTAGCTGTTGCTGATTACACTAATTTGCGGCAACACTAAGCAGCACCAACCAGCTACCAGCAACAACTTCATCATCATTGCGATCAACACAATTTAATATATAAATCTCGATTCATACGATCCTAATATCGATATCATATTACCTCGTCGTTCGATGTTTCGATATAGAGACCTCATCTATTAATGACTCTTATGTCGTCTCATTATGTATTGGATATGCGTCGAAATTATAGACTACATGTCCGTCATGTTTCCCCGAGTTGATCTCGTTCAAGTGCTCTGCAATTATTCTCAATTTTTCCACTTCCTTCGAGCAGAACGACGCATTACTTAGCAACCTACCTACTACCGATGCTACTTCGTTGCTTTCTTCTGTCCTTCCGTAGATACGTACTTCCGTCCTTTCGCCCGCCGTCTGCCTGCCTTCCAGCCAGCCACGGCAACAATGCACGACATATGTACAACTGAAAGTTGTTTGTGTTGTGATTGCTTTTATTTCGCTGCCATCTTTTAATTTAATTGACAGTCCTTGAACTTGACTTATGGATGCGTACGTCGACGCGTACGCATTGCGTCCGCAGTTGCGTTCGTTTCTTCTTCGTCAGGCGTTTTTATTTTAGATTTTATTCACTTGATTTTTGTTGATAGTTTTTTTTTTTGATTGTGCCCTGCCGTTGATTGTTTTGATTATTATACATTTTATTGGCACTCAAGATAATCAGGAAGAATTTGTGAAAAATTGTATTTGTAGTAAAAATTTGATTTTTTAGTGAAAAATTGAATTTTTAGTGAAAAATTTTATTTTTAGTGAAAAATTTTATTTTTAGTGAAAAATTTAATTTTTAATGAAATTTTTTTTAGTGAAAAATTGAATTTTTAATGAAAAACTGATTTTTTAGTGAAAAATTGAATTTTTAGTAAAAAATTCAATTTTTAGAGAAAAGTTGAAATTTTAATAAAAAAAAAATAATTTAAATTTTTAGCGAAAATTTTAATTTTTAATGAAAAATTGAATTTTTAGTGATAAATACAATTTTTAGTGATAAAATTAATTTTCAGTGAAAAATTGAAATTTTTGTGAACAATTAAATTTTAATGAAAAAAATTGAATTTAATAAAAATTTGAATTTTTTAGCGATAATTTAATTTTTAATGAAAAATAGAATTTTAATGTTAAATATGTAAAAAGTTATTTCAAACATTCTCATGTATAAAAGTATTGAATGAGGTACAGTTTTGTTTTGAAATATCATTGAAATATATTTTAGTTGAATTTACGAATAATTTCGTATGATACATAGTTATAAAAGTCAGTCAAGAATATGAAAAACAAAATGATTGTCATAATAGAAGGCATAATCAAAAAGAGCAGCATGTGTGAAATAGATAAAAAAAGACAAGGAAGGAGCAGCGAAAGAGAAAAAAGGAAAAACAAATAAAATAAATCTTAAGAAATACAAATTAGAAAGTTAGGTACTTAAAATTTTAAGCAGCTTTGCAATGATCAAAATATTTGAATTGGAATTTCAAAATAGTTTTGTTGAAATTAATAAATCAAAAAAAGAAATACTTATATCAAAAAGTAAAACTTTTATAAATTATACATTTCCTTTTCCATTAATAATTAAAAATTTAATAAATTTTTAAATAAATCATTTATAAATACAAAGCGCTCATTTATCACAAAAGTGCGTAACAAAAATAGAAAAAAATTAGAAAGTTTACTCTATTTTTTAAATCTATTTTTAGTAAAAGGCATAGATTTTTATTTAAGCATTGCTAATTTGCAAAAAAAAAAAATAAGCAATAAATAGTCTTACGTATTTCCGTTTGTCGATAAGTTTTTTTTTAATATATATCTTTTCTATGTTTCATAAATAATTCTTCAAAATCAAGTTCATGGAGATTCGGCTCGTGTGCGTAATACATATACCTCGTCTAATCTTAAAAGCAACTGTCAGATGGTAGACATCGAAAAGCAGAAACCCAGTGGAAAAATCCCATATAATTTTCATATAGGCAAAATTTAATAAAAATATATTTGTGTATATTTTGAAATCACACACAGTATAGACATTTATTGCACCAATCAACTTATTCGGTTCTCTCAACTATTAAGTCGCTTCTTTTAGCCAAAACTGAAAGTAACGTAAAACAAAAATTCAATAAAAATTCCCTGAGGAAGGTGGAAAATAACCACCGAAACGTAGGAGAAAATTATGAAATAGATTCGTTTTATTTGCATTTTAAACAATCGACCAAAACAAAGCCGTCAAATCTAAAAACTAAAAGTTTTGTAATTTCGTCAATACAAAATTTATAAGAGTTAAAAAATGTTGCTGTGTATATGATTACATTTAAAATACTATCCGAATATGATAGTTCCATCAATTAATTTGTACAGTTGAAGTTGGTTATTACAACTAACTTTTCTTTCATCTTCAAACCTCATGTCAAAATAAAGGGTTTTTCAACAGGGACGCTAGAAAAGTAGAGCGACAGGGACAGCAAACGACCCAATATTTCTTGCCGCTCTTTTGACATTTCTCTTCAGTAAGGTTTGCCATTTCATGATGGAAAGATATACGAATTCGAATTTTGGTAGTAAATTTTAATAATTTCGACTCATTGTTGGCTCGTGTATCTTTCCATCATGAAATGGCAAACCTTACTGAAGAGAAATGTCAGATTTTTCTGTGTGTTCGCTTTCAGTAAGTTCATCACAAGTGTTACAAATGTGAATTTCGTAAAATTTTACAATGATAAATCTCAAATATTTTCAGTCGTTATCAGCAATACAGAGATCTCGGATTCGAATTGCGGTTCGGACGTGGGCTCTCTTGATAATATTAATCACTAATTAATCCAATTTAATACCCAATACGTTTGAGATTTTTCAGATATTCCTTAGAATATCTGATGTTTCCAGAAAAGAATTTTTAAAAAGCCAATGCTGCATAAATATATGGTGTCTGAAATCGGATCATATTCTCTTAACATACAACCATCAACATATAATTAATAAAAATCGAAATTTTGCAATTTTGTTTGGAACGGTTTAAATTCGATTGACAATTTTCTTGTTACCGTAAGAAAACTACACCCAGAGAACATATCGGTTGATGCAACTGTTTTTTTTGTTTGCCAACCGATATTTAATTCTGTTGGCTTTGGACAATTCAGTGGTTGCAACATCACGTAGCAGTTCACACAAATAATGCATACATTTGATATAACCAAATATATTGTTACGAAAATTCAGTCTACGGCAAACTGGTCTACAAGTTCGTATCTCTGGAGTGTGTACAAAATAAAAACATGCGTATGTTTGGTTTAAATTATAACAAATAACTTTATTAATTCACTTTAATAAACAACTTTACTAATTATAAATTCTAACAACTGCTGCATGTCCACAATATAACTTGACATTGTTCTCACACGAGACGTACTCGACCACTTTACAATTACTACTGAAGTACTGTGCCTCAGATGCGCGGCGCCCTTATATATTGCATGTATCAGTTCGACACGTTTTGATAAGCTTCGACATGTTTCGAGAACATTCTACTCGTTTCGTGAATGACGCATGCTATTAGCATCTCATTCGCATTTATGTGTTGTTAATGCGCTGATCTTTTATCTCTTTCTCGCACATTGCCCCAGTGCGCTGAATGATCTTCCGTCTCTTTCTAATACATTGATTACGCAATGGTCTTGCGTTTCATTTACTCTTGCACAGTGGAGCAAATTATCTCTTTTCGTAACAATATATTGTTTAGTTGTGGTAGTACACGAAGACAGCCAATTTGCACGAAGTCAGCTGAACAATGATTATTCGAACTAACGACAAATCTTTGTCATCCTGACTTCGTGTTGGAAATTCGTTGGGCTACATATGGAAATACAGCAAACAATAAGATATGAGCAAGAACTCTGAAAAAGTGCATGTGTTTTATTGAATAAAATAAAACAAACCGAACACGAAAACATAGCCTGTTAGTTCTCAAATGAATTCAAATTTTGTATTTCGCAAGTCACGAGCTGTCAGTAGCATAAAAAACGAATTAAAAATCTGAAGTTACTGCTTTAGCGTCGTTTTTCTAAAAACAACCGATTTCGTTGTTGAATCAAATAAATATTGGTTGCTACAACTGAATGTTATATTATTTAGTTAGTGTTATGTCTCTTTAAATTTAATTATCGTCGCAATTTAATAAAAAAAATTATAATTGAATTAAAATTTGGTTTTGATAATCAATGGTACAGTTGCTTCAACCAATAGTTTTAGTTATGCTTTATAATTTTGTTTGCCACAAACGAATTTCAGTATTCGCTGGACGCAAACTAGTATTCGTTAAAACAACTGCATGTCAAACAATTTCTGTGTGTGTAATTGCGACACAGTAAAAAAAAACATTAGCGATGTAATTGCAAAATTAATTCAATTTTTAAAAAAAGTTAACATGCTCTATAAATTCGAAATTTTTTATGTTATGATAATGTCACATTACTTTTATTTTTTCAATTATCTTAAAAATAAAACCTAAATCTAAACTAGGGATTGAAACCGTAGCCATTGAATTTTTCAAATCAAAACCATAACCAAAATAGAAAAATTACAAAAAAAAACTTTATAAATTATTAATTTTAATTATTTATTAATATTATGATTAAAAATATTAGATAATTTTTTTTTTTGTACATTAAATGTATGGACAAAACGTAATTTTCATACAAACATCGGAACTATAACATGAAAGCGTTATAACGAAATCGCTTTATATAAACGTAACTGTGAAACCGAAATCAAGGAAAAATACCGAAAACAATATCCCAGCCATTATTCGTTTAGGTTTTAGTCTGGTGTTATATACTGGAATCACTTAAAAGTTATATTTTTGTTTTTTTGTTATTACTGAAAAATCAAATTCTTGAGCGCCAAAAACCAATTCGATCGATTTGAATTGCTCAAATATTAAAGTAGAATTTTGTATTTTTGAATTTCTTAGATACAACTATTTTTTCTACTAACCCTTCAAATCATTCCGCAGTCTCACTCTTTAGCTTTCCCTCTCTCGCTTATTCTAACCAATCAAAGTGACAGCATTGCTCTTCGTCGCTCTTATCATTACCACCCAGCGGCTCGCCGTGTCGATATCGATGATTTGTTTAAATTTCATTTTTCTCAACTAACAACAACAAAACCAAACTATTACAAAAACAAATCTTTATCAAGCGTCGTTTTCTACTTTGATTTTTTTGTTTTTTTTTTGTATTTTCTGTGTCAATGAACTCTTTTGAACCATTTACACATTTTTTAGAGAATTATTTCGTTTATTTTTTGACGTAAAGAAAATAATTTGTATTTGTTGTACGCGCTTTATTTTTTTTATTTTTTTTTGGGTGCGTTCAGTGCGTTATCTGTTTAAAGTCCGTGTTTGTTCTGTTTATTGCTGATTGAAAACTGATTAAAAGAGAAACAACAACAAAAATGATATTCTTTACAGTCATTCAAAAACAAAAAGTCGTGTTTTTTTTTGTTATCTTTACAAGCATATGTTGCAAAGAAAGTTTTATTTTTAACCACTACAAAATTGTTGAATTCCTTTGCATAACACAGCAGACATCTTGGTCGGTGCGTATAATAAAAAATTGTGATTTTGCAAATAAAGTTTTATTGGGTTTTTAGAATTATGTGCTTGGTAGTAGCACTTATCATAAAATTAATTAGTAAATGATTTAATAATAGTGTGTGAATATTATAATTTGGTAGTTTTGAGTGATGGGAAATAAAATATATTAATTCAGGAGATTATGTTTTTGTTTTAATCTATATTAATTTTTGTATCAATAAAATACAAGTAATAATTATGATATTGCTTCTGATTTATTGTAAGAAAGACGAACAGACATACATAAAAACAGACATGGCTAAATGGAATCGGGTAGTGATGCTTCAACACCCAGAAAATGGTTTTCTTATATAGAGGAAAATTTACTTAAAATAGCGTCTGTTTTTCTTAATGGAAGAAAAATTTGCTTATTATAAGGAAGCTTTTTCTTAACGCTATTTTAAGTTAATATCCGCAAAACTTAATATACCTTGCACTGGGATGAATAAAACTTTTAAAAATTTGTCCTTAAAATGAAAGGTTAACTCGTGAAAGTGTCAGAAACGAAAAAAAAATATTGGAACCCGCCAAAAACCGCAAAATTCATTCTTTCGTCATTGTTTCATTATTCGAAGCCCGATCATACATTTTTTTATATCGTTGGAAAGATCCCGTTGTTGGATAAATTTCCAATAGATTTAATTGATCACTAAGTAACGTCAGTTTATTCTACTTTTTCCAATTTCTATTTTTCCCATAGAAAAGTTCCATCAGCCCAACTAATAAACGAAATAAGATATGCATTAAAGATAATTTCAGCTCTTTGACCAATAAATATATATGAAAATTGACAAAAAAATTTGATAACATAAAAAAAAGATTTTATTTCGTTTATTGGTTAGGCCTCAATTAAAAATTGAGATCTTTTAGATTTCATAAGGGTCATCAATATATTTAACCATTTCCGATCGATTAGTAAAATATTTGTAGCAAATCGTCGTTGTAGAACGAAAAGTCACTAAATACATTTTCAAAATGCCAAATATTCATTTACAAAAATCTTTATATATCTGTCAATTTTAAATCGATGATCTTAATTTTTTTACCACATGATAAGAAAATGTCAATCTATCAATTGATATTTCAACTTTAAAAATGCATCAATTACATTTTATTATATTAATCCATAAACTCAAAATGTAAGTTTTTCATAAAAATGACTTTTCGTTCTACAACGACGATATTAGACTATCGAATGGCATTTTAAAATTTTAAAATCTATAAATTAATTTCTATTGAAAAAAAAAATTTAAACATAGAAATACAATTTTAATATATAAAAGAAGATGTATTTGCTTAATTTAACTTCTCCAGCGTACATTTATTTTCTGAAATGAAATGTATTAAAAAAAATATATAATAATTGGCAACAACACCTAATTGTTTCCACAACATTAACCCCCAACAAAATTAACTGCAATCACTTTAAATGAAATTCCTTTCAATTGCAAAAAAATAAAAATAATTCGGAACAACATTGCAATCAAGTCCGTTTACATTGTAGTCGAGCCGTTCAGCCATGACGCCGCAGCGGCAACAATAGTAATAACAACAACAAGACGCACTCACATCACGGATCAAATGATCCGTAATAAATCCGATACGATTGAAGAAAAACAAAATGACGACGCAAATGCGAATGGAGGCGCGTTTGTTGTTGAGGTTGTCGTCGTCGTTGTTGTTGTTATTGTTGCTGACATCCTAGAAAGTGAAAAACATGCCAAACGCCCACGTGCTGCAAAGAAATGCAACACTAATCGCAACAACATAATCTACAACGCCAACAATAACAACAACAGCAGCAACAGCAATATTGGCGGCAGCAACTTAACCGCCAACAGCTGTTGGTTGGTTCGACGATCGGTTGTTTATTTGTTGGATGGTTTGTTGGGTTGTTTGGTTCGTTTTTTTACGTATGCTCGTTTTACGTATTCGTTTGTGAACAATTAGAGTTGGCAACTCTGTGCCATGCATAGTAAAAGTGTATAATAGTTGTGGCCTCTTGCCCCTTTCCGCGCCCCCATTTTGACAACTGTTGCTGAAAAACTATTGGACCACTTTTTTTTGTCTTTCTTATTTTATATACATTTTTTTCTATTATTTTCAATTTTATTTTAATTTGTTTTAAACTTTATTTATATTTTTTTATAATTTTTTGTTTTACTTATTATTTTCATTATTAATATTTTTAAAATTTAAAATACAAATATTTTTAATTACCCCTTTTTTTATTATATGTCTTTAATTTTTCTTTTTGTTAACATTTCCCAATTCTTTATTTTCTTATTTAGCTGCATCTTTTGTTTTGATTATTATTAATATTATCTATTTATTCTTTTGATTTTAGCTAATGAATATATCTACTAGATATATTTCATAATCTTCTATATATTCTTCATCATCATATCATTCCACAGTTTCTGCTGTATTATGTATGTCCTTTCCTATTTTTTTATTTTTTGGCGGCTTCATTATTTTCTTTTCTATCTTCATATTTATCCCCTTCATTATATTCTTATTTATCTTGTTCTTTTCTTTACTCAAAATACTTTTATTAATCTTCTTCGCTATCTTCTTCTTTATCGTTTTCACATTCTTCTTCTTCTTTATCATCTTATTCTTTATCTGCTACTGCTTTATTTTTATATTTCTCTATTTTATCTTCTTCTTTATCTTCTTCTGTATCTTCATCTAAATCTTTTTTTATTTACATCATTTTTTCTTCTGCTTCTTTACCTTCTTCTACTTTTTCTTAACCTTAAATACTACCTTAACCTTAAATTCTTCTTTATATTTTATATTATTCTTGAGGTTTCTTATAGTCTTCTTTATTTTTTCTTCGTCGTCGCTTTTACCTTATTCATTATTTCTTTTTTTCTACTTTATCTTCTTTATTATCATTTTTCCTTATTTGTCATATCTTCTACAATTTATTTCGCATCTGAACTTTTTTTTGTCCTTCAGCTTCCATCTCTTTTGACATTTTTTAATTCTACTTCATATTTTTCTATACCTTTTGTTTATGTTATGTTATTCATCGTTTTCTTTCTTTTCTTCTTTTCTTCTTTTCTTCTTTTCTTCTTTTCTTCTTTTCTTCTTTTCTTCTTTTCTTCTTTTCTTCTTTTCTTCTTTTCTTCTTTTCTTCTTTTCTTCTTTTCTTCTTTTTTTCTTTTCTTCTTTTCTTCTTTTTTTCTTTTCTTCTTTTCTTCTTTTCTTCTTTTCTTCGTTTATTCTTTTATTCTTTTCTTCTTTTCTTCTTTTCTTCTTTTCTTTTATTCTTTATTCTTTTATTCTTTTATTCTTTTATTCTTTTATTCTTTTATTCTTTTATTCTTTTATTCTTTTATTCTTTTATTCTTTTATTCTTTTATTCTTTTATTCTTTTATTCTTTTATTCTTTTATTCTTTTATTCTTTTATTCTTTTATTCTTTTATTCTTTTATTCTTTTATTCTTTTATTCTTTTATTCTTTTATTCTTTTATTCTTTTATTCTTTTATTCTTTTATTCTTTTATTCTTTTATTCTTTTATTCTTTTATTCTTTTATTCTTTTATTCTTTTATTCTTTTATTCTTTTATTCTTTTATTCTTTTATTCTTTTATTCTTTTATTCTTTTATTCTTTTATTCTTTTATTCTTTTATTCTTTTATTCTTTTATTCTTTTATTCTTTTATTCTTTTATTCTTTTATTCTTTTATTCTTTTATTCTTTTATTCTTTTATTCTTTTATTCTTTTATTCTTTTATTCTTTTATTCTTTTATTCTTTTATTCTTTTATTCTTTTATTCTTTTATTCTTTTATTCTTTTATTCTTTTATTCTTTTATTCTTTTATTCTTTTATTCTTTTATTCTTTTATTCTTTTATTCTTTTATTCTTTTATTCTTTTATTCTTTTATTCTTTTCTTCTTTTCTTCTTTTCTTCTTTTCTTCTTTTCTTCTTTTCTTCTTTTCTTCTTTTCTTCTTTTCTTCTTTTCTTCTTTTCTTCTTTTCTTCTTTTCTTCTTTTCTTCTTTTCTTCTTTTCTTCTTTTCTTCTTTTCTTCTTTTCTTCTTTTCTTCTTTTCTTCTTTTCTTCTTTTCTTCTTTTCTTCTTTTCTTCTTTTCTTCTTTTCTTCTTTTCTTCTTTTCTTCTTTTCTTCTTTTCTTCTTTTCTTCTTTTCTTCTTTTCTTCTTTTCTTCGTTCTTTTCCTCTCTATCCTTTTCATCATCTACTTAATCTTCTAATTTCTCTACTTTATTTTCTGTATCTAATTCTTTTATATCTTCTTTATCGTCTCTATAAATTCTTCTTTATCTTTATCTTTTTCTTCTACATTTCATTTTACATTTGCCCCATTTGTTTTGCGCCTTCTTGCATCTCTTATACCATTTTTATTATTCATTATTTTTCTATTGCTCACGTTGATTTTTCCAAAATGGAAAACTGCATCATAACGAAAGTGAAATTCATTGGCCAAGATGTGGGCTAAGATATGCCAAATACCACAGCAACAACAACAACAACATGTTGCTGCTGCTGTTTGTGTGTTGTTGTCGTTGGTTTTGCCAGCCAAACATGGTTGCCAGCGTGTGGAATTTCATATGGCTGTTGTTGCTGCTGCCGCCTCTTCGCTGAGGTTGTCATTGAAAGTGAATGTTGTAGCCGACATCGTCGTTGTCGTGTTTTTCCGATGTTGTTTGTTATTGTCGATTTCTAGTTTTTGTTGTTGCAAAAATTTGTTTATGATCGTAAAATTTATTGATATGCAAATCTTTTTTTTTCTCATATTTAGTTAACACTGAATTTGCAAGATCATTAAAAGCTATTTATATCTTTGCCAATTTTGATAATCATTGCTGCGCTTTATTTTACTTGAAATTGTGGTTTTTTGAACCCTATTTGAAATATATATTCAATATACTTTAATTTGTTTTTCAAATAAATACCAACTGTGATTTTTGTTCCCTCTAAAAAGAACAATATTGTGATTGCAAGAACAAGATTTAAATTCCGATGCAAGAACAATTTCGAACCTGTAAGAATAAGAACAAAAATTAACTTCTGATGCAAGAACAAGAACGACCCGAGGCGAGAACAAGAAAAATAAATATCAAGCCTAAAATAACAAGATTTCAATTCCGATGAAAGAAAAAGAACAAAATTTATCTTCTGATGCAAGAAGAAGAACGACTCGATGCGAGAACAAGAACATTTCCGAGCCTGCAAGAACAACAATACAAACAATATCGACCCTGCAAGATCAAGAACCAAATTTACCTTCTGATGCAAGAACAAAACGACCCAAGAACAATATCAAGCCTGCAAGAACAAGATTTAAATTCCGATGCAAGAACAAAACGACCCAATTGGAAAACAAGAACAATATCGAGCCTGCAAGAACAAGAGCAAGATTTAAATAGAACAATATAGATTCTGCAATAACAAGGACATGATTTAAATTCTGAAGGAAGAACAAGAATAACGCTGCAAGAACCATGTCTTGTTCTTGCATTTACTCATTGCTAATGATTACATTATCTGACTATCAATCAATAACTCTCCAATACGACACTATAACTCAAACATCAACCACTTGGACAGAAGTAACTAGAAATACGAGATACCAACACTTTCTTGTAACAAACTGAAAGAAATACTTGATTTTTTGTGCTAAAAATACTTTATCAACAGCAACATCTTCATCTATATCAGAATTAGCACCAGAGCCATCATCAACGTCATCTTTATCGGCTGCATCGTCAGCAACATCAAAACCTCCTGCATCTTGAAACGTTTCAAAGATGTTGTAATCAAATTTCTGGTATGTTTTCGCACTGCCACACACAAAAAAAAAAACAAAACCAGTTTACATCACACATCACGATCAATCGACACGCAATCTGAGCTACTTGGCAGGCAGCAGCAACAGCAAGTTATACACTGCAGATACTTTATCTGCTAGATACACGGCATGTATAAAGTATCCATAATAATAACAATTTTATTAATCTACGTATTGTTGTCGTTTTTGACTGTCACATTAACATAAATTTTGCAATCATTTTAAAGCAAAAATTAAATAAATCAAAAATAGCAACAACAAAAAAAAAATGCAAATTGTAAAATTGCAAAATTGTATCTGACAGATACGCCGATAAGTATCTACGTGCCTTTAGCACTAAAAATGTCCAATGATTAATGCGTACACTGCACGTTATTCTACTACGACTACTTTAGCAATGGTTTTAGTCACCACCACATCCAGGCATCGTCATCATCAACATCATCGTCTTCAACTTCTTTCCTTGCAGCAACTTGCACCGCCATTCTCAGCAACATCAGGCCGCGTAATTGGTTCAACAACATGTTCGCTTGACATTGAGACTGTTTTATAAAAGTTAAAAAAAATAATATATTTCAAAAAAATAAAAATAAAACTCTAGTCTTAAGATTGAATTGCCATAAATGCGTCGATAATTCGTTACAACGACGACGCATTATTGCACTAGACACACACAACGCAGAGCATACAGCAGCAGCCTCTTGAATCACCCGGCAACCAGCAACATCCGTCGATGTCGGTCGGTCGGTCGGTCGATAGGTCTGTCTGTATTTGTTATAGTATCTTTGTATCTGTATCTGCGTCTCAAGTAAATCACGTAATAAATCTTGCGATCTCAACGATCATTTGTTGTAAGCACGCACAACGCAGCAAACTACAGAATGCAGCCAATGATGAAGAAAAAATTATAAAGAATCTAAAAAAAATCTAAAAAAAATGCAAGGTTTTTCCACAGAACTATAAAACATGATCTTGAAACGATCTATACTTAAAGTGCAGGGAAAAAACCCTAGCTGTTTGACTGGCCCATGTTTGTACCAAAAATTGTCAGACCGCATAAAAATAATACTTTGGGGTATAATTATGATCGGTTTAAAAAGGTTTAACATAATCCTGGCCACATCGTGTTGATTGGGTTACGAAAAGGTAAAAATTCAATGATCAATACCCGATCCATGGATGGGATGCTATTGATCGTAAATTAGTAATTCGTATAATTTTTTGTTGAATTTTGAAAATGAGTGTCATACATTGTCTTCAGATATTCTGATTTTAAAAAACAATAGTTCTTTAAGAAGAATATAAATGATTAATGAATCAATTTCCTATATATACCAGAATTTTAAATTCAATATTGAATATTATAAGGATCCAGCGAGGTTTTATTTTAATTGAAAATAATATTGAATATTTTTTTTACGATAAGTTATTGATCCGATCTTAATTAACAAATGTAATAATACCTAATTAATAACTGATTTGCAATTATTAACCGTATTGATATACCATACAAAAAAATACGATTTTCAATACAAATTCAATTTTTCACTTTCACTAGAAATTAAATTTTACATTAAAAATTCATTTTTTCAATAAAAATTTATTTTTCACTAAAAAATGCTTTTCATTTTTAATAAAAATACAATGTTTCACTAAAAAATTATATTTTTCACTAAAAATTAAATTTTTCAATAAAAATTAAATTTTTCACTAAAAATTCACTTTTTCACTAAAAATTCAACTTTTCTCTAAAAATTCAATTTTTCACTAAAAATTCAATTTTTCACTAAAAATTCAATTTTTCACTAAAAATTCAATTTTTCACTAAAAATTCAATTTTTCACTAAAAATTCAATTTTTCACTAAAAATTCAATTTTTCACTAAAAATTCAATTTTTCACTAAAAATTCAATTTTTCACTAAAAATTCAATTTTTCACTAAAAATTCAATTTTTCACTAAAAATTCAGTTTTTCACTAAAAATTGAATTTTTCTCTAAAAATTGAATTTTTCTCTAAAAATTCAATTTTTCTCTAAAAATTCAATTTTTCACCAAAAATTCAATTTTTCACTAAAAATTCAACTTTTCACTAAAAATTCAATTTTTCACTAAAAATTCAATTTTTCACTAAAAATTCAATTTTTCACTAAAAATTCAATTTTTCACTAAAAATTCAATTTTTCACTAAAAATTCAATTTTTCACTAAAAATTCAATTTTTCACTAAAAATTCAATTTTTCACTAAAAATTCAATTTTTCACTAAAAATTCAATTTTTCACTAAAAATTCAATTTTTCACTAAAAATTCAATTTTTCACTAAAAATTCAATTTTTCACTAAAAAATCAATTTTTCATTAAAAATAAATGTTTTCACTAAAAACTCAATTATTCACTCAAAATTCAATTTTTCACTAAATCCATTTTTCAACCATGTTATTAAATTACAAATGTTTCAATGGCTTCAACTGTAATCATTATAATTAATGTTGAAAAATAAATAATAACAACTAATAAAAACGAATTTGAAACGATTTGTATTTTGCATTCAGCAGATACTCAGCAATGTTTTTAAGATACTTTTTTGTTGGTGTGATGTTTGTATTGTTGATCAAAAATGTTAATGCATATTACAAACTGCTGACTGACTGACTGTGGCTCACGTACACAGAGTAAATGCGCGCGATGTTGTTGTAAACACAAATGTTGCTGATTGTTGTTGCTGCTGTTTATTTGTTGGCAGGATCGACGATGAAGTCGGTTTAATTTTTTTTTTTTTGTAATAAATTTTGCAGCCACTTTTAATGTCTAGGTTAAAGATCTTGCAGATGCAGATACTGCATATGCACGCCATATAGAGAGCTTTGTATCTATAAGATACAATATGAAAATATTCGTTTGTGTGTTTTGGTGCATTCAAAGGCTTATCGTGGCATAGTTTATTTTTACATTTTTTTAGCACTGCTTGATTTTAAATATATGTTGTATTCTGTAAGATACTTTTTGTATCTGTAGGGTACTTTTTGTATTTGTAAGATACTTTTTGAATTTGTGAATACTTTTTGCAATTTTTAAATACATTTTCTTGCATTAAGTTACTATATCTGTAAGATACTATTTGTATCTGCAGAAAATGTTCGTATCCACAAGATATTTTGTATATCTGTGAACACTTTTTGTAATTGCGAATACTTTTGTCTGATAATTGTTATTATCTGTAGATACATTTCTATATCTGTAGGATACTTTTTGTATTTGTAAAAATTATCAGTTTTTCGCATTTGTTAGATAGATACATTTTGTATATTTAAAAACCTACATTTGTAAAATAAAGGGTTTTTCAACAGGGACGCTACAAAAGTAGAGCGACAGGGACAGCAAACGACGCCATGTTTCTTGCCGCTATATTGACATTTCTCTTCAGCAAGGTTTTTGTCCATCTAAGAAACTTTTTCAATCTATTGGATAACTCTTTATATTTGAGCGGAATTTTGTTTGTTTTGTACGACAATCTTACGTATCTTTAGAAACACTTTGGTATAGAAAATATATATTTTTTTAATCTGTATCAAACTTTTTGTATCTGCAGGAGTCTTTTTGTTTCAACCAGATACCATTTGTCTCTGTAAAAAAACTTTTATCTATTTGTAATATGCATTGTAACTGTGAGAAATAAATTTACAATACCATTTTATCTGTAAGTTACTTTTTGTATCTGTAGGAAAGTTTTTATATTTATGAGTTAGCTCTTTTGCATACAACAGATACCTTTTATGCGACTTATAATTTTTGCATCTGTAAAATTCCTATTGTATCTGTGAAATTCTTTTTGCATCTGTCAGATACTTTAGTTAATTCTTATTTCCATGCATTATTTTTGCTTTATTTTGCTAAATGTCTGCAAATTAATTATTTAATGCATTCGACCGACGGCACTGCATTGGATTCCATAAATTTGTGTGTGCCGCCGCCACATTGAGTCATATAACCTAAAGTAAAAAGTGAACGCATTCCATGGACTGGTTGTTGTTTGGTTGGCTGATCTGCTCCTCGGTTGGTTACAAGCACAGCCTATAGCTTGGCCTGTTCCCTGTTAATTACCACCAATATCTTAGGCGCTTTTGTGAGAAAAGTGAAGTGGAAAAACTGACAGGAAGACAGAACAACAACAAAAAAAACGTAGCTAATGCAACTGGGAAGATTCTTGAAAAATGTTGCAAAACAAAAGTGAAAAACAACAATAAAAGGAAAAATAAAACCAGAATTTAAACAAGATTTTCCAGTTTCTCGAGCAGATGATGATGATGCCTACAACGATGCTGCTGCTGCTGTTGCAACTGATGATGTTGCTGATGGGATGAAACAATCGTGCTGAGTCTCCGCTGAGGTGGTGGTGGCGTTGTTGTTGTAGTAGAAGCCCCAAGACATTGAAATTCTTTAGATTCCATTTGCTGCACCAGATACACTTGACAAAAATTATGCGACAAGTGAAATGTGCAAATTTTTATAGAAATGTTATGATTTTCAAAATTTGCATGATTTTCAAAATTTGCAGAAAAATATGTTTTTTTTTAAATAATACTTTTGTGAAAAGAAAACACGAAAAATTTAATTTTTAGAAAGAAGATTAAAATTGAATTTCTAGTTCAAAACAAAATTTCTGGTTCAAATTGAATTTTTAGTACAAAATTGAATTTTTAGTTAAGAATTGAATTTCTTGTTAAAAATTTAATTTTAATTCAAAATTGATTTTTAGTTGAAAATTGAATGTTTAGTACAAAATTGAATAATTGTTCAAAATTGAATTTCTAGTGAGAAATTTAATTTTTGGTTCAATATTGAATTTTTCATTCAAAATTTAATTTATAGTTTAAAATTTATTTTATTGTCTATAATGAAATCTATAGATATAAATTGAATTTTTAGTTATAAAATAAATTTTCATTTCAATATCGAATTTCTAGTTGAAAATTTAATTTTTAGTTAAAAGTTTAATTTGTATTTCAAAATTGAATTTTTAGTTCGAAATCGAATTTTTAGTTGAAAATCGAATTTCTAGTTCAAAATAAAGTTTTCAGTTAAAAATTGAATTAGTGTTCAATATTGAATTTCTAGTTCAAAATTTTATTTTTAATTTAAATTTAAATGTTTAGTAAAACATTTAGTTTAGTACAAAATTGAATTATGGTTCAAAATTGAATTTTTAATTCAAAATTCAATTTTCAGTTCAAAATCAAATTTCTAGTTCAAAATGAATTTTTAGTTAAATTTGAATTTTTAGTGAAAATTTGAATTTTTAGTTATAAATTAATTTTTTATTAAGAGTTGACTTTTAAGATAAAAATTGAATTTCAAGTTCAAAATCGAATTTATAGTTCAAAATTAAATTTTTAGTTAAAAATAGAATTTTAATTTCAATATTGAATTTCTAGTTCAAAATATTATTTTTAATTCAAATTTGAATGTTTAGTACAAAATTGAATTATTGTTTAAAACTGAATTTCTAGTGAGACATAAAATTTTTGGTTCAAAATTGAAATTTTAGTTAAAAATTAAATTTTATGTTCAAAATTTAATTTTTTGTTCAAAAATGAATTTTAATTCAAAATTGATTTCAAGTGAAAAAAGATTATATTGATTTATAAATAGTAAAGCTTGTTACTATTAATAAAAAAATATTAATAAATATCGTACATAAAAATAGATTTTATATCTACGCACTTTACTTCAATGTTGATTGACCCAATTTTTCCCATCAAATGCAAACACTTTCCGCTGGCAACCTTGTCCTGCTTCGAGTGCAACAACCTTCGTCGCAATGCATTGTACTGCTCGAAGAGAGTTTGCAAAAATGTATTCGGTCTCTCACAGGCGCTCTCATCCCATTTCGGCGCTGTTTTTCTCCAGCAAGATTTTTGTAGCGCTTGCTCACACAGAGCAGGTGCTCCAAAGAATGCTCTTCCCATAGAAAAGAATAGACAGACACGTTCCACTAAGATTCATTCATTAGATATTTTATGGATGGGTCATATTTATTCATATTTTATTAAGTACTTTTATACTTTTCATTTATTTATTTTTTCAAGATATATTTGTTTTCTAACAATTGTTTTTTATATTACCTAAAATTCTCCAGAAGGATGTTTGTTTAATTTATAGTTTTTCATGAACTCGAATATATTTTAGTTCATTTTTTGGATTTTTGAAAAAATTGTCTAATTCAAAATACGCATTATGGGATTTTCGTAAAACGAGGAGATTTGTTTAGCATCTTAAAAGAGCCTCGGATTTTTAAAAACCACCGTGCCATTACCGTCTTCTTTGAATCCGCGTTTTATAATATTTCACTGAATGCATATTTTTGAATTGGTCCCAAAAATTTTCATGGTCATTTTTTTTCAATATCCAAAAAAGTCATCAAAGAGATATATTTGGGATTTCAAAAAAAATTAAAATTTTTTGAATCGCTCGGTTCCTGATCGATTTATATGAATCCGCGTTTTGGCTTTGTTTAGGAGTTAGTGCCACATAAGTCGGAAAATACGGAACGAAGGGTAATAAATGTTTTTATTTTAGTTCCTATACATAAGTAGTATACAAAACCAAAATATCGTAACAATTGTCGAGATCAACTTGCGAACGAAACATATCACATATTTCTATTTGACAAAAATTTACCCATATCGTATTGAATCGCATTTATACTGTTAACCAATTTTTAATGAATTGAAATTTGTTTGAGTTGTCAAAATAATTATAATATCGATCGAAAGTATTATTAAGAACACTCTAAAAATAGTTTTAAACTATCACCGCATTTGTTATAATACCTCCATCTCGTCCTATTGAAAGAAAGTCAGTTCATGTAGTCAAGAAAACAATTTCTTCAAAAACCCTGACTCACTACTGACTTTTTACTCTTTCTCACTCTATAATACTTCATCGGTTTCCTTGCACATTGAAAGTTCCACCCTCACATCACATAATACAAAAAAAAATTCTATACAGAGTTCCCCTTACGTATTTTTGAAATTACTCATAGTTCAGTGAACTCTTCAGTTTTAACCCACTTATTTATCGATTTTTCACATTGTGAAGAATTGTTTTGTAGTCTATTTCAAATTTATTATAAGTTATGAATAATATTAAAATTCTTATTGACCATAATAGTAATTTACAGTGAGTTATTATGAAATGTGTTGAAAAATGGTAGTGTTCACATTATACCGAAAAATAAAAAATAAATCATATTACTGGAAATATTTAGAATTCTATGAAAAATTAAAATGCTCACTCTAAATTCTTCGTTTAAAAGGAAACTTGAATTTTTAATTATTTAGAAATTGGTTGAAAAATAGTAGAAACGATTTATAAAGGGTTTTTTTTTAACAGGGACGCTACAAAAGTAGAGCGACAGGGACAGCAAACGACGCCATATTTCTTGCCGCTCTTTTGACATTTCTCTTCAGTAAGGTTTGCCATTTCATGATGGAAAGAAATACGAATTCGAATTTCGGTAGTAAATTTTAATAATTTCGACTCGTTGTTGTAGCGCTATTATTGAAAACCCCTTTAATAACCAAAAATTAAGATTTATAATACCCAAAACATAAGATTTATAATTCCCAAAAATTAATAATACCTAAATTATTTTACTTGAAAACTTCAATGTTTAACAAAAACTAAAAATGGTCCCAACGACAAACTTGAACTTTCAGCAAAATTAAAATTTTTAATATTTTGTTTTAAAGTAAAAATTTTAAATTTATAATTTTAAATTTGTAATTTTAAATTTATAATTTTAAATTTATTATTTCAAATTGTATTTAAAAATTTAAAAAGTTTAGCATTTTTAAAAATTGTTTAATTTTCAAATTTATTCGGTAAATGCCAAATAAAGTTCATGTATAACCTCATTAAAAATGTCAGCTAAAACTTAAAATTTTCAATGGTACACAACACGAACAAACCAAAGATTTATGTCATTTATTAAGATATTTGGCATAATTTTTTTTCCACATAAAATTGCAATAAATTAACCACATACAATAGCGATTGAAAGTGAATGTTTTTTTTGTTTTGTTTTAACTACAAATTTTGCAAAATAAATTAAAATAAAATAAAAACTAACAACAATATTGCTAACGGCAGCCACAAGAACAGCAACAACATGAGTAGATGTTGTTGCTGATTGCAGCATGGCAGTCAGACATGATACATGCAACATATTGTATACAGTGGAACAAATTGAAAAAAAAAAGAAAAATAAAAAAATTGTCAAAAAAAAAAATTGCAATTGCTGTTGGTATCGTTGTTGTTGTCATAAATTTGAAATATTGTTGTTGCAAAAGGAAGTTATTGTTGTCTGCAAATGCACGTTGCAATTGTTACTGTCTATGTTGTTATTGTTGTCCATGTTGCTGTGGTAGTCTCAATGTTGCTGTCTATGTTGTTGTTTAAAAAAAAAAAAAAAACAACTCAGCGTTGGCGGTGGCATCATCATCATTGTCGTCGTCATGTTTGTATTTTTCATTCACGACAACATATTGCTGTTGTTGTTGCAAATTGAACGATGACAACGACTTCAACAGCAACAGCAGCAGCAACAACCTTCATATTTTTGCAATTGCAATGAAATCGAAAGCATTGTAATGTCTATTTAGTTAGTTATTATATTGAAGATACATTTTGAGATACTTTTTTTTGTATAGATAGTTTTTAAAAATTTTGGGCAATTTTTTGTAGATTATTTTTAGATATCTTCTAAAATCTTGATTTGTGGATATTTTTCTATTTGGCAATTTGGTACTTTTCTGATAGATACTTTTTTCTTTTTATATTCTTCTAATAGATAGATAGTTTTTACAGATACTATTTTTAAATTCTTCTTGGATTATTTGTTTGTGGTCTCTTCTTAAGTCTTTATATAGTCACCACTGAATAGTTTGCCGGTCAGTGAAGCGCTTAGTAATGCATTATAGCTGTTGCAAGTTGTAGCAAAAGTATCTAGAAAATGTATCTGCATGTATTATATGTATCGCGTATGTCTTTAATTGAAGTTAATCGCATATTTGCGTTATTTATAACTTTCGTTTGTTGTTCTTATTTTTGTTATCGCGCTGCAATATATTCGACCTAGATTTAGGTCTATTAATTAAGCGTCAAATGGACGGCATTAGAGTGTCTTGTTTTTTTATTCTAAATCGCATCTTTAGGATGCAATCGAGCTGATAAAAATGTATTTTTTATTAAATTATTCTTTTATTTATTGATCCCATTAAATGCTAAACTAAATAATTAATTTTTTGTATTACTCTTTACAGAAAGCATCATTACAATCGATTGAAAAACAAACTATTATGACAAAAGTTTAAATGGTATGTAATATATTTTTTACTTATACTATGTAATCAACGCTATTCGTTAAAGAACGTTCTTCATAAAGCCTGTTGAATTTTCAAAATTGAATAAATTTTTTTGAAGATATTTATTTTTAGTTCAAAATTGAATTTTTAGTAAAAATTGAATTTTTAGTGAAAAATTTAATTATTAGTGAAAAATTTATTTTTTTGTTCAAAACTGAATTTTTAGTTTAAAATTGAATTTTTTAGTTAAAAATTGAATTTTTAGTTCAAATTGCTAGTGAAAAATTGAATTTTTAGTGAAAAATTTAATTTTTAGTGAAAAATTTAATTTTTAGTGAAAAATTTAATTTTTAGTGAAAAAATGAATTTTTAGTGAAAAATTGAATTTTTAGTGAAAAATTTAATTTTTAGTGAAAAATTTAATTTTTAGTGAAAAATTGAATTTTTAGTGAAAAATTGAATTTTTAGTGAAAAATTGAATTTTTAGTGAAAAATTGAATTTTTAGTGAAAAATTGAATTTTTGGTGAAAAATTGAATTTTTAGTGAAAAATTGAATTTTTAGTGAAAATTTGAATTTTTAGTGAAAATTGAATCTTTAGTTCAAAATTGAATTTTTAGTGAAAAATTGAATTTTTAGTGAAAAATTGAATTTTTGGTTCAAAATTGAATTTTTAGTGAAAATTTGAATATTGAGTTAAAAATTGAATTTTTAGTGAAAAAATTGCAATTTTAGTGAAAAATTGAATTTTTAGTGAAAAATTGAATTTTTAGTGAAAAATTGAATTTTTGGTTCAAAATTGAATTTTTAGTGAAAATTTGAATTTTCAGTGAAAATTTGAATTTTTAGTGAAAATTTGAATTTTTAGTGAAAAATTGAATTTTTAGTTCAAAATTGAATTTTTGGTTCAAAATTGAATTTTTAGTGAAAATTTGAATTTTTAGTGAAAATTTGAATTTTTAGTGAAAAATTGGATCTTTAGTTCAAAATTGAATTTTTAGTGAAAAATTTAATTTTTGGTTCAAAATTGAATTTTTAGTGAAAATTTGAATTTTTAGTGAAAAATTGAATCTTTAGTTCAAAATTGAATTTTTAGTGAAAAAGTGAATTTTTAGTGAAAAATTGAAATTTTAGTGAAAAATTGAATTTTTAGTGAAAAATTTAATTTTTATTGAAAAATTGAATTTTGGTTCAAAATTGAATTTTAGTGAAAATTTGAATATATAGTTAAAAATTGAAATTTTAGTGAAAAATTGAATTTTTAGTGAAAAATTGAATTTTTAGTGAAAAATTGAATTTTTAGTGAAAAATTGAATTTTGGTTCAAAATTGAATTTTTAGTGAAAATTTGAATTTTTAGTGAAAATTAGAATTTTTAGTGAAAATTTGAATCTTTAGTTCAAAATTGAATCTTTAGTTCAAAATTGAATTTTTAGTGAAAATTTGATTTTTTAGTGAAAATTTGAATTTTTAGTGAAAAATTGAAATTTTAGTTAAAAATTTAATTTTTAGTTCAAAATTGAATTTTTAGATAAAAATTAAAGTTTCAGTCCAAATTTGATATTTTAGTTCAAAATTGAATTTTTAGTTCAAAATTGAATTTTCAGTCTAAAATTTTTAGTTCAAAATTGAATTTTTAGTTCAATATTGAATTTTGAGTTCAAAATTGAATTTTTAGTTCAAAATTGAACTTTTAGTTCAAAATTTTATTTTTAGTTCAAATTTAGTTCAAAATTGAATTTTTAGTGAAAAATTGAATTTTTAGTTAAAAATTGAATTTTTAGTTCAAAATTGAATTTTTTGTTCAAAATTGAATTTTTATTTCAAAATGTAATTTTTAACTCAAAATTGAATTTCTGGTTTTTTGTATCAAAATTGAACTAACTCTTAAAACAAAATCAATTAATAGAAATCATCATAAATTAAACTAGGCAACAGTTTAAACAAATAAAAAATTACGCAGAATATGCAGAGAATAATCTGCATTTTGTTTAACCTATGCATTGAGTACAATGTGTGCAGTCACAATTGATGTCAGTTTTAATTTAATCAGGCAGTCGCAGTCAGTCACTCAGTCAGTAAGTCAGTCAATCAGTCAGTCGCTGTGGCTGACCGAGCGACCGATCGACCAACCGACCGCCTGCTGCTGCTACTCCATACAACGTATTATTAACGCCTATTAAGCTAATGGATGTCGTACAACAACAGCAACGACAACAACAACAATAATAGCAATATTATGCATTACAACAACAGCAACAATATAAGAACTACTAAACTAGTTTTTCCGCTTGTTGTTGTTGCCAATTTGTCAACGCATTTAATTCCAATGTGTTTGTTGCTATGTGTAACAGCAGCAATTGTTGTGAATTAATGTTATCTATTCAATTAGAAAACAACAGCAATAATCACAAAATAAAAAAAAAACAAAAATTTATAAAAAAAACTATTTTCGCAATGATTTTGGCTATACAATGGTTATGTATTTTTTTAAAGCTTTAAAACTAAAAGCTTTCAAAATCAAGAAAATATGTTCTTAATATTTCATCTTATTCTGTACACAAACCAAGAACTAAATGACAGCCAAACCAAAGCAGAAGTATATGTAATATTACAAAAACAACAACGCATTTTTGGCAGGCTCGGGGCAGTTTAGAAACATTTTATCGAAAGATTTCAAGCAGACAAAAGTTGAATATTTTCTGCACCTAAAATATACCGCTCAGTGATCGCAAATTATGTTTTATCTGGACAGAAGTCTGAATTTTTGTAGGTAGGAATATATTGCAGATACAGACTACACAAGTCCAACGTTTATTTAAAGTATGCAGATTAGCAGATATTAGAGACTTTTTTCGAAATCAATATGGTACAATATAAAATAGACCTCAGAATAACAAAATTCGAAAATTTTGTATTGCTAACTTTGAAAATACTTACGACCACAGCAATGTAGTTTTTAATTACACTTTGCTACAAATTCCAACAAATGGCGTATACAAAAATCCCCACCTATATTTTTGAATAGGCACGGAAAATCACTGAATATCCTCATTTACAGAATGCCTATATCATTTCGAGCCTATATCATTTCGAGCACTTCTGTGTAAAAATTCGCATTTTCCTACCTTGATTTACTTATATAATTAAAACTCAGCATCTGCGGAAGTTATTTTAAAAATGTTTAACTTTTTGAAAAATCAACACATTAAGCTTACCAAAACATTTTAATTTATTAAAATAGGTTTAAAGAGACCTGAGTTATAGGTCATTACACGACAAAACAATTGAAATTTAAGTACATTTTTCTATTCTGAAAATTCGTTAAAAAATCATTTTGCAAAATAATCAACACATTTTGACAGTAAATTTTAAAGTAAATGTCCAAACATAGGAGATATAACTTAAATTGTTCAAAAGAATATTTTATTAGCTTTAAAATGACACCTCGACTGGGTTTATAGCGTACCTGGATCAATAGATATTTTAATATGAACAACCTACAAAAGTGGTTTTTTTTTGTCTATTTTTTGTAACTTTGGAGCACTGTATCTCACGATAAAGTTGTCCGAAAAAACTAAAAAATAATTGACCGAAACATTTCAATTGACCCTTGCATAATAAAATTTCACCAAAATCAAAGAGCTTTAAATCTAATAGTTGTCTTGATTTGATAATTATAGTGTGGGAATGACTCGGTTAAAACATTTTATTATTAAAAGGAGAATGATTTAATCGATCATAACTTTGTTGTTTCTTGTTGAATTTCCATAAATCCAAAAGTTCTAATAAGGTAATTGAATTTACTTTTAATAACTGTAAAAATGTGTAGATTATCTTCCAAAATGATTTTTTAACGATTTTTCAAAAATTGAAAACTGTATTTAAATTTCAATTGATTTGTCGTGTAATGACCTATAACTCAGGTCTTTTTAATCCTATTTTAATAAATTAAAATGTCTTGGTAAGCTAAATGTTTTGATTTTTCAAAAAGTTGAACACTTTTAAAATAACTTCCGTGTATGCTGAGTTTTAATTACATTAGTAACTCAAGGTAGGAAAATGCGAATTTGTACACAGAAGTGCAAATTAAAAAAAAACTCGAAGTGATATAGACATTCTGTAAATGAGGATATTCATTAATAATAATAGCTTTAACAATTATTTAATAATAATAGTTTGGCGCTACAGTCCTGTATAGAACTTCGGCCGAGCTCTCTCACCATTTTGAGCTGTGCGTGTTATATTTGTACTCAAAGTGGTGGGACCTACAGTTTATTGCTGAATCCGAACGGCGGGTGAGAGCTTTTCATAGGCAATGTTTTACTCTCGTAGGTTTGCCATTTACTGACGAGAGGTAGCGCGGTATAGAAAAATGTTTGTATGAAAAGATGTTGTTAGCCCCAGTCCAGGCTTGAACCGGGGACCTTTCGGCTCGCAGTCCAACGCACTAACCACTGAGCTACCGCGGCTATAATTATAATATAATATAATTATTTAATCTTTTAAAAAAAAGACTTTCATAATTATTAAACCTTACAAAAAAAAACACTTTATTTATTAAAGCTTACAAGAAGCTCAAAAAGCTTACAAGAAGATTAAAAAGCTTATAAAAAGCTTACAGAAAGCTCAAAAGCTTACAAAAAGCTCAAAATGCTTTCAACAAGCTTTTATATATATAACAGTTTAAAAAATCATTGTAAGTATTAGAGCTTATAAAGACGCTTTCAAAATTATTTAAAATTATCAAAATTTTTTTAACAACGCCTAAACAGCGTGACACCCTGTGGGCCATGCAAAGCTGACTGTTTAAATTGCAAAATCAGCTACACAACATCAAACAGCGACTGACAACAGCAACAAGGAGAACAGTAACAACAACAAAAACAACTTTAACTTGCACTGATAACGCATACAAAATGTGTGACAGGCAGCGCTGCAACTGCGAAGCAACAGTTGTTTTTTCTTTTTCTTTTTTTATTTTAAATTTTTTGCTTTAATGCAAACTTTGAAAAAAAAAATCAACAAGAACTCAATTCAACTCAAGCAATTCAGCTGTGCAGCAAGTTGACAGCAGACACAAGTTGTGTTGCAGGCGCAGCCACGCACTTAAAAGGCTTCGTTCGGTTGTTGTTGCTGTATCTACGCAATGCACATACGCAAAATGTATCTGTCAGAATATGTGTCCCCGTTATTTCTGGCATTAAGTCAACACAAACCAACAACAACACGAAAAGCAGCTACCGCTACAAATACCTTGAAGCTTGTCAAGTCGGCATCGCTGCTGCAGCGCTTAAATTGTGTCATTGCACTGCGCTGCATCTCGTAGATACAACAAAAGTATCTACAACTGTGCAGCCTGCTTGCTTTGCTCTGCGCATAGCTAGCTAGCTGTACGTTTTGCAATAATTTCGTTTTCATTTTTAATTTCGATTTCATTGCAAATGTTTTTTTTTCTTAATATTATTTTTTTTCTTTATTTTTATTTCAATTTTTTTTTTAAATTGTTTTTATTATTGTTATTGGTTTTTCCTATTTTTCATTTGTGCTGCTTTTGGCGTTGTTTTTATTTTTGTTGTTGTTGTTGTTGTTTTTAATGTTGTTGTTGCTGCTGCTGCATTTCATTCACATTGATAACATGATCACGCTGCCATCATCATCACGCTTCGATGGCGTTGATCCGTCTGTCGATTTGATCGTCGTTCGTTCAATCTTTCGTTCGTTCGTTGATCGTTCAACTGCCTCGCTGCGCAGCGCAGCGCTGTGTGAAAATTATGGCAGAATTGAGCGCAAAACACAAAAAAAAATTTGCAAAAGAAATTGCAAAAAAAAAACAACAAACAACCCAGTGGTTTTTCTCATTTTCACTTTCACTAATTATGTCACGATGAAATGAAAACGAAAACGAAATGAACGGCAATTATTTATTTGCTTCGGCTGCAGCGGCGACTGCTTTGGCGCAGCATGTGATCAGCTTAATGTTGCCAGATTGAATCAAATTTATTGAAAAATATAAATAAAAAAATAAAAATTTCTACTTGTATTTGTGATTAATTTTTATTTCGAAATGATATTCATGATATTTATTCAACATTCAACCATAAAATATTTTTATCAGTTTTTTTAGACTTTTTATCTGAAAGCAAAACTTATATATAAAAACAATAAAGAAACAAAATGTTTGTTTAAAATAGAAAAATATTAACAAATCGAATTGTTTTACATAACGTTTTAAATAGTGATATCGTACAAAATAGTTGAATGTATTTCGAACACTTTTATAATTTGAAATTAAAATATTTTGTGATAAAACAATTTCTTTTTAGAAGGAATTATTTGAATAACGTCTTTCCAGAATAATAGGTTGTATCCTGACAAATAGTGTGAAGGCATTTATTGTTTGTTTTTAAAGCACCTATCGATCTGCATCATTAATTAAAAATATTTTCTCAAACATTAATTTGCCATTTGTCATTTGCAGGAAAAAATGTTTGGCAAAATATTTTTCAAAATGATGCAGTTCGATAGATGCTTTAAAAACAAACAATAAATGCCTTCACACTACTGTTTTATCTCGTACCAATAAATAGTTATGGCGAAAAAGGAAAGATTCGCCCTTTTGGCATGACAAGATTTTCAATTTTTCGAATTTTTGTTATTTGCAAGAAAATATTTTTAAGTAATGATGCAGATCGATAGGTGCTTTAAAAACAAACAATAAATGCCTTCACACCACTATTTTATCTCGTACCAATAAATAGTTATGGCGAAAAAGGAAGATTCGCCCTTTTGGCATGACAAGATTTAAAATTTTTCCAATTTCTTCGTTTTTTTGCTATAGCTTTTTATTCGTGCAAGATAAGATAGTAGTTTAGACGTATTTATTGTCTGTTTTTAAAGCACCTATCGACTGGCATCATAATTTAAATTTGCCAAAAAAATGTTCCTTCAAATAACAAATGGCAAATTAATGTTTGGAAAAATATTTTTAAATAATGATGCCAATAAATAGGTGCTTTAAAAACAAACAATTAATTCCTAAACATCACTATTTTATTTTGAGCTAATAAAAAGTTATAGAATAAAAAACAAAAATATTTGCGTTTTGGTCAGGATATAGCCTCACAAAATACGTATTTATAATTCAGTAAATTGTCCGAATCGAAAGATATTTTATATACGTTATAATAATTCATGAATAAACCAAATAACAAAAAAAATTAAAAAAAAACTAAATTTTTCTAATTTTTAAAGCACTTCAAACTTT
Organism: Dryomyza anilis; assembly: GCA_951804985.1. Classification (NCBI taxonomy): domain Eukaryota; kingdom Metazoa; phylum Arthropoda; class Insecta; order Diptera; family Dryomyzidae; genus Dryomyza; species Dryomyza anilis. The sequence continues at coordinate 80,919,960 of OX638134.1, read as the reverse complement.
AAAATTTGATTTGCCAACATTTTTAAAAATGCACATTCGCCCCTTTGGCATGACAGTGACGATATGTAGTGGACAGTTTTTCTTAGTCTAGACATTGGAGAAAATACCAGGGTTTAAATTGTGCTAGTTATTCCAAAATCCTCGTTTTTTGCTTTTTAAATGCTCTCGCTCTTTGCTTTTTCAGAAGTTTCTTCTATTCAAATACTTTTGTACAATTGAAAGGCTTGGTATAAAAAGAAGGAAAGTCCATCTTTAACTTTGCTTAGAATTCAATTAAAACTATTTAAATTTCTCAATATGGCAATGTTTTTATAAAAAAAACTCTTATCGTATGGAATTTTTTTTAATACGATGTGATTTTGCGGATATTAATGATTTTGATACCAAATGAGGCATAAACTCAGTTTCGGAACAAAAATATGGACTTAACCCGTTTTTTGCACCAAACCTTTCAATTTGACTTCTTGTTTTCAGTGTTTTATAAAAGCAAACAGCTTTGCTCTGAACTAAATACAAAAGTTGCTTCCTTTCGAAGCTTTGCTCTGTAATTGCTTCTACTCAACAGCAAAGCAGTTTCAAGTTTTCTTTAAAACCGTGTTTAGGAGATATTTAGAAACCCTTATCCATTTTCTGAGCTCTCAGAAAAAGGGCTCATAAAAATATATTGATTTAAACATCATTTTCGGAAAACTCCGAATAATGGTTTATTAAGAGTCTCATTTAGAAGTGTATTGGGAGTATGTTTAATACACTAAGAAAAAAAGATGTTTATGAAAGTCTTGATGCAACTATCCTTTTAAATTTACGCCTTGTAGCAAATATTCAAACATCCCATAAGTTTCAATGAAGTTGCTGCAAAACTCTTGGTATTATTTAAAAATTACGTTTTTGCAGATAGTTACGAGATGTTTGCCACAACAGCAATGAAAATTGTGATATTTACAGTTAACTGATAGCAAACATCCTGAGTTCTTGGACATTTGCAGCAAAACTTTTGAGTTATTTTGACATTTGACTACCATAAAAAAGGAAAATGGCGTACTTTTTCCACACGCTCGAGTTATCCACAACAATTAAGTAAATCAAATGGTGTAATAAAGAGCCAACTCAAATATTACATTTTAATGGTAAAAGTAAAATTAAAATATCCTGTGGTTTAAATTATCAACACGTGATGGAAAATATTTCTTTTCAGAGTTTACTTTGATGACAGCATCGCCGGACGGACTTGGTTCTTCTGTGAAGAAATCTCAAGCCGTTGTACAATTTTACCTTCGAAGGATTTATAAAGACGATGGCGATGTATAACCAGGATACTGTTTTAATTCTAGAATAAATAAAAATACATTTGATACATTTTCATTCAATTCAAATAAAAATTACTCCGCGAATTCTAATGGAGTACCTTTTCCAAATATTCATCAACTATCTTTTTATTTGTAAGATGTTTATTTGATGGTTGCGATACATAATCATAAATTTGAAAGATGGTTGCTGGCAATATTTATCGTGTTCGACGGATATTTGAGAGATGGTTATCTCAAATACGATCTAAATTATTTCTAAATAAATTGATATTTAGGGCTGTGATATTTCTGGTAATCATCTTTGTTTTCTTAGTGTATACTACAGGTTATTTGATAATGGTAATTTCATTTTCTTAACAGCAGAATACATTGTACAAACTATCAGACAATCCGTGATTTATGATATCAGAAAATGAATCATGAATAGTTAATGAAAAGTAAAATAACTTGATAGCTGTTCAATTCAATGACCCATAGCTATGTCAAAATTAACCTCGAGCTCAAATTTAATTACGATTTATTCCTGTGAAAATAATTCTGAGACTTACCATTGAAATAAACTCCAGTTTCAAATTGTCTATAGTTATGCGTCAATAAAATATATAATTTATAAAACAAATATTTATAAAAATTTAATAAATGTCCATTAATAGATAAACTATTGGTCGCCACTCTGGCAACACTATTAAATCAAAAGTCAATGCCCATCACAGTTTTTTTCTTTTTTTGAAGAAAATGTTTTGAACACCACTATTTTAAAAATGTTCATAAAAAAACAACCATTCACAACATATTCGGAAATAGAATCTAGAAGGTTCTAGAAAATACATATTTTTCTTATTGTATAAAAGAACCCCTAAGTTTTGGGATAACTCCAAACAAAAATCATCCATTATTAAATAGCAAAAAGTCTGGGTTCTAGAGTATAATAAAATAATATATATGTAAAAGCTCTTTTTCAATTTTATACTACACCTACTCTAAAACTCCTCTATTCCAATAAAAATTCCATGAAAATCGATATTTTACCTACATTTCATACTCCACAGTCTGCTCTCGACTAAATCAGTCAGGGAGAAGAAGACTCTCCATGGCTGTGTGTCACGGCCAGACACATAAATTACTGAAATTTCTTTTCAAAAAGCTTCGAAAACTTTGCACAATACATAACATGTTGTCTGTGCAAAAACTGTTGTGGGCTTCGTTTTTAATTTTTTTTTCTAGATACTACATGTCTGCAGATATACTATATATGTAGCTAGATACATGCTGAACACAAAGCAATACTAAAATCACTTTAACAGCCCTTAAAAGTTGCTGCACAGCTAAATAAAAACAACCCTTAGAAATTTTATTTTTTTTTATTTCACAAGAATTGAGCAACAGCATACATGGCTGGGGCAGCATGGAATATGTTGTCGTAGTCCTGAGTGTTGTACCCGATGTATTATAATATATTTGTCATGGTATAAGTTTAAAACGAGATTTTTAGTTTTGTTTCACTTTTTATATTTTTATTCATTTACGTACATGTTAAAGTGTATATAACACTAATAGCGAATATTGGAGTATGTGGCATATGCTAAAATTTCTATAAATGTTTAAAAGTTTTTTAAAGGTTTTTAAAAGGTTTTTAAATGGTTTTCCCAAATATTTATAAAAGGTTTCTGAAAGGAGTCTAAAACAATTCTAACATATTTCCAATAGGTTTACGAAAGGTTTTTATTTTAATTTGTTTCTAAAAAGTTTTTGAAAGGTTTCTTTAAGAATTTCTAGTTTTGAAAAGATTTATAAAAGATTTTAAAAGACATCTAAAATATTTCTAAATAATTCGAAAAGGTCTATAGAGGGGTTGTAAAAGGTTTCTTAAAAAATTCTAAAAGGTTTCTGAAAAGTTTGTAAAATGTTTCTCAAAAGTTTCTTAAAGGTTTCTGAAAGGTTTCTTAAATGTTTCTAAAAGGTTTCTCTCTATGTTTTTTAAAAGCATTCTAATAGGTTTATAAAACATATCTAAAGGCTTTTAATCAGGTTTTTATAAGATTTCTAAAAGGTTTCTAAAATGTTACTAAAAGTTTCTTTACGAATTTCTAAAAAGATTACTGGAACGTTTCTAAAAGGTTTCAAAAATATTTCTAAAATGTTTCAAAAATGTTTCAAAAATGCTTCTAAATGATTTCTAAAATGTTTTTTTAAGAATTTTGAAGGGTTCTTAAGAGGTTTACAAATTGTAACTTTAAAATTCCTAATATATGCCATTAAGTTTCTAAAAAATTATAAAAGTTTTCTGAAAATTTTCTAAAATATTTCTATAAGGTTTCTTATAGATTAAAAAATGTTTTTAAGAGGTTTCTGAAAGATTTATAAAAGCATTCTGAGAGCATTCTAAAGCATTTCTAAAGGCTTTTAATCAGGTTTTTATACAATTTCTAAAAGGTTTCTGAAATATTTCCAAAAGTTTCTTTACGAATTTCTAAAAAGATTTCTGGAAGGTCTTTTAGAAACCTTCCAGAAATCTTTTTAAAAATTCGTAAAGAAAGTATCAACAATATTTCTAAACTGTTTCTAAATGATTTCTAAAATATGTCTAAAAGGTTTCTTTAGGGTTTTAGAAGGTTTCTTAAGAGGTTTACTAAAGGTAATTTAATGATTCCTAATATATAGCATTAGTTTTTCAATAATTATAAAAGGTTTCTAAAAGTTTTCTAATATATTTCTATAAGGTTTCTTATAGATTTTTAAAAGGTTTCTGAGAGGTTTCTTAGAGGTTTTTGTTCTCACTGATATATTTGGGGCATAAATAATGATGCCTTTTCAGTAAAACTTGTATGTATTCTTGGATTTTTATAAGAAGATTTTTTAGAACACCTAAAGATTATGAAAAACAATTAAAAAATGTTAAGCTAAAATTTTGAATATACCTTTTCATTAAAAGGTTTTAAAGTTTCTCAAAAGTTTTCCAAACTATTACTATTGATGATATTAACATGTTTTAACTCAATTTTAAAAGATGTATACTAATGCATCTATAATATACAATCATACTTACCTCAAAAGGGTTTTAGTAATTTTTAGAGCTTTTTAAAGGTTCATAAAAGGTTCTAAAAGATTTTAAAATATCTGAAAAGGTCAATAAGTTTTTATTAAAATTAATACAGTCAATTTATATATGTTAAGGGTTTTCTGAAATGATTTTCTGAAAAGATTTTCTGAAGAGATAATCTGAAAAGGCTCCAAAATGGTCACTTATAAAGTAATAAAGAGTTTGATTGTTAGCTTTAGAATTTTCATAAAATTTATATTAAAACGATTTTTGTATAAATAATAAAATTTAAAAAAAAACACTTTTCACATAAAAAGCATATGCTAATTATTTCTCATATAATTTAGACCTATTTTAGTCAAAAAAATATTTTTTTTCCTGCAAATATTAATTTGCAATTGCAACACTTTTTCTCATTGCTCTCTTGGCACTCACACAATGCAACTGAATGCATTCGATGCGCTCGCATTTACTCGCCAAAATATATTAAATGCACTTTTTTCTACTCATTACACGACTCTTTACAGTCGGGCGGGACTCGCTTGTGAGCAACGAAGTAACGAGTTAAAACCGCGTGTAACGTATAGCGAGTCGTATGCCGAGGGGCGCACACGAGTCAATGATAGTGAAATGAATGCAACGTCATATGCAGCAGCGCAATGAAAATGGAAAAAAATAAAATAAAAATAAAACCGAGAGCGGCGCACTCTTCTTATGTGGGGTGGTTGGCGGGTAAAGTGTTGAATTCGAGGGGCGGATTGGGGGTGTGCGACGTTTGTGCTGTACTCGTTTTACGACTTGTCTAGTTGTTGTTTATTTTTTTGCAAACGCGTGTTGCATTCATCGCCGCCGGGGTTTAATTCTTTGTGATTGTGTACGTTTTTGTTCTTGTTTTTGTGTTTTTTTGTAAATTATTGTAGTATATTTTGTTGTTGTTGGCGGCTGCAAATTAAGTGCAAGTGGTCAGACAGACAGTCTTAAACGCACACGCAGGAGCTGTACACGTTACTGAAAGATGCAGATATTTGCAGACGCATCTCAGATATTCAGATACTTAGTTACTGAAATTCTGTGATAGGTAAACGTCTCAGACACGGAGTATGTAATGTAGATTTGTAGATATTACAAAATGATACAAAGTAGATACAAAGATGCGTAGATACTAATTTGCATAGATACTAAGATACAAAGAATGATAGTAACATAGATACAATGATTTGTAGATATCAAGAATTTATAATTTTATTTTTTTTATTTTATTTTTATTTAAATGATTTGTAGATACTAAGATACAAGCGTACACTATCAATTTAAAAATAAAAAAATCATTCAAATGTTGGAACTTTGTATAACACATTATTCATAACTTTAGAAAGATTTTTTAAGAAATTAAAAAAAAAATGGGAGCTATGGAGATTCTTTGAAATTTTATTATGCTGTTAATTCTACTTTTGGTCCATTGGTATTGAAATTCTAAAGACACCAATTGAAATTCAGAAATTGTACTTGAAATTCAAAAGACATCAATTGATATTACGAAATTCCATTAAAAATTCAAAAAAACACGAATTAAAATTTAGAAATGCCATTTGAAATTCAAAAGACATCAATTTAAATTTATAAATTCCATATGAACTTCAAAAACCATCAATTGGAACTCACAAATTTCATTTGAAATTCAAAAGACGTTAATTGAAATTCTGAAATTCCATTTGAAATTCAAATGAATTTCATTGAAATTCAGAAATTCAATTTGAAATGCAAAATACATCAATTGAAATTCAGAAATTCAATTTGAAATTCAAATACATCAATTGAAATTCAGAAACTCCATTTGAAATTCAAAAGAATTTCATTGAAATTCAGAAATTCAATTTGAAATGCAAAACATATCAATTTTCAATTGATGTGTTTTCAGAAATTCAATTTAAAATGCTAAAGACATCAATTGAAATTTAGAAATTCCATTTGAAATTCAAAAGACAACAATTTTAATTTATAAAGTCTATTTTTAATTCGAAAGATATCAATTTAAATTCAGAAATTCCATTTGAAATTCAAGAGACATCATTTGAAATTAAGAACTTCGATTTGAAATTCAAAAGAATTTCATTGAAATTCAGAAATTCTATTTGAAATTCAAAAGAAAGAATTCAGACATTCCATTTGAATTTTAAAAAACACCAATTTAAGTTCAGAAATTCAATTTTTAATTAGAAAGACATCAATTTAAATGCAGAAATTACCTTTAAATTTCAATAGACAATAATTGAAATTCAGAAACTCCATTTGAAATTCAAAATCATCAATTGAAATTAAGAACTTCGATTTAAAATTCAAAATACATCAATTAAAATTAAGAAATTCCATTTGAAATTTAAAACACATCAATTAAAACTCAGAAATTCCATTTCAAATTCAAAAGAATTCCATTGTAATACAGAAATTAAATTTTAAATGTAAAAGATTGAAACTCAGAAATTCCGTTTGAAATTCAAAATAATTTCATTGAAATTCAGAAATTCGATTTGAAATGCAATTTTAATTCAGGAATTCGATTTGAAATTCAAAAGACATTAATTGAAATTCAGAAGTTCCATTTCAAATTCAAAAGACATCAATTGAAATTCAGACATTCCATTTGAAATTTTAAAAATACCAATTTAAAATCATAAATTCGATTTTAAACTCAAAATACATCAATTTAAATTCAGAAATACGGTTTGAAATCCAAAAGACATTAACTGAAATTCATAAATTCCATTTGAAATTTAAAACACATCAATTTAAATTCAGAAATTCCACTTTGTATTAAGAAATAAGGAACTTCGTAAAATTGTATCTCGATATAGTCAGTAGCCGTGGTAGCTCAGTGGTTAGTGCGTTGGACTGCGAGCCAAAAGGTCCCCGGTTCAAGACTGGACTGGGGGTTGTTAGTCTTTTCGTAGAAACATTTTTCTAAACCGCGCTACCTCTCGTCAGTAAATGGCAAACCTACGAGAGTAAAACTATTGCCTATGAAAAGCTCTCACCCGCCGTTCGGATTCGGCAATAAACTGTAGGTCCCACCACTTTGAGTACAAATATAACACGCACAGCTCAAAATGATGAGAGAGCTCGGCCGAAGTTCTACACAGGACTGTAGCGCCAAACTATTATTATTATTATAGTCATCTTCATATTAAAAACATTGTATTTTTAAATTTGTTTCTTCATAAAGTTTACTTTGTATATTGTTATAGTAAAATTTGTACCTTGATATAATTAATTTTGCATCTCGATCTATAAATGTGTATCTAAATATACAACTTTGTATCATAGCCATGTATCTAGATACAATTAGTATTGTATCTAGATATAATAATTAAATAGCCATTTGTTTAACAAACATAATATCTAGTTACTAATTACTATATCAAGCTATTATTAACGCTGTATCTAGATATAATAAACTTTATATCTAGATACAATAATTAAATAAAATTAAGCTTAATATCTAGATACAATTAACTTAATACCCAGTTACTACGTATCTCGATGAATTTATTTATGTTTTTTTTGCACTTTACTCAAACAGTGTACGTCACAGCGCTGCGACTGCATCTGTCACTGATTGTATCTGTGTGTAGTAACTGCAACTATCAACTGCATGGGTGTTGGTTAGAGAGTAAAAATGTATCTGTGTATCTGTACGAATGCCTGTGACTGACCTAACTCAATGCAATCGCATGTGTGTCGCTTGCATTTAAGTTGCGCTCATTTATCATCGTAGTTGTTGCTGCTGCTGCTGCAATTTTTAGACGCCTTATTTTTATTTTTACTTTTTGCATATTATGTTGTTGTTATTATTATTTTTGTTGTAGACGTTGGCGCTTTTTTTAGTATCGCGCAGATATAGTTACAGACTGTTAATAGCTATAGACGGTCGTGGTGTGTAAGTGTTTTGATGTTTTTTTTATGTATTTTATTATTTTTACTTTTATTTTTAATTTTTTTTTCATTATTTTTATTATTATTTTTTGAGTTATTTGCATGTTTAGCAACATTATTGGCAGCATTTTTGCACTACATTGGATGGTGTTGTTGTTGCTGCTTGGCAAGTGTCGTTAGTTTTATTGTAATTGTTGCTAGTTTTTGTTGCTGCTGTTGTTATTGTTGCTGTTAACACGCAAATAGTAGCGAGTGCGAAAATCATTTTCATTTCAATGCGGCGGCGCGCTGTATAACTTGTTGCTGTTATTAATGTTGCTGTTGTTGTCATTGTTGTTAAATGCAAATACTAATTGCTCTGCAATAAACTTGTTGCTGTTTTATTTGAATTTTTGTGCATTTTGTAAATAAAATTGAAATAATTCGCTAAACGACGGCGTCAATAAATTCATTATTGCGCATTACACTGGCAGCTGTTGTAGCCAGCCAAGATTATTTTTATATTTTTTATTCAAAATTTAAAATTTCAAATACGAAAATACGAAAATATTAAAATATAAAAATATAAAAATATAAAAATATAAAAATATAAAAATATAAAAATATAAAAATATAAAAATATAAAAATATAAAAATATAAAAATATAAAAATATAAAAATATAAAAATATAAAAATATAAAAATATAAAAATATAAAAATATAAAAATATAAAAATATAAAAATATAAAAATATAAAAATATAAAAATATAAAAATATAAAAATATAAAAATATAAAAATATAAAAATATAAAAATATAAAAATATAAAAATATAAAAATATAAAAATATAAAAATATAAAAATATAAAAATATAAAAATATAAAAATATAAAAATATAAAAATATAAAAATATAAAAATATAAAAATATAAAAATATAAAAATATAAAAATATAAAAATATAAAAATATAAAAATATAAAAATATAAAAATATAAAAATATAAAAATATAAAAATATAAAAATATAAAAATATAAAATATGTAATAATCTCTTTATTCAAATAAACAAATATGTATACTGCATAGGATTAATGTACATGCTACACCCAAAAAAAATACTATATAAATAATAATTTTTTAAATTTAAAAATAGTCAATAGGATAAATTATTATTTTAATCGGAAAATACCATTAAATACTAGAAAATACCATGACATTGCCATTGAGTTTATATGAAAGATTTATTTTTTGTATACTATTAAATCAATAATTGTCCTATTGACTAATTTTAATGGGATTTGAGGGTATTTTTTTCTGGGTGTATAAACATTTTATATTTGACAAAAACACATTTTTACATTATAACCTTTGCAATAATTAATTTTTCTTCTTATTTGCAGATTTGCAGAATTATTCTAAAAACAACGATAAAAGTAAGTATTAAATTTATTATTTAAATAGCAATTTTAATTATTTAAATTTTATTTAAATCAAATATAAATCTGCCTAAAAAATGATTACAAACTATTTTGGACATGCATAACGTACATGTTTAGCGCAGGCTGCGCCAACGAAATTTAATTCGACAAATTCAATGAATTAATAATAAAGTTGAACGAAAGAAAGAAAGTTGCCAGGTACAAAATTTTATTGCGCATGTGCGTCGAATTGTAATGAGTCTCTGAAACACATAGTAGTCATATAATTCGTATACATTAAATCAAAAATCAAATAACTCAAATCAAGTCTTTCGTGCGTTGCTACTTGACTTTTTAAGTGTTTATTTTATTAAATTTTTAATTTTTTATATTTTTTATATATTACAAACAATCACAGCATTGTTATTTTTCACATATAATAATCACTTTTATTCATTTAAATATTGAGAACGCACTTGAGATGCTTGAACGTCAAAACCTACGCAATTTTTGCACGTTTTTTTCTTAATTTTTGTTGGCAAATTATTTGTGGCTGTAATTATGGCGTACATGCTAATGAAGCATGCCAAATGCTAATTACGTGCGTAATTATGAAGATGATGGCGTTGATGAAGCTTCAAGAATTCCATGAAAAATATACTAAAGACTTTAATGTGGCACTGAAGCTAGTTAGGTTTTAAAGGAATTCTAAAGCACCTAAAATAATATTTTCAATGTACTTTAATAGAATTGTAAGAGCCTCTGTTGATAAGCAATAATATTTATTCAAGCATATTAAGCCAAAGAAGATGCTTTTAAAATCATCAAAAATAAAATTTTTCTAAATTTTGAATCGAAAATAACTGCATGAACCTCTGCTGATATGTCGAAATATTTATACAAAGAGATTCTGTAATAAACGCATTTTTTGAAGTTTCTTTAGAGATCCGAAAACTAAACTAAAAAGAGTTTGTAATTTTTCTTTTTTTTTGAACAATTTTACTCAGGGGATATTCCATTTTAAATCAACGAACGGATTTCCTCTACTCCATCAGATTTAATACAAATTTAGTACAAATGCTGTACTATAATAAACTAAGACAATTAAATTTTGGACCTCTAGCTAATATGGTTCCCCAAATATGACGGGTTAAACAGAGAAAAAAATAGGTGAAAACTCACAAAGGTGGCTTAACTTTATTGTATTTATCTTATAAACAAGGTCAACAGAGGTATCATTTGAAAGGTATAAAGATCACCTTTAAAATGGCATATAATTTTATTTATGTATTTATGTTTTCAGATAAATGCACTTAAGTTAACCCACCTTTGTGAGTTTTTACATATTTTTTCACTTTTTAAACCGCCATATTTCGGGAACCATAGAAGGGAGATTTAAAATTTTCCATATTTCTTAGTTTAATATGAGATAACACTCATACAAAATTTTATCCATTTCAAAGAGGATGATGTTTAAATTTATTATTTTTTCGTTGATTTAAAATGGAATATCCCTCAGTGATCAAGTGATCCTATCTAAGACACCTTTTTTTTGTCGAGCTCTCAAGGTAGATAGAAGCGTCCCCAATGTTTGACAGGTTCGAGGCAGTTTAAAAATATTTTTTCTAAAATTGCCAGATGAAATTCTCACACGAAATACAATTTTGCCTCAAGCAATTCTCTCAATAACCCCCACAGAAAAATTCTCTCAAATTCAAACCAATTCCCCCAATTCTCACACAATTTTCTCAAATTCCCACAGTACCGCTGCATTTTTTTCGTGTGAGAAATTTCCACGTATGCGAATTTGTTTCGTGTGAGAATTTTTTCCCAAAAGGACAGAAAATTCCAATAAGCCGTATTTTCCCTGCAAAACTGGCAAGCAGTTGTTTTATGTCATTTCCCTAAATAAGCCATGAATCTGCCATTAAAATTCCAAAAAATATTAGACCTGCTACACACTTCTTAAAATGTTCATTTATGTGTGTGTTTTCCTGGAATATGCCCGAAATATTTCTAAAAAGTGCCAGAAAGTTTGTTTCAGGATTTGTCTGAAATTCTCAGTATTCTGTCCCTTCCCAAAATATACCGGGAATATGACGTTAACATTCCATAAAATTTGGTAATATGCGATACGCTTCCCGCAAAATTTCGATTTATCTGTGTGTTTGCCGGAAATATGCCCGAAATATTTCTAAAAAGTGCCAGAAAGTTTGTTTCAGGATTTGTCTGAAATTCTCAGTATTCTGTCCCTTCCCACAATATACCGGGAATATGACGTTAACATTCCATAAAATTTGGTAATATGCGATACGCTTCCCGCAAAATTTCGATTTATCTGTGTGTTTGCCGAAAATATGCCCGAAATATTCCTGAAAAATGCCAGAAGTTTTGTCTCGTGATTTCTACGAACAATTTATAATTGGCGTTTGTCCGAAATATTTTCGAAATCTGCCTTTAAATTTCTCAATATTTGATAACCTCCCATACGCTTCCCAAAAATTGGCATTTATCTGGGTATTTGCCCGAAATATACCCAAAATATTCCACTTAAGTGCCAGAAATTTTGTCACGAAGGAGTTATATCAAATGCTGCTAATTTTCTGTTATTATTCAAAATCTGCCTTTAAAATTACACAACATTTTTTAACCTCTTATGCGCTTCCTACAAATTTCTAATTATCTGTGTGTCTGCGCTGAAAATATTCCCAAAATATTCTAAAAAATTTCCAGATTTTTTATCTCAGAATGTTTGTAAAAAAAACCCGGAAACGTTTTATACATTTTAAACGCTTTATAATTTTTTTTTAGTTTTTATGGTTTATATTTCTTGTAACTCAATACCTTCCACCGACAGTGTTATCATCCACAAGTCAAACACTTAAAATACTTAAAAAATCAAAACTAATGGGCAACAAAATTAAAAAACCCAACGACTTTTTCCTCTGTGTGTCCCAAGGGGCCGTTCGTTGCTATCCTCAGAACCATTTTTAAATTTTTGATTTTTGGATTTTGTGTATTTTGACTGCTTTATAGCTGCTATCAATCAAAGACATGCACAGGTAGATGGTAGCAACATTGATGGGTTGCTGAAGTGTGCAACGCATTGATGACAACAGTTTTTTTTCTTTGTAAATAAAATTAATGCATCTCCAATAATTTACAAATTTGTTATAAATTCGATTATAAATTTTACAAATTTTTAAAAATTATAAAAAACATTTTTATAATACAAAAATATGTATTTTATCGAAATAATTAGCACAGTACAATTGAAAGCATTTTTTTACAAACCTTTTTGAGAGAATACTTAATTTAATTTAATACATAATGGAGTAAAAAAATGCAATGTGGAATTTGCTACTACATTTTTATAAAATATAAATTTATACAGAATGTAATAAATGTTAGTAATTATTTTTTAATATATTTGTGAAGTCATATAAATAATAAAGCTAAAATAAATGCAAATGTAGCAATTTATCTGCATGTATTTTATTATTTCACTAAATACAAAATGTATTTATTTTAATATAAATGTAGTAAAACGGTATACCATACAAAAACAACTACATTAATGTAGTAAGTACAAATCCATTTGCTTTTGAACGTAAATAAAATACATATGTTTAAAAATTTGCAACTACATATTTATGAAATATAAATTTATACAGAATGTAGTTAATGTTAGTAATTTTTTTTATTTTTTTGTGAGTCATAAAAAATGTAGTTTAAATAAATGTAAATGTAGTAATATATCTACATGATTTTGGATATTTAATTAAATACAAAATGTATTTATTTTTAATATAAATGTAGTAAAATTGTATACCATACAAAAACAACTACATTAATGTATATAAAATAAAATACACATGTTTAAATTTTTAAAACATATAATTTTCATTTAAATTTTGTTTAGCATGTTTTATTGAGTTTGCCCACTGTGCCGCTGCAATCCAATCAAGACAAACTAAAAATGCGTTTGAAACAAACGAACCGAAAAAAACGCATTTCGTTAAAATGCAATTTTTGACAATTGCTATATAACCGAAAAAAAAAAAAAAACACCATCCCCCTCCCGCACAGCTTTAAAGCTTTTGTAGGCATTTCAAATTGCAGGCTGACCATCCGTCCGTCGGCCCCATGTTGCCTGCGTGCCAGCCTGCATTTTAACAAATTTATGCATTTCATTTATTTTGATGTCTTTTGATTTGATTTAGGTTTATACATGGTTGTAGTCTTGTTAGTGTCATTGCCTTAACTGACATTTTGTATTTGTCTCTGTCTCTTATTCATCCTTTTTTTTGGAACATCTTCTGCAACATCATTCGGGGCGCTGCTTTTCATTTGTGTTGCTAATTTTTAGCGGCGCATGCGCAACAGTCTGAAAGCAAAAAACTCAGCCAAAATTTCAGTTTTTTTTATTGTAAATATTTATTAAAAAATACAGAATAAAGTACAAAAATCAACAAGGAAGTGAAATGTATCGCACGACGATGACACAGAAAACAAACGAAAATCATAACAAAAGATACCGTTATTCGAACAAACGACAGAGAGACAAACCAATCGACCGACGGACCAACAATGCGTCCATCCGTCCGTCCATCCACCACGATACAACACCTACCTACCTCTACCTCTGTTTGAATTTCATCATTTTGACACAAAACCAAATAACATAAAATAACCGAATTATCAACGAGAAAAACGTTAAATAAACAACGTGTATTATTTACAGAAGAATAAAATTTCCAACAAAATAAAAAATAAAATGGCGTCCTGCACAAAAAATTCTTAAATATTGATGTGACGCACCTAAAGGCGTTGTTGAATCACTTTTTCGCATGTTTTCTGAATTTTTATGCAGTTTTTTTTATGATTTTTATTATTTTTTGAAATGATGAGAAAATATTACAAGTAACCAAATAAATATCAGAGCTCTCGATTTATTAAATATTCCCACAAAAATGTATTAGAAGCAGGACCGTAAAGAACCGGATTCGGAACCGGAATCGTTTAGATTTTTGGTATCGAAATCGGAAACGTTATTAAACCAGTTGGGAAGGTTAGATCACATGGGAAATTTTAAATTTGGTGTTATTATGATAGTAAGGATTATCAAAATTATAGTCGGTCTAAACCGACTATAAATACCCTACACAAATGTGTGGTTACCATTCAAAGTGGTATATTGGTCACCAGGGTATACGAATCCTGAAAATAATTACAAACTTTCAATCGCTGAAGAATTTCCATTCATTTGATACCCATATTTACAAAAGGGTAGGTGTACCGAATTTCGATTTTTTTTTTTTTTTGGAATCACAAGTCGTATCGGCGGAAAACATTATTTTCATGTACTTGACCATGATTTCAATATATATTTGACCAAAAAAATTTACCTAAGCACGTATTCAGTAAAATTGATCTGTAGATGTAAATTTAATATGAGGTATTTGAATATAAATGATCAGATCACAGGTCACAATGAACCGATATCGCACCCACGTTATAAGTTTTATTTATCTAACTCTTCAATTGTTTAAGTAGTAGGGATTTCAACAGACAGACAGTCAGACGGACATCGCTAAATCGACTCAGGAGATCATGCTGATCAAGAAAAGAATATATAAAAACTTCAAGAATATATATACTTTTCCATACCGAAGATGCTTCCTTCTGGGTGTTACGAACGACGTACCAAACTGAATATACCCTTTCACTCTTAGTGTAGGGTATAAAAAAATGTGTGGAACCGAAACCGGAATCGGAAGCCATATATATTTTTTTGTTGGAACCGGAACCGCTGTTTTAAATATATTTGAACCAGAAAAGGAACCGATTTTCTAAAGAGTTTTATTTTCTGATTGGAAGTAAACTCTGATTGAAAGTACAAATTTTGGAATTCAAAAAGTTGGTTTTCTTCTCAACCTTTTTACTTTCGAATAGCCGGAAAAACTATTAGCGTATTCACAGTTCTTTGTATTTTAGTATGGCATTTGTAAAAAAATTGTAAAATTGAATATTAAAAGTGCAATAAAATGCTATTTTATTTATTTTTTTTTTTTAAATCGAGGAGTATTTATGATATTTTGAAAAAAAATACACAATTTATAAGAATCAGCTGCAGAAAAGTGGTGCTCACAGTTTAATTGCCGTACGTTCGTATTCATACAATGTCGTACCAAACTGTAAATACGCTATATATCTTTTTTCTGGTTAAGGACATTTTTGTTTTGTTTTTGGCCCATAATTTTTAAAACAATGAGCAAATTGTATGATAGATATTTGTACTATTTATCAGAATTATTTGCAAATTGTCTTCCTCTGTCTATATATATTATATTTAACAGGTATTGATACAGAAACCGACAAACTGTCTCATTTTTAAAACCGAATCTGTTACCGATATCTGTATACAAAAATAAAAATCAGAAACAAATCGATAACCAAAACCGATATAAATAGTTTCATTTGAATAACGGGTTTAAAATGTGGTTTAAAAGAGAACAAATTTTATTTTAGTAAACAATAATTATACTTTTATTTTAATTTTTATTAAAATTATAATTAAAATTTTCAAGTAATTAGTTTCTAGTTTCTGTATGAGTAAAATGATTTGGTTTCAGTTCAAGACACTAAAAATATGTACTAAAAGTAAAAATAAATACAAAAATCGAAAAAATTTGAAAAGTTAATACTGAAACAAAAACCATTACTCCAGGATGAAGGATTGAATAGATATTTAAAATTTCCTCAAAATATATAATAGTTTTTATTTATTTTTTTTTTGTTTTTTTTTTTATATTTTAATTTTAAAGTTATTTATTTTTATTTAAATTTTTCGTAAATTTGTTCTCATGCTAATAAGCAATTCACTGAATTTGGCAGATTTTTAACACACGAACGTTTTTCATATGTAAACAATTTATTTGTAGCTATAATATTGACTTGTAAACATCGGCGGTAAATACCATCAAAAAAATTAAATTTTTGGCTTAAAACAATCAAAAACGTACTATAGTGCAGTAAGTTATATTTATTTAAATAAATAAATGAATCATAAAATGCTTTTTAAACCGCAATCATAACCGATAGCCGTTCAAAAACTTTTCATTTTTAAACAAAAACTGTTGTACAAAAACGTATTAAAGCGGAGTTTTGACAAAGAAATTTTATAAATTTTATTTATTCAATTATAAATTTAACTATTTTAAGTTGTTTATGAAAATTATAAATTTATGTAATTCTAACAGTTCAATATAAAACTGTATATTAAAACTAACATTAATACAAAAACCGAATCGAACCCGATACTTGAAACCACCGAAATCATTCAAAATCATCAAAATAGGCCCTATTACAACTATGGAATCGATAGGTACAGTTCTCGGTCCAACTTCTTTCAAATGTTGTGTTTAACTTTTGATTACGATAAACTTATTTAAAATAATTATAAAATACAGTTTTCATATAATAAAGGTATTCAAAATGTTCAATATAAATTAAGAAACTATTGAAACTATTCCAAAAAATATTATTTTCATAAAATTTCAAAATTTTTTGTAAAAATTATGACGCAATATATTAAAATTAGGAAATTTGTAATTAATGAAATATCAAAAAGAATAAAAAATACTTAAAGTAAATATTTTAATTCTTCAAAAATCAACTATATTATTAAAAGTGCTTTAGAAATACAGTGAACAAAAAAAGTTTAAGTACACCGCACTTTTGTGACATAACTCACTCAAATCAGCATTTTTTGAAATAGAAATGCATATAAATTGATTATATTATGATTATATATATATTATCGAACATAAAACCCTTTTTCATTTACTTGTTTAATAAAAAACAAAAGAATAGAAACGAAAAAACCTAGGGAAGATACATTTTTTACATCAAAAAAGTTTACGTACATTTTTTTACCTGTCGTTTAATTGTTGTTTTTCTTTGGAATTTAACGGTGATCGCGTACTTGCGAATTTGTTATAATTCGTATTGTTACATTTGTTAAATTAGAATTACATTTCTGTTGCAAGCGTGCCGGTAAATAGTGAAAATGGGTCGAGGTAGCGAAATTCCACTTGAAACGCGGAAAATTATCGTTAAACTTTACCTAGAAGGAAAAGGTGCTCGCCAAATTGGAAGAATAATCGACAGGCCTCCTTCCAGTGTCCAAACAATAATGAAATCCTACGGAAACTCTGCAACTTTGCACGTGAAGGCACGATCAGGACGTCCGAAAAAACTAACGCCTCGTGACGAACGCCTAATCCTGAGCGCAATAAAAGCGGACCCCAAAAAATCGGCACCAAAAATACAGGAGGAAGTATTACGGAGCTCAGGGCGTAGCGTGCATCCGCAAACCATTCGTAATGTGCTGCACAAGGAGGGGTACAATGCACGAACGCCTCGCAAAAAGCCGTTGCTGTCGAAGGTGAACCAAGAGAAACGGCTGGCATTTGCGAGGAAATATGTTGACGAGCCCGATTCGTTCTGGGACAATGTCATATGGAGTGACGAGTCTAAATTTAATATTTTTGGTTCGGATGGCTCTCAGAAAGTGTGGAGAAAGCCGAATGAGGCCTTAAATGTAAAAAATTTAACTCCAACTGTGAAGCACGGAGGCGGAAATGCGATGGTGTGGGGGTGTATGGCCACTGCTGGAGTCGGAAAGCTTGTTTTTATAAACACAAAAATGGACAAGAATCTCTATTTAAAAATTTTGAAAGATAATCTGAAGCAAAGTGCGCCGCAGCTTGGGCTAGATGAGAATGAGCCGAATGAGGCCTTAAATGTAAAAAATTTAACTCCAACTGTGAAGCACGGAGGCGGAAATGCGATGGTGTGGGGGTGTATGGCCACTGCTGGAGTCGGAAAGCTTGTTTTTATAAACACAAAAATGGACAAGAATCTCTATTTAAAAATTTTGAAGCAAAGTGCGCCGCAGCTTGGGCTAGATGAGAAAACGTTCATATTTCAACAGGACAATGATCCGAAACATACCTCATATCTGGTCAAGGAATGGCTGCTTCACAATTGTAAGCAATTACATACGCCCCCACAATCTCCAGACATAAATCCCATTGAGCATATTTGGAATTTGCTAGAAAAGAGGATTCGCAACCACAATATAACTTCAAAAGAGTACCTAAAAGCAGCTTTGATGACTGAGTGGGAGAAAATCACTGATAAGGACACGCAAGTGTTAGTCCGAAGTATGCGTCGGCGCCTTCTAGCAGTAATTGCTGCAAAAGGAGGTACAACCAAATACTAATTTATTAAAAAAAGGTTTATTTAGTTAAGATTTCTTAAATGTTCGTAAACTTTTTTGGTGTAAAAAAATGAGCTTCATTATGTTTTTTGGTTCCTATTCTTTTGTTTTTAGTTATATAAATAAATGAAAAAGACTTTTATTATGTTCGTAAATATATATATAATCATAATATAATAAATTTGTATGCATTTTTATATTAAAAAGGATTGATTTGACTGAGTTTTGCCACAAAATCTTGATGTACTTAAACTTTTTTTGTTCATTGTAAATATATAAAAATATACTGATAAGTGAAATACTTTGAAACATAAATATGATGAACTTGTTGTATACCATCAAAACCTAAATTAAACTAATCAATATTGTACCGAAAACTTGCAATAATATACTAAATAGAATTACTAAAATGATGTATATGAACTATATGAAAAATGAAAGAAGAAACGTTTTTTTTTCTACCGAAAAAGTTTTTCTTTTATATTTTTTCTAAATTAAAAATTATAAAAAAATATTGTATATTTTCATTAAATAAAATCAACAGTAGTAGCAGCAACAGCAACATGAGCTATAATTGTAGCAATATATGCGAATTAAGCCTGCAACAAAGTTGCTATTTAGAGCTGTCAAAATTTATAACTTGACTGACATGACATGCATGACGATGACAGTTATTGAATGATGAAGAAGCACAACGAAAATAGCAAATTGTCAACACTTACAACAATAATAGTTGTCAAGTCAAGTAACAACCAAGCCAAGTGTGATAACAAGCCGCTCATTTAGAGGTCAAATTATTTAAACAGCACAAATTTTTACAAATTGTCAGTTAGTTGTTTAATTTAAATTGTTATTAATACAAAACGGAAAAATAAAACAAAAATTATAACAGCAAAATGTTTTTTTTACAACAATTAATTGTGATTGTTTAATAAATATTGCTGGTCGGTTTTTTATATCATCATTTGTTGTTGTTTTTTTTAAGACAATTAAATTTGACACTTTTTTACACAGACGACTAACTTTAAATTGTCAGACTTTATTTGTATTTGTACTAAAAATGGTTTGCAACAATTTCAATGTGATGGTCAAAGTCAGAATAAATAAAATAATCAAAATCAGCATGATTCGGAATGTGTACAAAAAAAAACAGAGCAAAATAAAATAAAAACCACACACAAAGAAGAACAACAACTATTAAGTGGTGCGAAAAAATAAATTAAATAATTATTTAAATTGTTTAAATTGTATAAGGTCAGGGGCGGACTGGAATAAACAAAAAACTAATCGATATTTAAATTTTTATTTTTTGTGTGCTTTTTTAAACTAAATCGGACTTTCTGAAAAACCTTTTTTTTAAATTCGCTCGTTAAGATATCGATTGATTTTCCGGGCCTACACTCAGAAGAAAATGATCCCTTAATGGTACTGTCATTGATGCATTAGTCGTTTGATTCAAATGTTTTCTAATGAATTTAATAGTATTTGAAAATGTCAGTACCATTAATTTAATAATTTCAATATTATTGAATATAACGGTATAAATACTATTGTTTTAATGTTATTTGACATATACATAAAAGCTGAAACACAAATAGAAACATAACTCGTATTGCTATTCCGCCCCTGTATGAGGTCGTTTGTTTTTGTGTGTGGTTCAGCAAAAGAGTACTGCGTAATAATAATATTTATGTCTTTGGGTAAGTGTCTCAAATGCAAAAGCGAGACAACAAGATGGCCTGTCAAATGACTGACGACGAAACAGACAAAAATTGTATGTCTACAGGCAGTAAGACTGGCTATCAGACAGGCTGCCAGACAAACAAACAAATAAATGTTGGGATTATAGATATCAAAAGTATTAGAAAATCAGCACAGCTGCATGCTATAGATAAATAATGAAAGAGACAAATAGATCAACAAACAAAGTACTAAAACGTCAAATATATGAAGTGACATATAAGAGACAAATCTACAAAAGTAATTAAGAGAAAAATAAATATACAGATAGAGAGTACAAAATGTAGTATTAACAATTCCAAGATCAACAAAGTAACGATTTGGATAAAGAAATTAAAATGAACCACAGCTTGTCAGAAAGTACAAACTGAACTACAATATACCCGAGAGTTATTGTCATAAGAGATATTTTATCATATATTTTTAATCGCTAAAATTCATCGTACAAACAAATTTCATATGTAAATAGTATAACAGTCAAATAAAATAACAATACACCCTAGCCTAGTAGAAATTTTGGTAGGGCCATGCTCATGAACTGATCATGTCATTATTTGAGATGATCGGGATATGACGAGGCCCACGATGTCCTTGTAACGTAGTGTCCTGATCATGTACTCACCTCAGGCAATGATCATGTACTGATCGGGTAATTCCCCATATCATTATTTATCTGACCATTGCCAAACATGAGCATACGAAAGCACTACAAATACCCGATGAAATAAAATATCATACCTCATTGAAACCTGATCATTGCCCGATGAAAATTTCTTTATGAGGAACAACTAATGTAGCTTTGATCGGGACCATTGGCTGTTTAGATAATGTAAACCCTGCTATGGTGAGCATGATAAGGGCATGACAAGGCAATGATCATATTTGCTCTAATAGGGTTTACCTGACGAAACCCCGATCATTTCCGGATGGTGCATCGGGCAAATTTCCACTAGGGAGAAAACATATTTTACTGAGACATTTAAGAAATATTTTCTATGAAATTTCAATACCAATTCTACCAGACTACTATAAGGAGGTTTCAAGTCCATTTTGTAAATAACAGACATACTATTCTGGAGTGATAGCAAACTACAATATATCATTCCAACATACCAAATAAAATAATTTTCCTAAGACGATATTTCAGCCATAGAATATTTTCACTGTAAATGTAATTCCTGTATTTGTTTATTGAACATAGTCCAATCTTACATGTCTCGAAGACTTCTATGTCTCGAACTAGCTTCAATAAATCATGGACTTTGATTATTCTTCATTCTCTGATTTTTATTTTTTGATTTTTTGAACTATACTATATATCAATAAATCAATAAAAATGATCGCTAAAAATATCCTCAAAATAACTATCAACAAAAGGGTAAAACTGTTAATGGAAAGACTTATTTTGAAAACGGAATGGAAACGGATCAGTCGAACGCATTGTTAAACGATACATCAGACGTCAACGTAAATAATACGACAGACAGTATGACGACAATATTACATACCGACTAAATGTGTAGCTATTACTAATGAACTTGATAAGTCAATTATTTATTATCAAATATAGAATTTCCGTCAAGAAATGCGCAATATTTAATATAAACAAATATATTATTAAAATTGTATTTATTTAATTAAATTTATTTGTTCCGATGATAACCTTTTGGTTTTAAAATTAAGCGATTTATTATTAAATTTTAAAAAAATGTAATTTAAAATTTGGGATATACATAAATTAAATGTTAATTTCAAGGAGTCAAAAATGGGAAATAATTAATGTATTTAAGCTTAAAATATAGAGATTTCGAATAGGAAATAATTGCAATATACATGTTTGCATTTTATAATAATATAAAATGGTACAAGTTAATTAAAGAATTGCATTTATACCACACAAGGGAAATAGCGTTTGTCATAAACATTTTATATAGTTGGAATCATACATTGCATCAACATAAATGGTTTTCAACATAATTACCTATTTTCGAGAATGATTTTGCTGCATATATTAGATACGTAGTATTTTATTACAAAAACCAAAGATATTAATAACTAAAATAAAAAATATGAAATATGATTATGTTGGTTGCCATCATATTATAATTAATGCAATTATGATTTTTCACTCAAAATTTAAATTTTCAATATAAATTAAATTTTTCACTAAAATTCAATTTATCACTGAAAATTCAATTTTTCACAAAAAATTTCAATTTTTCACTAAAAATTTAATTTTTCACTAAAAGTTCAATTTTTCACTAAAAATACAATGTTTCATTAAAAATTCAATTTTTCACTAAAAATTCAATTTTTCACTAAAAATTCAATTTTTCACTAAAAATTCAATTTTTCACTAAAAATTTAAATTTTCACTAAAAGTTAAATATTTTTACTAAAAATTCAATTTTCACTAAAAATTCAATTTTTCGCTAAAAATTCAATTTTGCACTAAAAATTCAATTTTTCACTAAATTTTCAATTATTCACTAAAAATTAAATTTATCATTAAAAATTCAATTTTTCACTATATATTCAATTTTTAACTAAAAATTCAATTTTTCACTAAAAATTCAATTTTTAACTAAAAATTCAATTTTTAACCAAAAATTAAATTTTTAACTAAAAATTCAATTTTTAACTAAAAACTCAAATTTTCACTAATAACACATTTTTCCACTAAAAACTCAATTTTTAACTAAAAATTTAATTTTTCACTAAAAACTCAAATTTTCATTAAAAATTCAATTGTTCACTGAAAATTCAATTGTTCACTAAAAATTCAATTTTTAACTAAAAATTCAATTTTTAACTAAAAATTCCATTTTTAACTAAAAATTCAATTTTTAACTAAAAATTCAATTTTACTAAAATTCAATTTTTAACTAAAATTTCAATTTTTAACTAAATATTAAATTTTTAACTAAAAATTAAATTTTTCACTAAAAATTTAATTTTTAACTAAAAATTCAAATTTTCACTAAAAATTTAATTTTTAACTAAAAATTCAATTTTTCACTAAAAACTGAAATTTTCACTAAAAACTCAATTTTTCACTAAAAATTCAATTTTTCACTAAAAATTTAATTTTTAACTTAAAATTCAATTTTTCACTGAAAAAAAAATTCAAAAACTGAAATTTTCACTAAAAACTCATTTTTTCACTAAAAACTCAATTTTTATCTAAAACTTCAATTTTTCACTAAAAATTCAATTTTTCATTAAAAATTCAATTTTTCACTAAAAATTAAATTGTTCACTAAGAATTCAATTTTTCAGTGCAAATTCACCTTTTCACTAATTTATCTATTTTTTTTTAAAAGAAAATTTTAGTCCACTGTGATTCTTTTGCTACTTTTTTCATCACGAGTAGTTTTTATATATTTTCTGTTAGCAACCATTTTTCACTAAAATTTTAATTTTTCACTAAAAATTCAATTTTAAATGAAAATTCAATTTTTCACTAAAAATTCAATTTTTCACTAAAAATTCAATTTTTCACTAAAAATTCAATTTTTCACTAAAAATTCAATTTTTCACTAAAAATTCAATTTTTCACTAAAAATTCAATTTTTCACTAAAAATTTAATTTTTCACTAAAAGTTAAATTTTTCACTAAAAATTCAATTTTCACTAAAAATTTAATTTTTCACTAAATTTTCAATTTTTCACTAAATTTTCAATTTTTCACTAAAAATTTAATTTTTCATCCAATATTTAAATTTTCACTAAAAATTATATTTATCACCTAAAATTATATTTATCACTAAAAATTAAATTTTCACCAAAAATTCAATTTTTCACTAAGTTTTCAATTTGTCGCTAAAATTCAATTTTTCACTAAAAATTCGATTTCTTGCTAAAAATTCATTTTTCATTAACAATTCAAATTTTTAATAAAAATTCAAATTTTCAATAAAAATTAAATTTTTCACTTTATATAAAATTTTTGAATTAAGAATTAAATTTTTCAATTAAATTTTAAACTAAATTAAAATTTTTAATTTGCGTGTAATTTTTAAATTTCTTAATTGCTGTGATTTAGCAGAAATTCCACAAGAGCTTAAAATTTGATGCACCACAGAAAGGATTAACGACACAGTCATCAACACCATTAGTAACATTAAAAATTATCATTATCACCAGCAACAATGACAGCAACATGCGGACAATATGATGACAACATATTTTATCCTCGTCAATTTCGTCGTTTTATTTTCATTTCCTTTTTTTCTGTTTTGTTGGTTTTTATTTTAATTATTTCTTTTTTATTATTATTTTTGTCACAGTTGCTGATGACATAACTCGCTGCAATGTTTGAGAAACTTACTATTCTAAGGAAGTTGTTGAGAGTTGTGTTTGTTGCTGATACTTTAAGCAAACAATTAAAAGAGAAAAAATTACACAGTTGTGTAAACTTAGGATGGTTTAAGGGACTAGTGTTGGAAAGCGTACAATTTAAATGCATACTTTAAATATTTAAAATTTTACAAAATAATCTAAGGACTGAAAAAAATTTAAATTAATTAATTAAACATTTTTATATAATTTGGTAAAATTGTCGAATTGAATATAAAAATAAAATATTAAATTTAATATTTTTAAAATTTTTTATTTCATTAATTAAAAAAAAAAAAAAACCACTAAACAACACTGCTTTATGAATATCACAACAACAAACATAATATGAACAAATACAAAACCAACAACAATATTAACAACTAAACCATCAAGCGGCATAAAAATAAATAAAAGCAAAGCTTCGAGCTTTAAGCTACAAAATAAAGTTCCTTGACATTTGCAACGTTTTTTTATTATTTTATTTTGCTAAGAATTTTATGGTTGCTAACAGAAAATATATAAGAACTACTCGTGATGACAAAAGTAAAAAAAGAATAACAGTGTTAGTGAAAAATTGAATTTTCAGTGAACAATTGAATTTTAGTGAAAAATTGAGTTTTAGTGAAAATTTGAGTTTTTAGTTAAAAATTGAATTTTTAGTTAAAAATTGAATTTTTAGTTAAAAATTGAATTTTTAGTTAAAAATTGAATTTTTAGTTAAAAATTGAATTTTTAGTTAAAATTGAATTTTTAGTTAAAAATTGAATTTTTAGTTAAAAATTGAATTTTTAGTTAAAAATTGAATTTTTATTTAAAAATTGAATTTTTAGTTAAAAATTGAATTTTTTGTTAAGAATTGAATTTTTAGTTAAAAATTGAATTTTTAGTTAAAAATTGAATTTTTAATTAAAAATTGATTTTTTAGTTCATAATTGAATATTTAGTTAAAAATTTAATTTTTAGTTCATAATTGAATTTTTAGTGAAAAATTGAATTTCAGTGAGCAATTGAGTGAAAAATTGAATTTTTAGTGAAAAATTGAATTTTTAGTGAAAAATTGAATTTTTAGTGAAAAATTGAATTTTTAGTGAAAAATTGAATTTTTAGTGAAAAATTGAATTTTTAGTGAAAAATTGAATTTTTAGTGAAAAATTGAATTTTTAGTGAAAAATTGAATTTTTAGTGAAAAATTGAATTTTTAGTGAAAAATTGAATTTTTAGTGAAAAATTGAATTTTTAGTTAAAAATTGAATTTTTAGTGAAAATTTGAATTTTCAGTGAACAATTGAATTTTTAGTGAAAATTTGAGTTTTTAGTGATAAATTAAATTTTTAGTTAAAATGGAGTTTTTAGTGAAAAATTGAGTTTTTAGTGAAAATTTGAGTTTTTAGTGAAAAATTGAATTTTTAGTGAAAAATTGAATTTTTAGTGAAAAATTGAATTTTTAGTGAAAAATTGAATTTTTAGTGAAAAATTGAATTTTTAGTGAAAAATTGAATTTTTAGTGAAAAATTGAATTTTTAGTGAAAAATTGAATTTTTAGTGAAAAATTGAATTTTTAGTGAAAAATTGAATTTTTAGTGAAAAATTGAATTTTTAGTGAAAAATTGAATTTTTAGTGAAAAATTGAATTTTTAGTGAAAAATTGAATTTTTAGTGAAAAAATTGAATTTCTAGTGAAAAATTTATTTTTTAGTGAAAAATTGAATTTTTAGTGAAAAATTGAATTTTTAGTGAAAAATTGAATTTTTAGTGAAAAATTGAATTTTTAGTGAAAAATTGAATTTTTAGTGAAAAATTGAATTTTTAGTGAAAACTTAAATTTTTTAGTGAAAAATTGAATTTTTGGTGAAAACTTGAATTTTTGGTGAAAAATTGCATTTTTGGTGAAAAAATAAATTTTTATTGAAAATTTGAGTTTTAGTGAAAAAAATAATTTTTAGTAAAAAAATTGAATTTTTAGTTCATAATTGAATTTTTAGTTAAAAATTGATTTTTTAGTGAAAAATTAAATTTTTTATGAAAATTTAAATTTTTAGTGAAAAATGTATGTTATAATGAAAAACTGAATTTCTAAATTTTAAAAATTGGAGTTTTTTAAATTTTGTACGGCAACCCTGGTAGCATCCTCGTGCACATGCGTCTGCGCACAAGACGCAGTCTCGACGTCGTCGTTGGCGTCGGCGGCGACTATTTTTACCTGTGCCACCGCACACTATATTCACACATTGTTGTTGCAATAGTTGTTGCGTGTATCACAGTTGTTGTTGTTGCTGCTGCTGTTGCATTTGGTTATTGTCTTTGTTGCTGCGGCTTCTGTTGCTGTTGTTGGTCAAAGATCATTCACTTTGCATGGAGCGGCAGAAGAAGCATCAAAAAGAGCAGCAGCAGTTGTTGTTGTTGTATGTGTGTGTTGTTCTCTCTATTGTTGTTGTCGCTGTTGCGCACTAGCAGCAACGCTTAGTCATGTTCTTGCCGCTGTTGATGATCATGTGTTGTTGCCATGCTGTTGCTGCAGCACAGGTACCTGCAACGCAGCGCATTGAACTCGGACGATGCAGAATATTTTTTGCCTGACTGATGTCGGGTTTTTTTTTCGTTTTTTTTGGAGCGGCAGATGAAGAATTTAACGCAGATTTGTTTAATTCATGATTTGAAGTTTTTTCTGTTGTGTTGCTGATTTTGTAGCAATTTTTTATAATTTTAGATAACAATGACTTTTATAAACATTTTATTGGAATTTTAATTAAATTTTTTTGGTTACAATTTTAATTTCATATTAAACTTTTTAAAATTAATACAAAATTTAAGGTAAAATTCATACCGCACTCATTTCCGAAATCGAAATGAGAATAAAAATAGAAAACGAAACATTATTAATTTCAGTTTTAAACTGTAATAAACGGGAATCGTAAATAACAATTATTCTTTTTTTTTTTAATAAAAAAAAATCAGCGTGTTATAAAACGTTTAAGCCACTTTTATGAATGCAGAATCAATTATTTTCGCGTGCAGAAATGTTATCTGCAGTAATTTTACGGGAAATAACGTTTTATTTTTAATTTTAATAATCAAAAATAATAATTAAAAGTTGTTTTTTTTTTTTTTTTTTGCTTAAGAATAGCGATTATTTTTTGATTATATTTTTTGTTACTCAAAAATAAAAAATTGTTTTGGAAGCGTTGTGCGTATTTTGTTGTGCAAAAAATATTATTTTCTTTCTATTGAAAGAATAGACGCAAAAACTTGAACAGTATTGCCACCAAAAAATACTTTCTTTGAAAATCTATATTCCAATGAACGTGATATATCCCTCGAAAGATATTCGCCTAAAAATGTTCCAATGACGTTTCTCGATGCATAAATGCATAAGTCCGTGGAACAGTTTCATCCAAATATGGATGGAACTGGAGTTTAACGACCACTCCCCACAAAACAAAAAAACATCCATGTTCCTTTAAACTCTATATTTTGTTGTAACAAAAGCCACCAACACCGAACCCAAGTGTGCGATATGTCAGTTGCAGAAGAAATTTGTTTTTAAGTTTTACCTATCGATGCTTTTTTTTATGTTTTGATGGTAAACTTACCATCATCCCAAACGGACATATAAAGTGTTCACCAACAGGCCCATTTTAATAGTACAGTTTATCTTTTTATTGATGCAACATTAGTTTTGCAACACAAAAACCCTAACCCGCCTGAATCCTAATTTTTATTTGTGATAATCATAAAATAATCGTTATTCTTGAGCAACAAAAAAGTAAAATGAATTTTTATATTTGTAAAATATATAAAACTAGCCGGGTGCTATAAATGTAGTAACCAAAACAAAAATAATTCTCAAAGACAATTCTTCCTAGTTTTTCCCCGTAGAATACTTTCCCGTAGAATTCGTGCCCGTAGCATTCTTCGCGTAGAATTCTTCCCGTGTGGTGAGTTTTATTGTGTTGAGTTTTAATATGGTGTGTTTTAATATGGTGAGTTTTAATATGGTGAGTTTTAGTATGGTGAGTTTCGATGTGTTGAATTTTGATGTGGTGAATTTAGTTGTGGTGAATTTAAGTGTGGTGAGTTGAAGAATTTGGTGTATTTGGTATACCCTATTGTGAAATATATTGACATCACTCTAATAACTGTCGACATACGCCATCTTGAAAATATACCTTATATAGGGAGTACCACGCCCATTGGTTGAATACCGCCCATTTTCGGCGAGACTGTTTAGAATGGATAAATATAATGCTGACCAAAATTTCATTAAATTTGCTATCCCAATTATAGCCTATACTCTGCCCAGATCCAACATACATATTGTGTCCAAATTTTATTCCATTCAGTTCAGTCGTTTTGACGCCTATTCAAAACATACATATCGTCGTTGTAGAACGAAAAGTCACCAAATACATTTTTATGAAAAACTTAAATTTCGAGTTTCTTGATTAATATTATAAAAAGTAATTGATGCATTTTTAAAGTGGAAATATCAATTGATAGATTTACATTTTCTTATCATGTGGTAAAAAAATTGAGATAATCGATTAAAAATTGACAGATATATAAAGATTGTTGTAAATCAATATTTGGCATTTTGAAAATGTATTTGGTGATTTTTCGTTCTACAACGACGATATATAGTATATAAAAATTTAAGTTTGAGTTTCACTTCTAAGCAAAAATTTAAAAAATCACAAATAAGCGTCATTTCTGAACAAAAAAAAGTTTAGCTCGAAAAAAAAACTTATATATTGAATTTTTTTTATTTCTAGTAACTGTTACAGTCTCTGGTAATAAACAATACAATGATCTATACATACAGATTATAGATTAGAGATTCGTTGTGCCAACCAACTCTTTGCACAAACTTATTCGGTTCTCTCAACTGCTATGTCGGTTCTCAAACTAAAAGAGTCAACACTAAAAGAGTGGTAGTTTGGACTACAACCAATTTCGAACAGTTTTAGTACAATCTGGAGTGTGTATAGTCTAATATTTCAAGCGACAACCGAATATGACCGCTTCGCCAACAATTTTTTAGAAAATTCGTTTTAACCGAATCAAGTTCGTTATTACAACTAACTTTTTCGTTATATCAATCACAAGCTAAAAGAGTCTATACATATTTATGAAAAGATTTAGAAAAGAAACAAATAAATTATCATAATTGTGGTTTTTCATAATGCACTCTTAAAATAGAACTCTCTAAGTAAATTGATAAAAATAAAAACTAATACTTCAAGTAATATTACAACAAATAAATACAAATCGTACATCTACAACAACTATATTGGCAAAAAATAAAATCAAGGCTAACATTTTTATTTGTGTGCTTAAATTTCACTTTCGTTATCAAAGGTCATTGCGCATTTGTTGTAGATTGTTTCTTGTTGTATATTGTAGTTGTTTTTGTGCATGCACTGATAAATCCATGCCATGAAGTACACTGACAAAAAAAGTTTTTTGTAATGAATAAAATGTCTAAATTTATTAATACCATCGTAATCCTGATGTACGAATTAATTTTGTGTCAAATTTTGATACTGATCCTTCTTATAGTTGCTGAGATACAAGCAAAAAACCGAAATGCATATCTACTTGTTATTAAATATTTACTTTTATTAAATAAACTTTCGAAAAAAATCCAAAAACAAAAATATTTTGTAAACATTTGTTTTATTTAAGTTTTTCATGAATTTGGAAATATAATTTTTAAAATATTTTTAAAAATAATTTTCGGAATCAGTTGTAAAACATAAAAATGCTCTCCTGAAAAGTTCAAAAAATAGACTTATGCTTTTATTTCATATTGCCACAGATATGTTGAATGAATTTTGGTATTTTCAGTAAACTTTTTGTTTATATATTTTAATGTATGTCACTGTTAGAATTTAAAATGTTGATATTGTTTAAATTTAATCAGACCCAGTAAACCAAATGATATATTTACGATATCGTTTATAGCCCAAAAAGATAGTTTTCGCTAATCTCAAATGATACGAGAATGATAGGGTTTTCGATAAAATCGAACCTATCTATAACAATATCGTTATTTTCGTCACTATAGATATCAAGAATGATATCGTAAATGGTTTTATTTTCGATAAACAAATTTTATTTGTTCAGAAATTTTTATTTTTTGACAAAAATATTAAAGAACACATAATTCAGTTTTCAAATACTTTGAGTT
Organism: Dryomyza anilis; assembly: GCA_951804985.1. NCBI lineage: Eukaryota > Metazoa > Arthropoda > Insecta > Diptera > Dryomyzidae > Dryomyza > Dryomyza anilis. The sequence goes on along the minus strand of OX638134.1, from coordinate 80,888,731 downwards.
TAATATCTAAAATTTATCATTATCATATCGAATTTGAAAATTATCGTCAAATGGTTTTCTAGGCAGTGATATATACGAAATATTTACAAAAGCGAACGGAGCGTAGGTAACAATCAACCGATCACGACCATTTTCAATGCCCGACAGCATTGATATACAAGTTATCTAATTACTGAATATTTATGATCTAGCTCTTGTCTTATATAGACCGAGAGACTTACAGACGAGCATCGTTAAATTAAATTAGGAGGTGACGCTGATCAAGAATATAAATATGTTCGTAGTAGTCTCGGTAGCTCGTCTGATTAGTGCGTTGGACTACGAGCCGAAAGGTCTCCGGTTCGATTCACAGCGACTGTCAACATCTTTTTCATAGAAAGCATTTTTCTATGCGACGCTACCACACGGCAGTCAATGGCAAACCTACGAGAGTAAAAATTGCCTATGAAAAGCTCTCACACGCCGTTCGGATTCGGCATTAAACTGTAGGTCCCACCAATTTGAGTACAAATATAACACGGCCTAAGTTCTATACAGGCCTGTAGCGCTAAACTTTTATTATTATTCATACGTTCTGTGTGGTTCTAACCGAATATTTCACATGGAGTATAGCGTATAATAATCATAAAAATGCTGAATGAATTTATCGAACGTTAATTTGTCGCAGTGTATCTGCATATTATGTGCACAATATTCATTTTATTTATTTTAGCAATCATTTTTATATAATTGATAAGATAAGCGAATTGAAGTTGAATTTTTTGGTATTGTCAACAATATTTGCAAAAATAAATTTTTACTTTCACCGTTTCAAGTTTCTACTACTGCTGCTGCAATCCAGCTCTGCACTTTATACTATCAAGATTATAAATTCTTTGGTTTTAATAACTGTTAATATCGTCAAGTACTTATTCTGGTTAATAACTACTAACCAGCAAAAAAAAACTACTAATCAATGCAATAATCTAAAAACAAAAAGTGACTCCCTAAAAACATAATCTAAATATTCGCAAAGTTATCAAATCGATCGCTTGACATTGAAAAACATTTTTTTTTTATCATTTAGCAAAGTCATAAATTGTGCTATTTTTATTTTATTTTATTACTTAGACATTTCTTTTAAAAAGCTGTACTAATATTTGCATCGAAATTGTTGAACGTCTCAGCGCGCCCCTCCAAGAACCACCGAATCACGCGGCGGCCTCTCGGGTCTGATAAGCTTTTGGTATTGCGTTTATTTTTCGAATGCAGAGCTACGCTGCTCAGTAACGTTTTTACTTTCATTGATTTAAGACGCGTTCGCAAAAAGCACAAAAACAAAAACGGATGCAAAAACTAAGTGAGTGAGTGAATGGGTTTTTCAAGGACTTTGCCAATCGGTTAAATACGCATTGATAAGCGTAGCTGCCTCACCGTTTTTATATGCAGCGTGGGTATTAAGTCACTTTTTGCGGTTTTTGTTCTTGTTGGTTTATTGTGCTTGTGAAATCATTCTTGAATGCATTTATTTCGACCAGCAAAAGATAGTATTTTCAGCTGTAATTGAGGGGTAATATATTCTGATAGTTGATGTCTCTTCAGATGCTATATATTCAGATACTGTATCTTCAGATATTGTATCTCCAGATACTGTATCTTCAGATACTGTATCTTCAGATACTGTATCTTCAGATACTGTTACTTCAGATAATGTATCTTCAGATACTTTATCTCCACATTTCGTATCTCCAGATACAGTAACTCCAGATACGGTATCACCAGATACAGTATCTCCAGATACTGTATATCCAGATAAGAAGATACAGTATCTTCAGATATCTTCAGATATACTTTATCTTCCGACACTGTCCTGAAGCTGTCTCTTCGAAACAAAACTGTATCTTCAGATACTGTATCTTCAGATATTATATATCAGATATTATATACTGTATCTACAGATACTGTATCTTCAGGTATTGTATCTTCATATACTGTCTCTTCAGACACTTTCTATATTCCGTATCTGTAGATACCTCATCGCCAGATAATGTATCTCCAGATACTGTATCTCCAATATTTCAGATACTGTATCTTCAAATACTGTATCTTCAGATACTGTATCTTCAGATACTGTATCTCCAGATACTGCAACTTCATATACAGTATATTTAGAACCCGTCTCTTCAGATGCTGTATCTTCAGATACGGCATCTCAGATACAGTATTTCCAAATATTGTTTAATGTTACTGTATCCTCAAAATTTGTATCTCCATTATATAACTTTAGAAACTGTACTGTATCTTTAGATACTTTATCTCTATTTTATGGAGCTTTCGAGTTTTATATTCTTTATTCCATATAAAAGCCTTATGAATTATTTATTTATTTTCTTTCTTTTTTCTCATTTCAGATACTGCCATAAAGCGAACAATAACTACAATTACTGCAAAAACCATAGATGATGTTATACAACTTATTAAAAACTACCTCTTTTTATTAATAGTCGAAATAAAACATTCATCCATCAACGGTTCTTCCTATCATCCACATTAAACATGTGTCTCGCAACGCAGTGTCTCGCATAAATATACGAAGGGTCACCCTCAAACCTTTCTAAGGATCCCGTCCCCGTCGATCCCAACCACATTCCCTTCCCCAGTTCCCCATCACCAGCACGCATCCTTTTACCGTTGCCCACAGCTCAGAGCGTGATCAACGACGACGACGAAGCATGCATCCAACACATACTAACGATGTCGACACGACAAATCATCTTGCAAGCTTAAAAGCTGCCAACTTGAACCTGAACTCAGGACACAATTCAGCTTCAGTCACAACTGCAAATGCAGCCAGAAATGGCAATGGCATAGAAAATGGCCTTAACGGTATTAACGGCGATACAAATGTCACCAATGGACATGGAGGTGGCGCTGCCAATGGTAATGGTAACAGTAACGGCTACCAGAATGGTGGCCGACGCGACTCTGCACAGATCTGGACACCGCTGCTGTCCAAAAGCAATGGCAACGGTATTGGTGCCACCGATGCCACCACCGTCATTTATGACCCGCCCAACACAAACAACAACGACTGGAAGGACGCCGAAGAGATTAACAATCTAAAGAACGGACTGTTGCATCAGACACCGTTGCAACCACATTCGCACCAACAGAATCATCATAATCATCATCATCATCAGGGCAACAACAACGGCTCCATGCTGAATGGCAAACATGGCATCGGTCTGCCGGACAAGTACGATGAACAGGATCCGTTGACGGGTCTCTATACGCCGCAACATCATTTGCGTGCCAGTGAATCTGACGAGTCGGAGTTCGATTCGGATTTGAGCGGTGTCGGCGGCAATGGTGCTGCCGAAAAACAGCCGACTTGTGGTCTCTTCGGCTGTCGTCCGAAGTGGGCGCGCGGTTTTGCATCGACGCACGTTTTCATGGTGGTCTTTCTCTTGGCCTACATACTGCAGGGCATGTATATGACGTACTTCGTCTCGGTCATTACGACCATCGAAAAGCTCTTTCAGATTAAATCAAAGACGACCGGTTTTCTGCTGAGCGCCAGTGAAATGGGTCAGATCAGCACCGCCATGTTGCTGACGTATTTTGCGGGTCGCGGTCATCGACCGCGCTGGATTGCCTGCGGCATGGTGCTGTTCTCGGTGGCTGCCTTTGCATGTGCGCTGCCACATTTCATATTTGGCAAGCAGCTGATGCAGTCGGCGGCACTGCTCAATAGCGGTTCTCAGGGTTCTGCGTATGGCGGTGCGATACCGCACAGTTTGGAATCGTGGAACGATTCGTTGACTGGCGATGCTACATTGTCGACATACATTGTGCAAGATCTGAATTTGTGTCTGACCGGGAATGGATCGGCTTCGGCGAGTTCGGGTAAGAATGGGAGAGTTTGCGTTTGGTTTAACGAAAGTTCTAGCTTTATCCGAACTTATCCTATGCGATTTCATAAGAATTTTCATCTGGGATTTCAAAGTTTTCCGCACTAACATTTTATAACTCCTTTAGAATGCAACGATGAACGCAAAATGGAGCAGGCCTCACACTCGAAAATCACCGTCATCGTGCTCTGCATCTTCTTCGCCAGTCTGCTCAGCTCGGGCATAGGTCAGACGGCGGTGGCCACACTTGGTATTCCCTACATCGATGACAATGTTGCCAGCAAGCAATCACCTATGTATATGGGTGAGTATTAACACGGCCAGTCACGTGCTATCTCTTTTTAAATGTCCCCTTCTCTAACTTTCTGTCATTGCAGCCATTACCATAGGCGTGCGCATACTGGGTCCCGCCTCCGGTTTCATTGTCGGCTCGTTCTGCACGCGTTGGTATGTAAACTTCTCAAATCCCGGTTTTGATCCGAGCGATCCACGCTGGATCGGTGCCTGGTGGTTGGGACCCGTAGTCATTGGTAGCCTTATGTTGCTCGCCTCCATTGCCATGTTTTCATTTCCTAAACAGCTGCGTGGGCGTCGTGTACCCAATGTGGCTGCGACTGTTGGAAAGGATGGTGTTCCCGTGGTACCGGAACCCGAGGAAAAACCGAAACTCAAAGGTATTCTAACTCACAACACATAAATACTCTGAGGAGGTCTTCATTTAGATTTTCCCAAATTTTAGATTTTCCCAAAACCGTGCGTCGTCAACTGAGCAACGATATACTTATGTTTCGTACCGCTTCGTGCGTTTTCCATCTGCTACCCATCGCCGGTCTCTATACTTTTCTGCCCAAATACCTGGAGACACAATTTCGTTTGGCCACCTACGATGCCAATATGATCGCCGGTTTTTGTGGCATTCTCGTGATGGGCGTCGGAATTGTGATTTCGGGCATTGTCATCTTGAAGCTGAAGCCATCGGCTAAATCGGTAGCCGCCTGGATTGCTTTCACGGCTTTAGTCTATGCGGTCGGCATGGTGATACTGATGTTTGTCGGCTGTAGTATGACGGACTTTGCCGGTTATAAAGCGGGCACAAGCGAGACGTGAGCTAGTTTGAATTGTGTTTGAATTGTACTGGGGATTTAACTAAACGCATTTTATGTCTTTATTTTTTGTTCTCTTTCAATATGGCAATGGCTGTGCTTCTCAGTAAGTCTAGCATCGAACAGGCTTGCAGTGCGGTCTCGAATTGCACATGTGACCGGGAGAGCTTTGCACCGGTCTGTGGTGTCGATGGCAAAATTTATATCTCAACGTGCCATGCGGGATGCAAGTCGTCGGACGTGTACGGCAAGGATAATCGAACCGTATTCATGGACTGTGCCTGCATTCCAGATTCCAGTGAGTCAATCATATTTTAATTTATATCCGGAGGAAACATTCCTTAGCAACATTGTTTAGCAATATTCTTTAGCAACTTAATTTGGCATCATGCATTATTATTATTTGGCAACGTTCTTTAGCAACATTATTTAGTAACGTTCTTTACTTAATAATATTTTTTTGCAACATTCTTTAGCATTATAATTTGGCAACGTTCTTTAACAACATTCTTTAGCAACATTCCTTGGCAACATTCTTTAGCATCATCATTTGGCAACATTCTTTAGCAACATTATTTAGGATATTTTACAAGAAATTGTAGTAAAATGTTTAGCAACATTTTTAAATTTTAAAGCATTTGTTTTAAGCACATTTTTTTCAAACATTTTAAACATCAGATTGTTTAGCAACATTTTATAATAATTTCTTTAGCAACGTAGTTTAACAGAATTGTTTGGCAACATTGTTTAGCAATATTGTTTAGCAACATTGTTTAGCAACATTGTTTAGCAACATTGTTTATCAACATTGTTTAGCAACATTGTTTAGCAACATTGTTTAGCAACAATTTTTAGCAACATTGTCTAGCAACATTGTTTAGCAGCTTTATTTAGCAATATTATTTTACAACATTCTTTAGCATCATAATTTGGCAACGTTCTTTAACAACATTCTTTAGCAGAATTATTTAGCAACATTACTTAGCAATATTCTTTAGCAACATTGTTTAGAAACATAGTTTACCAATATTGTTTAGCAACATTGTTTAGCTACATTTGTTTAGCAACATTGTTTAAACGACAAGTTTAAAAAAAAATCTTTAGCAACATAACTAATCATAATATATATATATTTTTACAGTTAGTGATGAGCCGTATGAAGCAGTCAGCGGCTACTGTGATATCCATTGCAAGAATTTCATACTCTTCATTGTCATATTTGCGGTGTGCGTCTTTATGCACTCCACCTCCGAGGTGGGCAGCATGTTACTGGTCATGCGTTGTACGCATCCCAAAGGTATGTTTTCAGCAACATGTTGCCGCAACTTTGTATAACTTAATAAACATCTGCAGATAAAGCCATGGCCATGGGTGTCATACAATCGGCCATTGGCCTATTTGGTAATGTTCCTTGTCCCATCATCTATGGTGCGGTCGTCGATTCGGCGTGTCTCATCTGGAAGACAGTATGCGGCAAGCACGGTGCCTGCTCACTCTACGATTCGGACACCTTTAGACAATACTTTTTAGGTAAGGAATATTTTTAAATTTAGAAATTTCTTAATAATGTTATAAAAAAAATACAAATTTACAGGTATCACAGCTGGCATCATGTTTCTGGCATTTATTATGGACCTCGTTGTCTGGAGTAAAGCGCATCGCATCGATATTACGCCCGAGGATGATGATGTAAAGACGGCGGAGCCTGCGGAGGATTGTCAGAAGGCAATGGCGCCACCAGATACCATGGTGTAAAATCGTCACAGAGCAGGCAAAACCATGATACAATTATTCAAGGTAGAAGTATTAGAGCTCTTGTTCTTCTTAGGCGTCTCGTGCTTCTGTCAAACACCTAAAGATACTGTCAAACGTCCCGTGCTTATGTCAAAATTTTGTATGGAATAAGAAAGTTGTATGAGAGGCGCTCTGGGATACTACTACCTTGTTATTGTATCATGGGCAAAACAAACAACAACAAAAAAAAATGCAAAAAACGCACAAATCTCCCACCTATTCGTAGGTGACGGCCCGAACCTTTTTTATAAACAAAATGTTTGAAAATGTAAACAAAACATTGAAAATGTTTACGAAATGTTTGTTAAATGTTTACGAAATGTAGACGAAATGTTTACTAAATGTTTACTAAATATTTACGAAATATTTACTAAAATGCATACTTAATATTTATTAAATGTTTACTAAATGTTTTCCCAAGGTTACTAAATGTTAACTAAATGTTTACTAAGTGTTTGCAAAATGTTTACTAAATATTTTTAAATGTAAATTTAATATTTATTTAATGTTTACTAAATATTTACTAAATGATTACAAAATGTTTGGTAAATGTTTATTAAAAGCTTACCAAATGTTTTATTAATGTTTACATAATACTTATATTTTGTTTAAAAAAAATATGGAAAAACAAACAAAAAAAATTCCCCGCTCAGTCTATTTTTGTTAAATGTTTAAATGTTTTATTGTGCAGCGAAAAACAGCGAAATTTATTGTTAATAGTTGTGTCTAGTGTTTAGTTTAGTGAATAACTTTTAGTAATTTAGCAAATAACAAAATTAGGAAAAAACCAGGGACTAAAACACTTTGGAATATCGGTTCCGGTTTTGGTTCTGGTTTCAAGATTTTTAAAAATATCAGTTACGTTTCCGATTCCGGTTTTTAATAACTGTACCGATTCCGGTTCCAGAAAATCAAACGGTCACTGTTCTAGAAAAGGGTTCTTTCGGTCCCTGGTATAAACAAAAACAAACAACAACAAAAACAAAGCGAATGTGTGCAACATGTTGCATATATAATGTTGCCAGCCAATGTTTATAATTAGTGAGCACCTCTATTGAGTAATGTTGTTATAAAATATATTTTCCATATGTTTTCGCCAACATGTTGCCGCACATTTTTATAAACATTGTTGCAAGCAACTTGGATTTTCCTTAAACCAACGCAATGTTCAAATTAAATCAAACTGTTGAACAAAAACGAAATTTTAAGCATTTTTTAAATTTTAAAACATATTAAAAATTATATATATATATAATTATATACTAGTAACTAAATGTTGCATATATATATATATACATATATGTATGTGTGTGTGTGCAAAACTACCTACTACCTAATGTAAATCTCAATTAACGACTAAAGGCAAAAAACAATTTATTAAGTTTAGTAATTATTATTTTTTCAATAATCTTTTTTATACAATTAAATCAAACAATAATTATAAAATTAATTTAAAATATATAAAAAAAAAATAGTTTATAAAAAATTATATAAAAAATAATTTTCAAAAAAAAATTATATTCAAAATTTTTATATAAAAATATAATGCAAAAATTTAATAAAAAAATATATGAAAAAATTATTAAAAAAATAATATATATATATAAAATAAAAACAAAAATAAATATTATGTTAAATAAACACATAATTGCAACCTATCTGTGGTAGTTAAATTTTAGTAAAAATTTAAATTAACTTTAAGTTGTCATAATAAAGCATAATTATTAATATAAATACATTAAAAATAAATAAATATTTACAAAAAAAAAAAACATATTTTAGTACAGATTTTATTATTTTTTTTTTTTTAATTTAGATTTTATTTTAGCATAATTAAATTTTAATTTAAATATATTAAACATTTAATGGAATTTATTAAATTTAAAATTAACATTTATATTCTTTAATTTAGAGAAATTAGAAAATTCAAAAATGATTTTAAAATAGAAAACTGCAGGATGTTTATTTTCAGAGAGCTTGCTTATTTTGCAGAAATACAAAGAAATCTCAACTGTGTCCTTAACATTTTTTTTATTTGTATAATACAACTTATTATAATTTAATTACTCAGTAAACTTGTTTTTAATTTGAGGATTTAATTCCCATTAAATTCCTCATAAAAGATTCATATTTAGGCGTTATTTAGGAGCCCTCATAAATAAGACTCCTAAAAGCATCAAAAATAAAATTGTTTCTGAGCGCTCAGAAAATAGACTCATAAAAGTTCTATATTTTAGAATGTTTTAGGAACGCTCCAAAATTTGACTCATAAAAGAGTCCCACTCATGAGCGCTTTAGGAGCCCCCTCAAATCAAACTCATAAAATCATCAAATTTAAGAGTATTTTAGGAGCACTCAGAAAAGGCAGTCATAAAAGTATCTTATTTATGCTGGCATTAGGAGCCTACTGTTTAAATAAAATTGATAAACTTGTATTCGTTTTGAATTTGAAATCAAATGAAAAATAATAAAATATTAGTGTAAATTCAACAGACAAACCTACATATTTAATGGATTTTTTGAAATGTATGCATTTTCTCATGGACGGATGCCTGGACTATGATAAACATGAACATGTACTATGTTGCATTAATTTCAGACACATTCTATATTTCTGAAGAAAGAAAAACTCCAAAAATGAAGTAATTGTGGTATCTGAAAATTCTCAAAAATGTGAATGTTTTAAGAATATTTTAAAATGATCAAAAATACGCGGATTTTTGCGCTTTTAAAGCGCAGTTTCTGTAGCCTTTTTGGGGTCTTTTTAGAGCTCAAATATGAGTGTTTTTGAAGTAATAAAAGTGTCAGAAATACGAGAGTTTTTGGGCTCATAAAATGGTGTCCACTACCCAGGGGTTGGGAGCCTTTTTGGGCTCTTTTTAGAGTTCAAATATGAGTGTTTTAGGAGTAATAAAAGGTTCAGAAATATGAAGATTTTTGGGTTCATAAAATCAACCCAAGGGTTAAGAGTCTTTATGGGCTCTTTTAAGTGCTCAGATATGAGTGTTTTAGTAGTAATAAAAGTGTCAGAAATATGAGGGTTTTTGGGCTCATAAAATGGTGCCTTCTACCCAAGGGTTGGGAGCCTTTCTGGGCTCTTTTTAGAGCTCAAATATGAGTGTTTTAGGAGTAATAAAAGGGTCAGAAATATGAAGATTTTTGGGTTCATAAAATCAACCCAAGTTTTAAGAGTCTTTATGGGCTCTTTTAAGTGCTCAGATATGAGCGTTTTAGGAGTAATAAAAGTGTCAAAAATATGAGGGTTTTTGGGCTCAAGTGCTCATATATGAGGGTGTAACAGTCATAAATATGACACATTTAGGAGTCTTAAAAAAATGTTTGCTGGGTTGTTAGCAACAGCACTGCCAAATTGTATGTAGATTAAAATGAATAAAATCGTTATAATAAACCTGAAATCAAAATGTTTGCACGTAATTCAAATTATAATTAATAATCGCTTAATAATTAATAATCGCCTCTGCTCTGAATCATGAAAACTGTCACAATACTAAGCGCCCATAATTCAGCAGCAAGACGCCAGCAAAATTTTTCAATTCCATTAACGCAATCAGCTGAAATCAGTCTAAAAACCATTGCAACCTACTGTGTGCAAAAAAAAAACATTGCATACTTTTAGGGTCATGATTTTTCCGTTGGCAAAAGATTGCATACTTTTTGGGTACATTTATTTCTCGTTGCCAGCTGCTACTTTTTCTGTGCGCCTGGTACTATAGAAATTGCGACAGAGTTCATTTGTGAAAATTGAAAAATGTTGATGGCGTCTTGCTGCTGATTCTGGGCGCCTGGTATTTTGGTAAAATTAGCGATTTTCATTCATTATTACAACTTTTAGTAAAAAAAAAAATAAAAAGCAAAATTTGTTGTTGTTTTTAGATCATTTATTATGTTTATTTATTTATAACAACTAAATGGCTCAACCGATTTGCATGAAATTTGAACTTGTGAATGGTGAAGAATTACTGATAAATAATAAAATATAAAAAGACAATATTTATCCTAAGAAATACACATTATTTGTAATTTAAATTAAATGCACCACACATTTTGACTTCAAGTTTGATCTAACGATTTATTTGATTTTGATGGATTATTTGATTGATGTAGCTGTAGCAAACGATTAGAGCGACAAATTAAAAATAAGTAGCCGCGGTAGCTCAGTGGTTAGTGCGTTGGACTGCGAGCCGAAAGGTCCCCGGTTCAAACCTGGTCTAGAGCTAACAACATCTTTTCATAGAAATATTTTTCTATACCGCGCTACCTCTCGTCAGTAAATGGCAAACCTACGAGAGTAAAACCATTGCCTATGAAAAGCTCTCACCCGCTGTTCGGATTCGGCAATAAACTGTAGGTCCCACCACTTTGAGTACAAATATAACACGCACAGCTCAAAATGGTGACAGAGCTCGGCCGAAGTTCTATACAGGACTGTAGCGCCAAACTATTATTATATTATTATTATATATTACCCAAATTAAATGAGTTCAAAATAATAAAATTTTATTGATACCTATTATTCGTAAACAAAATTTATGGCAGGTTTTTTAAACAGACAAAGTCGGATGTTTTTATCTGTCTATTAACCGCCCGTACCTAAACTATGTTGTAAAACTGATTTTAAAAATAAGAATTTTTAGTAAAAAATGGATTTTTTATTTTAAATAAAATTTATGTTAGTAAAAATTGTACTTTTTAGACAAAATTTGAATTTTTAGTCAAAATTTTGTAATTTTTTGTTTTTATTTTAAAATTTTATTAACCCTTCTGCACAAATTGGGTCAAAATGACACAATTTCGTATAGAATAATTTCAAAGTTAAATTATGCTTGATAGGCATTATTACAAATATTTAATTTATACCATATATTTATCTTGTTTTAAATATATTCAAAATATACAAAATATTATAAATATTTTAATTGAAAAATGTTAAAATATTAATAAAAACTATAACAATTAAAAAAAAAAAAAATCAAAATTGTCTAAATCTATGTTTTTTATCAACTAATAGAAAGCTTTTAATAAATAAAACAACATTTATGTAGCAGCAACTGGTTTGTGTTTAATTTTTTCTGGCTTTATTAACATTTATTATAGTTTATAAAAAAATTTTATATTTTAATTTGTTTAAATTTGCTTAATTTAAATTTCAATGCATACACTGCATTACATGGTAGTTTTGTTTATTTAATTTAACACTTTAAAATGCATTTAGTATTTATAAAAAAAATCAATTTGTTCTATTGTCGTGTGGCAACAAAAATGAAAGGCAACCTTTTAAAAGCCACCTCCGTTTTGGTGTTATTATAATAATTCAACAGTTAAACAGTTTCTAATTAATATAAATAACATTTCAATGAAAAACAAGCGAAAAAAAATAATGCAAGTAGAAATGACAAAAGATAAAAAAAAATCTAATAAAAATCAAAAAAATACTTTTAAATTAAAACAAAGCAATCAGCTCTCTGGCGACCACAGCTTGAATGTGCGATCGAATGAGGTGGTCACAATAAACTGCGAATTATCCGAGATATCGACGGAAACCACTTTGCCGTCGTGACCCTGCAGCGTCTTGAGCGGCTGCCAGGTTTTGTTTGACCAGATTTTTGTGGTGCAGTCATAGGAGGAGGTGACGAGAAAGTTGCCGCCATCGCGCTGATACTTCACATCGGAAATGAGGTTCGTGTGCGCAGGTATTGTGTAGACTGGCTGGCGGCGACGCAGATCCCAGATTTTGCATGTGTTGTCCTGCGAGCCGGTGGCGATGTGATAGCCGTTTGGCGAGAAATCGGCGCCGAAAATGGAGCCCAAGTGACCCTCGAGAAACATGATGCAGCGACCTGGAAGAGAAATTTTTAATATTGTGCAGAACTTCGAGAAGAGCATATAAGAAAGCTTTCAAAAACGATTTCATTATATTAAGCGCAATCATGTATATTGTTTACACCGGAATGTGTGACTCTGAGAAAAAATATATACCGAGGATAAAAATTCCGATGTAAAATTATTCAGAGTAGACCAGAGTATCGAAATTTTTCGAAATAAAGCCAATATTTCGATTTATTTAATTCAAAATTCATTTAATTTATAAATTCCATCTTGATTTTCATCATTTGACCTACCCGTGCGCAAATCCCAGACACGCCCAAACGCATCCAGTCCACCGGTGACCACTACACTGCCGTCCGACTGAAAACCCACACAATGCACCGCCTTCGCGTGTCCCTCCTGATGCAGCACCTCCGTCTTCTGCTCCAGATCCCACAGCCGCCACGACGAATCATAGCAGGCGGTGGCCAAAAATCGCCCCGACGGATGAAAAGCCAACTTAGAGACGCGATGCGGCATGTGACCCGTTATATCGGCTATAGACTCTTCACAGCCAAACCCCCACAGCTTGACGGCTCCATCATGACCGCCCGTTGCCATTGACACAACATGCTGCTCATCCTGCGAGACGCCTGGCCGAAAAGCGACGCCACCCACATAGCTCGCATGACCGCGCAACGTCTGACGCAGCTGACAGTCGGGCAGCGCCCATACCTTGCAGACGCCCGACCATGATGCCGTCAGCAGCAACTGCGAATCGTCGCTAAATGCGCAGCCACTCACCGGCCGCGTATCGCCCACCTGTGAACATTGTGGCGACAACGATTGCAGCCGCTTCTGCAGTTCCACCATGCGGCCAGCACGTGTTGCACTCGGCAATTCAAGCGCCTCCTTCGCACGCTCCAGTCGCTCGCGTGCGCGTGGCAGCGAATAATTTGCAATCCAGACACGCGCCACACGCAGTGCATCCGGTCCCTCGTGGTACCATGTGGTCTCTTGCTCTTTTTGCAACTGCTTGCGTTCCTCCTCCTCTGTTTGCTTTTGTTTTATCGCATTTTCACCCAGTGATGCCAGCAGCTCCTTGAGACGACGTCTTCGCTCTGCTGGTCCCTCGCCAAAATAACAAATCGGTTCGTTGAGTTGACGTAGATTTTTCTTGATTTCCGCATCGTCCGTCGAGACATTGATCTGACGCGCACGTCGCTTGCGCTCGAATTCCTCCAGCAACGCCACTTTGTCCTTGGCCACCTCAGTCTCAATATCGAAGTAGTCATCGTCGATTTTGTTCGCAAGCGCTGAGGCTGTTGGTGGCTGCGCTGATTGTGGCGCTGTTGATGTCGCCTTCTTGGGTTCTTCGTAGTCCTCGTCAGATTCGATGTCTTCCAGATTGGCGCCCCTGGCGTCAGTGTTGGCGCCGGTTGCTGCCTGCCGCTGTCGCTCTGATTCCTCCAGTGAGCCATAGTGTACGGTGCGCGGTCGCTTTATGTACTGTATATCATCGTCGTCGGACATCTTTTTTATCTAATTTTACACAGTTCTTTTATACAAAATTAAAACGAAAATTGTTGAAAATTAATTTACACTAGAAAAACCAAAACGCAAACGTTTTTGAGCGCTTGCTGCCAAACAAAACGTCAGACTCAATTGTCAAAAGCGCATTGTGTGAATTTATCAAAAGCTCGTTGCTACAAGAATCACAATTAAAAACATGTACAGTTTAGATGGTCATAAATTTATTATTATTAAAAATTAAATTAATGGCGCATAATCAAAGTGGATTTTTAACTTAAATTCAGCTTTTTTTAATTGACTGCGGGTGCTAAATTAATTAAATGAAATTTTATAATATATAAAAAAAGCAAAAGTATTCCCAAGAAACATTTTTACGGAGCTCCGGCACAAACGGAATCACAATTCCGTTTTCGTGCCGTTGGATACGGACTACACCGTTTTCATCCCGTTAATACTCCGTTATGCCGGTACCGATTTTCTTCCGCTATAGCCTGAATGTTTGAAACGTAAACATAAAAGTCCTTTCATTTTGTGAAGCAGGGAGAACAGGGAACACAAATAAAAATTCGCTCAATTAATTAATCAATAAACTGCAGGAAGTGTCTTGCTGATTCTTTTTCTGCATCAAGGCATCCTCGAATACCCGATTCTAAATAATTGTTTGCGCACAACAAAAGATTTCGCGAGGGCACGCTTCTATCGTATAACATAGGGATATTGGAAATAGGTATGTGACCTTCTCAATGTAAACTTTGAGTAAATCTTTTTTTTTTTTCTTTTACAGATCGGTGGTACTTACACTCACACCTGCATTATTGCTATACAAGTTTCCAAAGACAAGTATTTTAAATACAATTAATAAATATATTAAATGTATCAACATTTACACAGGGTTTTCCACTCGTCAATGCGATGGAAGAGATGAAATCCTACATTATGTGCATCATGATAGCTAGTTTCTCGAATGCCTGGACGAAATCCTTCGAAAATCCCGCATTGTTCTGCTCGTATAATTTCTGAACCATATTAAATTAAATTTATAATATCATTTTTTAATAGATAATAATGAAAATTTTAATTAAAATATCATACCAAAAATAATTTAATTTACAAATAAATAAAATATTTCAGTTAGCTATATTTTTCCACTCAGTTTACAGCACACTCTCAGAAAATGATTAAACAGTTATGAATCTCGAAGTTTTTTAAAATATTTAATGTATAGAGTAAAATTGACTTTTTTAAGTTTTATTTTTTTTTTAAATTTAGAATAACGAAAATTTTAATTTTTAAAATTATGTCAAAATCGAAAATGTCAAAATCAAACAAAATCGCAATTTTTGTAGGATTGAATTATAGGAATCGCTAGAAACTTAAGATAAGTTTGTTTTTATTGGCAGTCGCACCACCTGGGCGGATGTCGCAGTCTCGGGCACCACCTTTTCTGAAGAGGCGTTCTCTGAAGCGGTGTTCTCTTCATGGGTGTTGTGGGACGATTTATTTTTGAACATGTTGAATGAAAAATTTTACGAAAAAAACAAAACTTTCAACCGCCAACAAAATGAAATTTAAATTTAAATAAATCGTCATCCGGTTATCGATTTCAAAACGTCAGTCCACCTGATATCGATACCAGGTGGACTTTTGAAGTTTCGAAATATTCGAAGTGAAGTTTTGACAGTTGGTATTCATTAAAAAAGAAAGCGTAGCCAAGTCGGACTGAAAATTTTAACCAACAAAAAATTGCTGCATTTAAATAAAAAACATTAAATAGTCTATTTAAAAAGCTAATCCGAATAATAATTAACAAAAAGGAGTCATCAAGATTGTGTTACAAACTAAAGGAAACAGGGAAAAAGTGTAATTTTTGACGAAGCAGCGAAGTAGAAGAAGAGGAAGGAAGCAGTGGCAGCAGCGCATAAAAACGAATTTGTGGCAAAGTGCGTTTGTGTTGGTGTTTGTGTCTTTGAGTGAGTGGAGTGCGTGCGTGTGTGTAGCTGTAACTGTGACTGTGTGCGGGGAGCAGTGCCAAGAAATTGCGTTTTAAAAACAACAAAATCAAAACTTTGCAAATATTTGCTGAATTTTGTGTGGATTAAAATTAAGTTTTTAAAGTGAAACTAAGAAAAAAGGCAACAAAAACATTTGCATAACCTAAAAGCAAAGAGAACGAAGTGCGTAGCAAAATAAATCCGCAGCGACAGCATCAAACGCGGCGGCAGCAGCATTAACGACAACAACAATAGCAGTAATAGCAGCCGCAATAGCAACAGCAGCCAGCAAAGGGACATGGAAGACGATTGGGTGGGCAAAGCGGTCTCCATACATTGCGATGCCAAGCTGGGTATCTTCCAGGGCATCATAAAGGAGCTGAGCGAGTCGCAAATAACGATTGTGCGGGCCTTCCGGAATGGTGTGCCGTTGCGCAAGCAGGACGCAGAAGTAACGCTGAGGTGGGACATGAACAAATATTTTAATATTTATTTTAAATATATTTTTTCTTCTTTTTAAAAAATAATTAAATATTACTTTTTTATTTAATTATGTATTTTTTGTTTTTATTTTAAACTTTAAAATATTCTTTATTTTCCAATTAAACATTTTTTTTATTATATTATTACATTTTTATATTTTTAGTGTTTTTTTTTTAATATACAATTTTAATTTTTAAAATTAAATTAAAAAATATATTTGTTTGATCATAGATGGCAACCTAAAATCCATTAAAAAAATTGAATTTAATAATTCGGGATTAATCTTTTCAATTTCTATTAATTTCCAAATTATTCAAAAATCAGATTTTCTGGCATGTTCGAATTCCAATTGGAATCATATTTTTGGTTTTAACCACAGATTGAAACCGTAACCGAAACCTATATACGAAAATCAGAAATAAACCGATATCCAAAACAGAGTTGAAAACGGTTTTTACAAAAGTATGACAATTTTTTGCTCTTGGAGTTTGTGAGAATTTCATGTGCGAAAAAGGTAATTCGTGTGATAATTTTATCTGGCATATCCCTGCAGTGTAAAGGACTAGTTAAATACTACCATTGGTCTAGTTCTTCGTAGACACTCAACTATCCCGAATTCGTCCCCATTTTCATACAATGAACTGTAATAGAGGGTTTTTCAACAGGGACGCTACAAAAATAGAGCGACAGGGACAGCAAACGACGCCATATTTCTTGCCGCTCTTTTGACATTTTTCTTCAGTAAGGTTTGCCATTTCATGATGGAAAGATATAAGAAGTCGAATTTCGATAGTAAATTTTAATAATTTGTTGGCTCGTATATCTTTCCATCATGAAATGGCAAACCTTACTGAAGAGAAATGTCAAAAGAGCGGCAAGAAATATGGCGTCGTTTGCTGTCTCTGTTGCTCTACTTTTGTAGCGTCCCTGTTGAAAAACCCTTGTAAAAAACTTTTGTATCGCTCTTATTGAAAAACCCTTTATTTTTAATGATCATGTCCTACGATGTGTCAATTGTCCCCTCTTGCATTACATATCAGTAGTTTTTAAACTAGTTTCTTGTAACCAGTCTATAGACTAATTTTTTAGTCAGTCTATAAACTAGTTATTTTAATCCTACTTTAAACTGGTTACTATTTACCAATTGGAACACTAGAGCTGTAAGGTGTTCGACGACAATTGATATAGTCAAGCGCATCAAGATCTAACAGTTTTACTGTCTAGGTCATGTGGGACGTATGGATGAAATTGCTCCAGTCAAGAAATGTCTTGAAATGAGATGGTGGACTGCTTAGGAAGAGAGACTGGTGCTGCTTTTTATCAAGGCACGGTAGTAAGTCCCTTTCAAATATTTAACAAATAACTTTCAAATAGGTTATTTGTTAAATTTTATGAGCTTATGGCGGAAAGAAATAAAACAAATCACGCGATGGAATCCACCACATATTTAAAAAGATGTTTCCTACAAAATAAATAAAGGAAATATAGTAATTATTTCAAAATTTATTTTGTTCCCTACGAAACAATTTTTTTAACTGGCCATTTTAACTGTTACTAATCTAGAAACATGGTTACTAATATAAATACTACATATTTATGCTACTAGTTTAGATTTCACTGCAGGGATATGTCTGGAATTCCTAAAATAAAAACTTCTTCAAAACCATTCACATGCTGTTTTTTCAGAAATAATATTTTGCAGAAAGACGGACTTTGATCCGAACATTGCATGTGTTTTGTTATTGATTCCTTCGATCACTTGTGTACCGGTAAATAAACAACAACAACAAACGCACTTTTCACTTCTTTTTCTGCTGAGTTAACTTCATCGAGTTTTTTGAGGAAATATTTTGTACAACAAACAAAACTTAGGGGTTAAATGATTGTATCATAGGATAGCGAAAAAAACTGAATGATGTATGAATTATGCATTTTTCTTATATTTTTTGTGAATTTCAAAACAAAAATTCATAAATTTCAGATTCTCCATGTTGTCAAAATTGGATATCATTCTTGAATCACGTCTCGACTACTAAATGTAATCGCTATCTCGATTTTAAAGACGAAATCGTCTGCTCAATAGCTTTATATTGGCTGAGGCAGAAAAAATATGAATACGAAATACAGGCAAATATTTAGTTATGAAATCGATACCCACAGTATCATCCATATCTGATCGACTTTCAGATCCCAGATTTTTCCACAAAGTATGTTTTAACCAAAGGTTATTTAGCTGTTCTCGGCTGCGAAAGAGTGGGAAGTAATAGCTTTAAAATAAAATTATGAAATTAAAATATGAAATATTGAAATTAAGTTATTTATAAAAAATCCAATAAAAAAAGCCAATTAATTATATTTTTCAGTATAAAATAAACGTATTGCAATCCAACTTAATCCATTAAAGTAGTGAGGAACGAATTTAACTCGATTGTTGTTAAATATTTGAATTTGAACTGAAAGGGTATTTGAAGTCTTGCTGGGACCTACAGTTTAATGCCGAATCCGAACGGCGGGTGAGAGCTTTTTATAGACAATGTTTTAATCTCGTTTTAACCTCTGAGCTAATACAAATATTGGACCATTTTATCAGATATATAAAGATGTTTGTCAACCAACATTCAAATAGTAGGTCCCGGGACAATATTTATTCTGATATAAACACAATTAAAAGTTTCAAATTATCCAATTACATTAAAAATTTCGAATTTTTTACTATAGAGAAATTCCTAATGGTGTTTTTCTACATATCGACGTTGTAGAACTAAAAGTCACCAACTATATTTTCAAAATGCCCATTATTCATTTACAAAAATCTTTATAGATCTGTTAATTTTGAATCGTTGAGCTCAATATTTCTACCAAATGATAAGAAAATGTGAATCTATCAATTGATATTTCAACTTTAAAAATCTATTAATTACTTTTTGTAATAATGACCAACAAACTCGAAATTTAAGATTTTCATAAAAAAGTTTCTACAACTAAAAGTTTCTACAACGACGATATATAATAAAAAAGTGGTTTATCTCGTTATTGTGGCCATCCCATGTATTCTTAAAATGTAGTTGATCATTTTTATGTTCATAATAGTGTAAAATTTTAAATTTTATTGTTTTAAATTTATTAATTTTTATTTTAAATTTTTTTTTATTTATTTTTTAATTTTTATAATTTTAAAACATTTTATAAATTTTTCTATATATATTTCAGAGCTACCGACATCCTTAACATCAGCTTGATTCCCGTCTACAATGGTCTGAGCACCGTGATGCCCACAGTCATCAACAAGCCGACGCCGGTGAAGCAGCCCAATTTTGCGAACGCCGGTAATGGTGCCGCCGGCGGCAGTGCAGTCGCCTCTGGCGCTGGTGCCTGCGGCTATAGTGAATCACCGCCAACGCTGCTGCAGGATTCGCCGCACGAAAGCACCTCAACGCTGACCAGCCAAATATCGTGCATGCATATAACACCGCCCGGTGGTGAGCAGCAGCCGCAACAACTGCGACGGTTAGTTGGCAAAAATATTATGTTTATTTTTAATTCAAAAATATTGAAATTATCTTTTAGCGCCACGCCCACGGATCCTTTTCCACGCGCCCCCAATGCTCCTCAGCCGCAATTTCTTCCCCTGAACGGTTTTCCACAGCCACCGCAAACCTCCTCCGCTACATCGCGTTCGCCGCCCTGCACCTCGAGCGTCGCACAATTCTTTGGCAATCTAATTCCACCCAAGGTGGAAGTGCGCATGGGCGCCGCGCTCAATTCATGTTCCTCCACGTCCGTGTCCACGGCCAATAGCTGCACGGCGGAGAGTTTTGGCAGTAGCTGCAGCAGCAGACCAATTGATATAGTACGTTCGCACAGCGTCAACGGCAGTGGCAACGGCAAGGCGCGCAATGGCAACGGTAATGTCGGAACCTCTTTAAATGGTGGCAATGGCAACGGCAACGGCGGCGCCAATAAAAAGCAACGCAAACAACAACGTCTACAGCACAACATCAATCAGACGTTCGGCAGCTCCATGGAGGATCCATTGCTGCTACATGATGAATTCGATTTCGAGGGTAATTTGGCACTGTTCGATAAGAAAGCGCTGTGGCATGTACTAGAATCGTCGGAACAAAAGCCCGATCTAGTGCGTCACGCATCCATGCCAAAGACCACGAAGAAATATCGTCACGATGAGAATATTTTGGTTAGTGAACCGACGCAGCTGCGTCAGATTGAGACAATGTTTGCGGATGGTTCCACGGATTTTGTCACCGACGAGGGTCTCATCATACCGACCATTCCAACGTTTGTACGCTCGAAAATTGAGCTGACAGCCGAAAAGGCTGGTTTGTCGCTGCAGCGACAGACGGATATTTTGGCGCGTGGCGCCTCCGACTTGGCGATTTTATTGCTGGGCGGCGCTCGGCGTTTGACGCCCAACAATTGCCATCAATGGCCGACAATTGCCATCATTTGCGATAAGTCGGAGCATTTTAGGT
Source organism: Dryomyza anilis (assembly GCA_951804985.1). NCBI lineage: Eukaryota > Metazoa > Arthropoda > Insecta > Diptera > Dryomyzidae > Dryomyza > Dryomyza anilis. The sequence goes on along the minus strand of OX638134.1, from coordinate 80,867,621 downwards.
GCGTTTATATATTCAAATTTTTGTATTGTAAAAATTTTGAAATTTTGTCACTCTTTAGAGTTAGCAACACAGGTGCCGCCACCGGTCGTCAACTCGCATCACATGGCCTCAAGGTTTTGCTATACTTGGAGGAAGAGGCCAGCATTGAACAAAATAATATTGAAATTTCGTTGTTTAAGGCCACAGGCAACACCGTCGTGTACTCAGTGAATGGTGAGAATAATTGATTTTCTTTTTATTTAATATTTTAAAATATGTTAACAATATTTGTGAAACTGCGAACTTTGGTTAACGTTTTATCTACGAATTAGTTTGCTCTATACGCCATTTTAATGTGAATGGTGTTAGGAATTTGATTTTTATGACTATAGGCCTCTTTCTGCAATCCGAACGAACGAATGACGTAAATATTTTTAGTATTCCATGCTGTTTCAATTTTAAAAAATTCACATTTGTAAAATAAAAAAATCACATTTTTGAATACAAAAAGTGGGTAAATTCCGTTATCCATTTTTCGTTATCTCGTATTAAATCTGAGATCTCAGCCATTTTATCCAATACACTTTCTCAAATAAGCGAAAATAGGTTGACGCCTGTGAAAGTATCATGAAATAAATTTCCAATGAATATAATTCCCGAATTTATGTATCTGAGTTGCAGGTTGTATCAGAGATAGGTTGACCATACATTTGCTTTCTTTTTAATCACAACCAACCTGCTATTACAAATACTCTAGATAACCACTTTTATCGATCAAGCTCATTTCGTTACATTCTTTTCGTGATTTCAAATCACACTTATTGCTACACGTGATATGGTTACACTGGATATGGAGCACAAAATAAAAAAATAAAAATCTTAACTACTTTTGATCTAATGTAAGAATAAATATATATTTTACGTATTTTATATAACGCAATTAATTGGAAAGTTAAAAAATATTAGTCGTGTTAATTTGAAAAAAATTAATGTAATTCTTTTTTTTTTCGAACCCGAGTCAATGGTGTTGTTATGACAAACAAGGTACTGCATTGGGGAATGTTTGGCTCATATTCAAAATTTTATAAAATTGCAAATTCCCACATTAGCCCATGTTTCACTTTACCCAAGTTTCCCCCACCATATTATAATTCAACATGTTCTCAACTTTTTATATAAATTATTGGACACTTCGTACAATAATTGTCTTTTTAAATATGAATCTATCGAATAGAGTTAATTCGTTCTTCGATCTCACGATACGACTGTGGTGTAACAATTTCGCTGCGTCTGTTTTTCCGAAAGTTTCCGAAAGACATTGGCTAATTCAACAAACATTTTTCCTACGTAAACCGACACTATTCCGTCGTTTTGGAGTAGTGTTCGTTACCATTCTTTTTCTGCGTAAACATTGTGCATTGCTTAAAAAGGATGCACCCATGAGATCAATTGATTTTCTGCTCTTAGTTGTTCAGTGGTAGTTTAAACGTTTACTTAAACGTCTTACGTAGTTTCATTCAGTGCAATGTTTTTTAAGATAGTAATATCTGCTAATCTCAACAAATAACTATAACAAAAAAGATAACTAAAAAGTTATGTTTAAGTCAACTATTAAAAGGCATCATCAGAAAGTTGTCCTCTAGACAGCCGATAAGATAGCTTAAATACACATTTAAGTTAACCTTTTCAACTACCAATACACATGTAAAATATGACAATAAATTATGATCAATGTATTAGGTTGTCATTCGATTATTTACTTTTCCAAAAATTGATGGAAATCATCAAATGGCAAACTAATACATATCAAATAAATATAAAAATAGACAATAATAATGAGAAACCAAAAGCTATTTTTTAAATGCATTTTTATTTGAAATAATTTTAGCTGCACTGTTTGTCGCTACCACAATCACGTCCTGAGACACCTCCTCACACGATAGAATGACGTCTGCAGTAAGTAACTGCCCAAGAACATTTTCAATTTCATAGATCCGATACGTAGCGATTTATTAATGCAATTTACTCGTCGCGGTTAATATTTTTGCTATCAATCGGACATTTTTGTCCACACAAAATACACGGGACAAAAAAACCCTAACAGCAAACTGTATGATGCGGCAAAAAAAAAACTAATGCCAAGTATGAAGTTCAGAGGTGCCACTATGTGGGTATTACCTCGATTTCTTTACTTTAAAAGTTACCTTTCTGATATATCTATACGATGCTTAATAGATAACTTTTGTAAGAACCTTTAAGTTCCCTGAAAAACGATAGTCGCAAAGATATCATTTCGTATTTTGTTCTAGTTGGGTTTATACAACTAGAAAAAAAAAAAACTAATACAATAGGGGGATTCATATCAGCACTGTAAATTTAATAATAATAATAGTTTGGCGCTACAGTCCTGTATAGAACTTCGGCCGAGCTCTCTCACCATTTTTGAGCTGTGCGTGTTATATTTGTACTCAAAGTGGTGGGACCTACAGTTTATTGCCGAATCCGAACGGCGGGTGAGAGCTTTTTCATAGGAAATGGTTTTACTCTCGTAGGTTTGCCATTTACTGACAAGAGGTAGCGCGGTATAGAAAATGTTTCTATGAAAAGATGTTGTTAGCCCCAGTCCAGTCTTGAACCGGGGACCTTTCGGCTCGCAGTCCAACGCACTAACCACTGAGCTACCGCGGCTACACTGTAAATTTATCATCTCGTAAAAAAATAAAATTACGCGCAACAACACAATTTAATGAAAAACACATTTGCCGCAATACATAATTTTATTGACAACTAACGAAAAGATAAAACAAAATATTCAAGAAATTTTATTTACTTTATTTTCACATAAAAATCGACAAATAAATTTACGAGTTGCGCGTAAAATATTCTCATACAATTTTTGCGTAAATTTCTACTATTTACGGGATTTCCACAAATTAAGAGGTTTACGCGCTTGATATGAATCCCCTTAATGTAAATCGATGAACAGACAAATTAGCGTACAAAAAACGAAGGGCGTGGGCTGCAGAGCACATTTTCTATCAAAAACATTGGTGGTTTAAACGTAGTTGGTGAGTTACCACCAACATCGGTCGGTTAACTTAATATTAAACTACGTTTAAAATTCACTGAAAACCCCGATTTTGATTTTAAACAAAGTTTAACCAACCAATGAAGTAGAACTGAACTACCATGATAATGTGACGCTTATTCTCTTTACATAAAAAGATATTGGTACTCGAAAAACGCACATCACTGTTTAAAGAGTTCTAAGGCGCTCAATCAACAACGGCGGTGGCTTAATTTAAGTTTGTACGAAATACTATAAATAATATTCCCTTCAATAGATACAAATATTATGCAGTAGCAGACCGTTTTTTTAAAATTTGCATAAGGAGCTAAATTCGTTTCGTATAACCGAATATGGTTTCTAAAATGTTCAAGGAACACAAGAACAAGACTAAGATCGATTCAAAAGTTAATCAATTTTACATTCCATTTATAATTTTTATAAAACTTGAGGGTGCTAATTTTTTCTGCATAGTCAACATTTTCTTGTCACATTATTTCTTTCCACAATTTTAAACCATTCAAGACACTTTTTAGAATAAAAAATGTATAACTTTACACATTAATTTTTCACCAAACTTATTTTATTTTAATTGTCAAGAAAGTTTTAATTTAAAAAAAACAGTATTCCAAAGATAATCAAACTGAACTTTAGATTTTCATTTTATTTGAATTAATTTTTAAAAATCAAAAGAATAGTTTGGCTATCCAGAACATAAGGACTGCGTCGAATAAAATTGTGCGTTACATATCTTTCCATAATGTGCTATTGCAAGATTCAAATTAAAAAAATTTGATCATAGTAGCTCTGAATTAAATGGCAGAAGATAATTTGTGTCAGTTATAGTCAATACAAAATTTATTTAACACCAAGGAGGTAGGGGCTAACCCTAAGACCATTTCTCGCGTTATCAACCAAGACCTGAGTATTGATCGGAAGAAAGGTTCTGGTAAAAAAAAGCCCACATGATCGTGAAAAGTCGAAGAAGGTTGTGAATATTTTAAAGAAAGATCCAAGCATATCCGGAAGGAAATTGGCGAGAAAGGCGGATTGCTCAGAATCTTTCGTGCGCAGGAATAATGAAGAAGCTGGGCTGAAGACGTACAAGGTCCAAAAAGTTCCGGATAGAAGTGTCGTCAAGAATGAAACCGCAAAACAACGAGCTAAAAAGCTGAACCAAGATTTTTTAAAAATTCGATTGCTGCATAATGGACGACGAAACTTATGTTTTAGCGGACTTTTCTCAGCTACCTGGGCAGGAATTTTATACAGCCGATTCTCGAGGAAATGTCGCTGAAAAATTCAAAGAAAAAAAAATGACAAAATTCCCGAAGAAATTCCTTGTTTGGCAGGCAATTTGCAGTTGTGGAAAAAGGAGGAGCTCATTCGTGACATCGGGTATAATTAATAGCGAAATTTATGTGAAGGAATGCTTGCAAAAGAGATTGCTTCCATTTTTACGCCAACATGAAGTGTCCACATTTTTTTTGGCCTGACCTCGCTTCATGTCACTACAGCAAACGGCCTTAGAGTGGATCCAACAAAATGCAGTGATTTTGGTGCCTAGAGAAGCCAATCCACCAAATTGTCCAGAACTCAGGCCGATTGAGAGATACTGGGCTTTAGTAAAAAGGGAGATGAAGACAACAAAAAAAGTGGCAAAAGACCTTCAAGACTTTAAAAGAAAGTGGTCTTTAGCAGCTGTGAGGGTGTCGGACACTACCATTACAACATTAATGGAAGGGGTTCCGGAAAAATTAAAACTTTTTATTAAAAAATATCAATTTCTGGTTTTTTATATTTTTTTTTTAAATCTAAAAATAATTTGCAAAATAAAATATTTTATTCTATAAAAATTCGATTACTAGATTTCTAGATTTTTTCATTTTTGTAGCGGACAATTTTATTCGACGCAGTCCTTAGTTCAAACATACGAACAAAATTACTATCTATTCTAAACTTTAAAATATGCGCTTTAGAAAAATCATCTATCATTTATTTAAATCTATTTTTAAAAATCTTTCATATTATAAATTCTTATTAAAAATGGCGATACTAATCAATTATTCGTTTGGGATCTATGCTTTCAGCACTACCGACACCTGATCTTGTGATATTATCGACAAATTCCAGTAATTTGTCTGGCGATGTAAAGAAATGGTTGAGTGAAAATCGGTAAGTTGTACAAACTAAATTTTCTATCAGTTGTGCTTGAATAATTTAAACAAACTTTTTTTTTTTTAATTATAGCGCCTCAATACTGGCAATTGATCCGCCAACGCAGGGCATACCCGATGTCTCAATCAAATACGCAATTCTACCAATTTTACCATTGAATGGCATATCAACGAACAATTGTGGCAAACTGTATTTATGTAATTTAGGAATACCGGATAAATTTTATCGTGATGCTGGCATTAAGTACAAAAGTCCATTTGGACATAAATTTGTGATACCGATTCACTCAAAGGACTGAAATATTGACAACAACAAATCAAGCAACTACGACTGTAACTACAACAATTGCAACAATAAGATGATGAAGAAGAAGAAGATGAAAAGGAAGCGCAAGAAAATCAATTTAAGCAACAAGCTGAATAATACTTAAACAAACACACAACACATGCAACAATTAACAATAAATTAATATAAATTAAATTAAAAACTAAAAACACACAAATAATAAATATAAAAAAAAACGTTAAAGAAGAGAAGTGCAAGAATGTTAGGAACATAAGAGAGCAGAATAATAAGAGGAGCAGCAGATAAAAAACGCTATAAAGTGGTGCAGCAACGTCAACAAGCTAAAAACAACCATACTTCAAACAACCGAGAAGCAGGCTTTAAAAAATAGAAAATTACTTCAAATCGAGTGCAAAGCAGTTACAATTTTCAAAATGAAACCAACATATATTAATTTTTTAAATATTTAATTAACAATTTACACACTTCGTATTTAATGCAGTCGAATGCTTAAACATTTAGCTAATTTAAGTTTTATTTAGAAATTTGCTAAAAATTTCGCTTTAATTGTTTAAATTTGTATTTTAAATGAAACTACTAATTTTTTTTTTGCTTTAAGCATTTTGTAATTTGCGCCGAAACGCTGTTTAGTATTTCTTCATTATTCGTTTTTGCAATTTTTTAAAATTTTTATTATTATTATTATATTATTGAAATCATGCAAACCGAAAAGCATATTTTGTAAACATTTTTAATAACGCAAAAGTTTTCAAATTTTTTAACTGCGAGCAGCTGCTAATTTGCACGACGCCAACCATATGGTACAAAATACATACACGCAACAACATACATTTCGAAACTGCCTTATTTCCAAATTAATTAATTAATTATTAAAATAAAATAATAAAAAACATAAACTTAGTAAATTAATAATAATAATTACAGTAGCTGCTCGCATTTAAGATTAAAAAAAGCACTTTATATATAAAAAAACAGCTACTCGATTGTTTTAACTGCTAAGCTTAAGTCTTAAAATTAGCTAAAGAACAACAATACTAATTAGTTGCTTTTTTAGGCTCCACTTCATTCATCTCAAAAAACATAATTCATAATTGTAAATTTTAAAAATGTTTTGTACAACACACACAGACACATACACATTGTTGTGACTGCGTTTTCAAACATGTTTAATTTAAAACACTCGCCTAAACACACAACAAAAAAGAAAACTTAAATTTATATTAAACGAAAAATTAGCCCTCAAATACTATTAAAAAGATAACGCTTTAAATGAGATTTGTAATTTGTAAATATTCACCTAAATGTTAATGTAAACAAAATGCCAAAACATTTCACAATGAATTATTTCCAAATCATGTTCATGATGTTCAATGATGATATGATGATGATGGTGATAATGATGATTATGATTATGTGGTTGTAATTAACACTTTGCGTTAAAGTACACTAAAAGAAATACACAACAACAACGTAATGTTTTAAGAAAACAACTTAATTTTGTACCCATCGAATAGTAGACTCTATTAATTGATTATTGTATTAATTTAAAAATGAAACAAAACTTAAAACAAAAACTAAAAAGAAAAACAAAAACATTTAAACAAAACCTTAAGCAAACTTAACTAAAACGTAAACAAAAAGAAAACCTAGCGCAGCATGCTGTGCATTTAATTAGTTTTAAAATTTATAAAATACTGATGATAAAAATTGTTAATTGAATGTGATCAAAAATAACCCCCCTTAAAAACAAAAAAACACAAAAACCAACAAATGCAATGAAAACTAGTTGTAGTCGTCTCATGATGATGAAGATACTGATTATTATGATAATGATGAATAAGTTGTATTGAAGTAGTAGATGAAGTAGTAGAAGATGATGAAGAAGTAAAAGATTTAAAGCGGAAGTAGAATGGGAAGGTTTATTTTTAAAAATTCTAAATACAAAATTCCTTTTGGACAACAACAATGCAAACAAAAACATAAATTTAGAAATATAAAACATTATTTTATTTTTTGGTACAATAGCTTCATAGTCAAAAACGAAAAAAAAACACTAAAATATATTTCACAACAATTGTAAAATTGTAACAAACCTAAAAAAGAAAACAAAATAATCCTTTGGAAAAAACCCACTTTAAAAAATTTACAAAAATCAAAAACAACAAAAATCGGAAAATTTTAAGAAAATCAAAAATAAAAACTGCAAAAACCTTCTCATGGGACGCAAATGTGTTTTATTTATATTTTATGTTATTTTTAGCAGCTTCATGATTGAACATGTCAATTTTCAATGTCTTCGCACTGCAAAAAACAAACCTATTTCATATTCTTGAAAAAGCCTTTAACGACGTTCCAATTTTTCTAAAATCTGTGAATTCGCAACAAAGTCTAACCAAAACCACGAAAAAAGTTGTGATTGGCCTATTGTAGGAATTTTAAATATAAACACTTGGTAAGATCTATAACTTTTATTTTCAAGCCGTATTTTGAAATATATATTTATAAAACGATATCGGTAGACCCGGTTACAAGTTATAATGCCATCTTATTTCATCCACACTGGAAAATACAAACCAATTACTTAAAAATTGGAATACGAATGTGAAATATATCAAATTTTTTGAATAAAAAATATTAAAAACCGAAATCGGCATATTTCTGATCGTTATGCTATCATCGTTTTAGGCGATCGTTTTTGATTCATTGCCATGTCCAAAACCTTTTTAGAAATAACCAATCATTTCCCCATTTTCAATAAAAATGTATTTTTCGCAAATATTTAAATATTTATTCAAGACATGCAACAGGTGGCAACATTGCTTTATTGCTTAAGCTATAGACACACTTTGTCTATTTTTGTGATATATACAATTTTACTTTGTAACGAAAAATTATTGAAAAATAAATGAAAAATTTTACTGTGGGATCGTTAAAATTTCTTTCCGCGAATAATTTGCAAAAAAACTTACAGGGAAATATCGCAATCCAACGCTTTATGCATTTTAATTATTTTGTTGGTCAAAAAGTTAGCAGACAACGTCAGAGTTTGACTTTTGAAAATGTTTCAATACGTAGAATTATATCGTTTCTTGGCTAAGCATTTAAATCTATGTAGAAATCTTAATAGTAACTCGAACAATCCTATTCAAACTTAGAAAAAATAAAATTGAGAATCGTAATATAGAAAAACTGTGCCAAGAGACAAGGATTCTCGAAAATATCTAGAATTCGTGACGAAATTTTTCCATTGTATAGTGAGACATCGAATACAAAAAACATTTGTTTACAAATTGTCATATGATATTCTAATGGAATTCAATCGAAAGATAAACCATGACCGTATTATATTCAGCACAATCGAGACATTTCCGACGGAATTCACAAAAAAGCAATCGAGCAACTCACAGTTATCCGACGTATATTCGAAAATTTTCATCGGAAACAAATCAATCGAGTTTCCCGTCGTGTGAACATTTACTGTCAAATTTGCTCACATTTTATTTTTATCTGAAAACATTAAATTTTACATTTTTAGTAACTGATTGTAGAAATAAAGTAGTTTTAAATGTACAAATAGTTAAAAAAATAATTTATTTCGACTGCTTGGATGTTGGAAATTTGCTTAAATTGCTATGCTAATTTAACTATTTGAGTACCTATAGGTATGAGTACTTATAGGTATAATTACATTCGTTTTGTATTTGCAGTAATTTTGAAGTGTCAAATAGAGAATGTTTCAATAAAAGTGAAAACAAATTTAATTTTTACTTCGAAATTTGGCATTTAATATCGAAATTGTTTCCCGTTACTCGGAAAACTTGATTATATTTTATTTTCCGTCAGAAGGAGAACAATCCGACGAGCTTCCGTTCATCGGGAACCTCGATTGGGCTGAATATAAAATTTGTGAATACAGCTATTATAATAGCTATCAAATCTCAAATATTGAAAGTAAATAAGTTTAACAACTAAATAAAAAAAGAGAAAAAAAATTGGAGATCTTTTCAAATGGATTTGTATCAACGCATCAACAACTTTGACAAACTCTGGAGTCGATGCATTTTTTGCATTTTTGCTGTGGTGCTTTCTTTGCATATGTATATAAAATAATAAAAACAAAAAATTTGAAATACGAAATATTTATTGCTGATAATTTTTTTTTATCAAAAACCATTAGTAAAAAAAACTAAGTTTTTCTTTTGCAAGTGTGTACGGGGCTTAAATTGTAGCAGTTCTTGGTAAGTGTTAAAAAACGTTTTATTTCCCTTATTATTATTTTAAAAATCCATATATATTAAATACTTTAAAACTTTATACGTAGTAAAAATAATAATAAATAAATTCTTATACCGACATAATTTGTATGAGTTTTTAATATGAAAATTTAATGAAAAAAAAGAAATACTATAATTTTGACTGCTTCACAAACGCTGCCCAACACTGGCCGTCAGATTTGTTCTCCGAAATTTCAGTTGGAATTTTTGACATCTTGCGAGTGGTTGCATTTGGCGACGCGTTAAAATTTTTATTGAGACAAAGCAAAAAATTAAAAAAGAAAAAAATTAATAAGATAGAAATTTCTGTATATGAAAACAAAAGAATCTTAAACAAATATTGTGCCACAGCAACAGTTATAATAAATAAAATGTAAGATTAACATGAGAGACGTCTGCGTTAAACAGTGTAAATTGCGCGGTTATTAAAATAAAAAAAGAAACTAAGTGAATGGAAAAAAACAACGCCTTCCTTTTGTGTTTTGTGCAAAACAGATCTAACTGATTAATCAGTCGTTGCAAAGTTAATTCCTGAGGATTTAATGCAAATCAAAAGTTTAATAATTGCGTAATTAAGTCGGGTAGAGCAACGGATGTGACGTGAAAAATAAATAAAACGAAAAAAGTGTATTTTTTTGTGAAAATTATTACAAAAAGCTGAACAAAGAATGTAAGCAAAAGAAAAAAAAATGTAAAAAAAATTCCAATGTGGCAGACGACGTTGCCGAGTTCAAAGTTCAATGCAGTAGTAGAGTAGCGCAAATGTGGAAGAAATACAGGAGGAGGACCTGAAGTGTGGGTCCGGAAGTGAGGAAATGTGGAGCATGAGGCGGCAGCACAGCAGCTGGTCAAACTTTGATAAAGTTTCCACCTGTCTGTGAGGAAGCCTCCCAAATTTGCTTTAACGAAAATTTCCAAAAATTCTATAAAACTTTAGTCGGCAACGTTGCTTCTTGCTGTGCACCTTATACATTTTGACTTGGCTGCCTGCATTTGTTGTCTTGCCAGTTATTACCATAAATTTACGCCTGGCTAATTCTGTTGGTCGTTAACGTCGTCGTTGTCTACGTTGGCTCGTAGCCCTCAATGTCTCACGTCGGCGTCTGCCACCCCAACCGACCGCTCCATGCAATCAACGCGTCCAAGAGCAACAATCCGTCGCACTTCAGTTTCCACTTTACGTTATTTCTTATTTCCGTTGTTGGTTTTGTCGGTCGGTCGGCTGGCCTGTTCTTCTTTTGTTGGCTGAAAGTCGAGCTATCTGTCTGGGCTCTCTATATGGCTGTCTCTCTGCCTGTCTGTCCCTCTGCATAGCTGTCTGCCTCTTTGTCTATCCATTACATTGACTGTCTGCCTGTGCACTGTGCTTCTCTCTCCTCATAATCGTGCTTGTCATTTCATTCTTCAGTTCACCTCTTCTACTCCGCCTCGTTACCATTGTAGCATAACACGCACAACCTTCTTTACCGTCGCCACCACCACCACCTCCATCATCATGTTCATCAGTAGCTCCGTGCCTTGCCGTGGCTGTTTATTCATCTGGAGCCGTTCGTTGGCTTTGTCTGTTTTTTTTTTTTGTTCTTCTTGTTGCTGCTGTTGCCATCGCTCTTGTCGTCGTCGTTGCTACTGTTGTTCTGCATTAATCGTTGTTACTACTGCCTGCTGCTGTTGCTCCAACTGTCAATTTGCGCTGCTCTGTTTTGTAGTCTTTAACCAGCTGCTCTGTTCTGAACCGTCTGTAAATTCTTCTCGCGTTCGTCTTGGGTTGGCACGTTGTCAGTTCCTTTTTTTATTTTACCACATTTTTTCTCGTTCATTAACTAAATTTGTTCATATTTTAATATATTTTATTTTAATATATCTTTAATATATTTCTCTGAAAAATTATTAAAAAAAACATGTTTTTATCCTAATTTTTTCGTTGGAAAACTATTATGACGGATATTATTCCATTTAATACCGGAATGCCCTAATTTCTGAATCCTGGAGAAAAATAGTAGCAAAATGCAATAAAATCCCTGGATTTCCAATAATAATATAGTGCAGATAATATCGTCGTTGTAGAAGCAAAAGTCACCAACTACATTTTCAAAATGCCATTTATTCATTTACAAAAATCTTTTTATATCTGTCAATTTCTGATCGATGAGCTCAATATTTGTACCAAATGATAAGAAAATGTGAATCTATCAATTGATATTTCAACTAGAAAAATATAGCAATTACTTTTTGTAATAATTACCAATAAAGCTGAAATTTAAGATTTTCATAAAAATGTAGTTGGTGACTTTTAGTTCTACTACGAAGATATTAAAAAAAATACTTAATACTAAATTTGTAGAAAATTTTTATTATTTTTTAATAGACCTTGATGATATGGGATTTATATTAGGTCAGAAACTGCTGCTTTTATTTATTTTTGTTAACTATAATACAAATTACAGTAATTTGGAAATAATCCCGGAATTTCTTTTTTATTCCCGAAAGTACCGGGAATGTCAAAGTGCTTCGAGATAACGACACAATTATCGATTCTCATAATAATATTTTTTAAAGTCGAGTACTGGCACGAGTCACAAACTGAATTCGGTCAGAATAGTGCGTTTAGTCACAATTACAATATTGTACTCTGCATTTTTCTTTTTTTTTCCCTATTACATTTTTTTTATTTTACCTGTACGTTTTCTCTTCGTTATTCTTTTGTTATTCCCTTTACTTTTTCTCTCCATTCCCCATTTTCCTTTTTATCTTTATCTTTACATTTTTATTTTTCTTTTCCGTTTCATTTTCCTCTTCCATTTCCTTTTCCATTTCCATTTCCTTTCCCTGTTCCTTTTCAATTTCCTTTTCAGTTTCCCTTCCCTTTTCCTTTTTATTTTTCTTTTCCGTTTCCTTTTCCTTTTCATTTTCATTTTTCATTTTTCATTTTCCATATCCTTATCGTTATCCTTATTATTATCCTTATCTTTTTCTTTTGTTCCTTTTCTGTTTCCTTTCCGTTTTCCTTTCATTTTTCTTTTTATTTTCCGTTTTCCTTTTCCCTTTCCTTTCCCTTTTCCTTTTCCTTTTCCAGTTCCTTTTCATTTTCCTTTTCTTTTTCCGTTTCCGTTTCCTTTTCATTTTCATTTTCCTTTACCTTTACCTTTACCTTTTTATTTTTCTTTTTCCGTTTCCTTTTCATTTTCATTTTCCTTTACCTTTTTATTTTTCTTTTCCTTTTCCGTTTCATTTTCCTTTTCCGTTTCCTTTTCTTTTTCTTTTCCTTTTTCCTATTCTTATTCTTATCGTTATCATTATTATTATTATACATATCCATATCCTTATCTTTTTCTTTTGTGTCCTTTTCTGTTTCCCTATCTTTTTCCTTTTCTATTTCTATTTCCGTTTCCTTTTCATTTTCCTTTTTCTTTTCTTTTCCTTATCTTTTTCCTTTTTCTTTTTTTTCTTTTTCCTTTTCCTTTTCCTTATCTTTTTCTTTTTCTTTTCCTTTCTCTTTTCCCTTTTTGTTTCCTTTTCCCTTTCCCTTTCCCTTTCTTTTCCTTTTTCTTTTCCTTATCTTTTTCCTTTTTCTTTCTTTCTTTTCCTTTTCTTTTTCTTTTCTATCTTTTTCCCTTTCTATTTCTATTTCCTTTTCATTTTCCTTTTTCTTTTCTTTTCCTTATCTTTTTCCTTTTTCTTTCTTTTCTTTTATTTTTCCTTTTCCTTATCTTTTTCTTTTTCTTTTCCTTTCTCTTTTCCCTTTTTGTTTCCTTTTCCCTTTCTTTTCCTTTTCCTTTTTCTTTTCTTACTCCTTTTTTCTTTTTCTTTTCATTTTCTTTTTACTTTACCTAAAATTTCTTATTCTCTTCATTTTTTTTTACTTCGATTTTATTTTTCCTTTTTATTCGTTTTCTTGTTCTTTCACTTTTCACATATCCTGTACCTTGAAATTTTCTCTTCCCTTTTTTCTTTTCCTCGTCTTATCACTGACCTCTTTCTATATGTTTTGTTTTTACTCTTTCTTATCATTGTATTCTTTTTGTCCTTATCTACTGCTCTCTTTCTTTTTTCTATTAGTTGCAGTTTTTCTTTTAATTCATTCTTTTTCATTTTCTATTCCCTTTTCCTAACAATTTTATTGTCCTTTTTATCAACCTCTTATTTTTTTCTCCTTAACCATTTTCCAATTTTATATGCCAAATCTTATCAAAATTTCTATTATATTTCCTTATATAAAATCTTTTCGGTTTCATTCCGCTTACCCCTCTGGTATCCTTTTTATATTCTTAACATTGAAATATCCAATTCGTCTTCGTATGTTTTCTATTTCGTATTTTTTTTACTTCTTCACATTTTCATCATTACTTAAACTTCTTCTTAGTCATCCTATTTCTTATATGTTTTTAATTTGATTTTTCTCCTATTTTTTGCATTTTAATATTATCCCATATACTTCTCAATCATTCATCACACATTAACTTTGTCCATTCCATTGTCAGCCAGTTAGCCGTCAACCATGTCGTCGTCCGGTCGCTCCACCACATCTGCAGCCGGTTTGGATTCTACGTCGACATCAACCATCGTTGGATATGCGCCACGGCCACCGCCACGTCGTCGCGCCGCCTCTGTTGCTGGCCAACAGCGCCGCTTCTCGAGCAGCAACAGTCAAGAATACGGAAATGGACACACGCCACGTCGTTCATTGGCTACTGTGGTGAGTGTTGTTTTTCTTTTTTTTTTATTAATATTCTTATAAAGATTTATAAACACATGGTTTCAATACGATAATGTGCAATAATTGTGAATTTTAAGCACGAACCTCTAATTATGAAAAACAAAATATTACATATTTGATGATGATAAATATTTTTACATTATTACATTCGCGGTATTTGGTAAAATTAAAATTCACTTTTACGAGTGATCTATAATAAATTAGTAATGTTTTGTGTAATGGAATTCTATATAATTGTCAGAATAAATTACATAGTAATTTTAGAAAAATCTCTATATAACCCTCAGTCAAGAATGCCAACTCCGTGTGTTAAATCTGATATAGTGTTTTTTATGCGATGTGAGATATGTGTGTCACGTGTGATGTTCATGTAACGTCCGTCATTTGTGAAGTTATGATTTTGTTTGGCATTTTTTGACTTATTTAAAAAAAATAGAATAGATGGAAAAATTTTAGTAATTTTCATCATTAGTTTGAACTATTTTATTTTCTGGTTAACCAAAAATCATTTTCTAGTTTATCGCTAAATTCTAAATGCTAAAAAAATAATTCAAAAGTAGTTTAGAAAAATCAAAATTAAATGACTTTAGATTAAAATTTCTTAAAAACAAATAGAAATATTAGCATAAATTTGTATATTAAAATTAGTTTTGACATCTAAAAGAAATATTGCGTTTAAAGTTTTTTTGGAAAACTAGTTTTGTAACGTAGTGTATTTAATTTATATTATGAAGTAGTTAAAAAGAGTGTAAAATTTCCATTGTCATTTTCTTAAAAACATTACATATTAGAAAATAAAAACCGAGTAAGCAGTCAAAATCAGCACCCAGTTATATAAAATTGATGTATACTAAAGGGTTTTTCAATAAGAGCGCCACAAAAGGTTTTTTCAAGGGTTTTTCAACAGGGACGCTACAAAAGTAGAGCGATGTATAGTAAAGGGTTTTTCAATAAGAGCGCTACAAAAGTTTTTTCAAGGGTTTTTCAACAGGGACGCTTCAAAAGTAGAGCGACAGGGACAGCAAACGACGCCATATTTCCTGCCGCTCTTTTGACATTTCTCTTCAGTAAGGTTTGCCATTTCATGATGGAAAGATATACGAGCCAACAACGAGTCGAAATTATTAAAATTTACTACCGAAATTCGAATTCGTGGCGTCGTTTGCTTTCCCTGTCGCTCTACTTTTGTAGCGTCCCTGTTGAAAAACCCTTTATAATTATAGGAAACAAATCTCGTTTTGTTAGTTTTTTTCCATTTTTTATGCTTTTTACTTTATTCCAAATATGTGCCGGAAATCTAAAAGATGTTTCAACAGCTGCTAAACGCTTGTCATAAACTTTTTGTGGGAAGCGTATGGCAAATTATCACATGTTATGAAATTTTCATGGATGATTCTCGGCATATTTGAGAACGGGTAGATAACAGGCCGATTTTGAAACTAACTCCGCCTTTGTATCCTCGAATTCTTTTAAAAATAAAAATTCTAAACTGCCTCGACACAGACAAAAAGTTTCTCTAGAGAAACCAATACAAAATTTCAGGCATTTTTCAAGAATATTTTGGGTATATTTCAGGAAAACACACAGATAAATGGAATATTTTGGGAAGTGTATAACAGGTTGTAACATTTTGTGGACAGATTCACGACATATTTTGGGAACGAAGAGAAAACAGACAGTTTGTGATACAAACTCCATCTTTGTCTGCTTTAAGTTTTTCGATATAACCGATTTCTGGCATTTTTAATGAATATTTGGGGCATATTTCCGACAAATACACAGATAATTGGAATATTTTGGGATGTGTATAAAAGGTTATAAAATTTTGTGAAATATTAATGGCAGATTCATGGCATATTTTGGAAACGGAGAGAAAAGAGACAAGGTGTTATAAAAACTGCGCCTTTGTCTGCTTCAAATCTTTCGATATAATGTTTCTAATCTGCCTCGACCCTGCAAAAACTCTATCAGGAGAAAGATCACATTTTGTATTTTATCATTTTAAAATCTAATATTCAAATTATAATTTTTGGTTTGGTTTTTTTGATTGGTAACCATGCTCTCAAAACCTTCCCATACTAATATTTCCAAAGTTATCTACTTTTATATAAAAATCTAGTAATCAAATAAACAATCAAATACCAAAATGATAAAGGCAGCAACATAAATGTGATTTTTTTTAAACAAGTTGGTTGGTAGTTTATGCTGAAAATGAACGTCTACTTATATAAAAAGTATTCTAAAAAAAAAAATATATACAAAAAATTTTCCAAAATATTCCCTATTTTAAACTTCTATATTCCAACTTTTAAAAAATCAACATTTGACATCAATACCTTAATCTAGAGCAAGAAACTTATAAATAATACAAAGTTTTTGGAGTCTATAAACAGCTTCACCTGCTTTAAAAAAAAAAAACGTTGCGTTGCTTAAAAAATTCCAAATTTCTTCAAGTTTTAATACTATCAAAACTTTGTTCTTCTTACTACGTTGCAGTGCATAAATAAAATAAAAAAAAAACATTTAAGTCTCTGCGTTATCAACTTTTAATTCTAATTATTCATAGAGCAAATAAAACCGCTCGCTGGTAAAGCAGTCACGACGTCTAATCTTATCAGCTTAAAATTTACTTTATAATTTGATGTAGATACATAATAACTAACTACTTTTTCTGTTGTATCAAAGATTTTTAAATCTTCCACATTCGTTTGTAAATTTCGACATTCACTTCAGTTTAATGTAGATAAAGCACATTAAATGTTGAGCACAAAGATTTCTTTTAAATAGTTTGTTTTTGATAAATTTATTATGGAATTAATTGGCGTTATATGAAGTACTAATTAAGTATATAACTGGTTAATTATTAATAATGCATTGTTGGCGCGTTTCATGTGAAACAATTTGCGCAATAAATCATTTTTGATAAAGCTATAATCACTCATATATATAAGGTATATAGTTCTATGTTTCTAGCCTCTGGTATTTTGTAAAACGCGGTGTTTTTGGGAAACGAATAATAAAAAAATACCTTTTTTATAAATCAAAATCTTGACACAAAAAGAAAAAAAAACACGGTTCGTTTGTTTGTTTTATAACAACCGTTTCATGTTACGGTTTCGTTTTCGGTTTTAATATTTATTGTCTATATTTTCAGTATTTGAGTTAAGCACTGAATTATTTTATTTATACGTTAAAGTTGCCAACTTGGAATTGAAATAGTAATTTCAACGAGATCTAATTGGTTTTTTTGTGTTCCGAAATTTTCCATACAAAATAAAAGTACTTCAAACTAGAGATGGGCGCGTGCCTGTTTTTGATGGCACGGGCACGCATTGATTAAGCTCGGGACTTTCAAAGACACGAAGAAATACGAAAAAATACGACAAAACACGAAAAAAGTACGGAAAGCATTTAAAGCAGACGAAACGTGAAAAATAATCCCGGAACAGTTTTGATTTTTGGAACCGGATTCGTTATTAAAAATGAGTGGAACCGGAACTGGAATTAGAACCAATACATTTTTTTCTGGTTCGAAGCGGAACCGATATTTTAAAAATCTCGGAGCCAGAACTGATATTAAAGTCCTTGTCAGGGAACGCAAAGAACCGGAATCGGAACCGTTATTAAAAAATGTATGGAACCGGAATCGAAACCCATTTAATTTTTTGGTTGGAACTGGAATCGGTACCGGAACCACAATCTTAAAAATCTTGGAACCCAAACCGGAATCGATATTCCAAATAATTTTAGTCCCTGTTATAAATAATTCAAAAATATATTGTGATACTGTTTTATTCTCTTTAATCCATAAGTAAAATTAAAACAACAGATTTTCAAGAAAATGTTAAAAATACCACGTAAGGGTTTTTTTAAATTTGGGGTAAAACCAAAACAAAAAAAAGTTTAATGGGCGCGTGCCTGATTTTAGAAGCGCGGACACGCACGAGAGCAACTAGCACGCGCGGAGCTTTGCACGCACTCAGATTTTCGGGCGTGACACGAAAAAAGCACGACAACGGCCCATCTCTACTTCAAACCCTTAAAGCTCTGCAAAACGAGTACAATTCGAGTTTTCTTGTCGAATAAAGGGTTTTTCAACAGGTACGCTACAAAAGTAGAGCGACAGGGACAGTAAACGACGCCATATTTCTTGCCGCTCTTTTGACATTTCTCTTCAGTAAGGTTTGCCATTTCATGATGGAAAGATATACGAAGTCGAATTTCGGTAGTAAATATTAATAATTTCGACTCGTTGTTGGCTCGTATATCTTTCCATCATGAAATGGCAAACCTTACTGAAGAGAAATCCTTGAAAACCCTTGAAAAAAACTTTTATAGCGCTCTTATTGAAAAACCCGTTATTTGAATTTCGATCGATTTTAATAAAAAAATTGATAAATATTAAAAATTTCTTTTACTATAATAGAATTGTTCAGTTAATTTTTCAAAATATTTTAAATTGTTATAAAATATTATATCAATTTTGAATATCGCTTTATTTTTTTATAAAAGTTTCGGTTTGAAACTTTAATACATTTAAACGAATATTGGATTCGGTAATTATTTCAATATCTGGTTAAAACCTTTTAATGTTTCGACAACTCGTAAGTGTTACAATGGAAATTTACATATTTATGGTTCCTCCGGTTCATGAAATAGATAATTAGCGTATTCACAGCTCGCCGTATTATAGTCTGGTATTCGTACCATGTGATATATGTATAGGGGAAAGGTCCGTAGGTTGGACATAGTTTTGTATTTGGCTATAACATTTTATGTACAAACAAGTTAGTGTATACCAATTTAAAGTGCATTTAATCTTTTATAGAAGAAACTTTTATGGTTACATACAAATTTAAAAAAATACAGCCTACTTTGTGAAGAACAAAAAAAAATGCAAAAAAAATTGGTCCGTAGGTTGGGCCACCACAAAAAAATCGTTAAATACCTTTTAAAAAAGACCGAAAATGAATTATTTTAATTATATTATCGTTTTTCAACCAATCTGTATTATTTATCATTTAATGGAACTTACAAAATCACAAACAGTGATTGTTATTCATTATTATATTTTATACGTAAATGTGAACCGAATACTCTAAATTGAAAAATCATTCAAAATTAACTAAAAATGTTTTAAACAGACACTCGTATATAAAAAAAAATCATTATGACACTTGCATTTGAGCAATTATTTGCTATGAACATCTTTGTGAGTACTTCTAATAATGAGAAAATGGGTGGCCCAACCTTGAGTGGTCCAACCTAAGTTTTTATCAAATTTTAAGAAAAAATTCTATATATTTTCTTTGCATCATATTTTCATAGAAAACTTGTTTACATTATAAAAAGGTATTCATGAAAGACATTTTAATGCATTTAACTTTGATTTTATAATGAAAATTAACCAACACTTGAAAAAGTTAACAAAAAACTTTTTTTTAGTACATTTTAGTATTCATGTGGATGAGTAATAAGCACTTCAAAGTTTCACGAAAAGTTTCAGTGCATTGTTACTTGAGATGTACCATTAAAACTTTAAGATTACCAGTGTAAAAAAACCAAAAAAGCGGTGGCCGAGCCTACGGACTGGCCCAACCTACGGACCTTTCCCCTATATGCGACATAATAACTCAGAAACGTCAATTTGTTTTTGCGTCCCTTATAAAAATGAAATACCACAACTGAGGCATATTTTTTGGTCGTATTTTAAATTAATACATACTGTAGTATAAATAAATGCATATGTTAGTAATATTTTTACATGTATCCTTAAGTTAAATAAATACAGAATATAGTCAAAATTAATGCAGATATAAAAAGCATTTATTTAAATTAAATTTATTAAATTTAAATTATTAAATGTTGTGCAAATGCAATAAATTTGTATAGTTATTTTTCATATAAAAACAACTACATCAATGTAGTAGAAACAAATACATTTGTTTCTGCGCATAAATCAAATACATATGTATTTACTTAAAAGACATTTTCTGTTTAAAAAATATTTTTGCGATGAAAATTTAATAATAACCAGATGGGAAGGTTTGATTACATAGGAAATTTTAAACTTGGTGTTATTATGATAGTTAGAATTATCAAAATTATAGTCGGTCTAAGCCGACTATAAATACCCTACACATATGTGTGGTTACCATTCAAAGTGGTAAATTGGTCACCAGGATATACGAATCCTGAAAATAATTACAAAATTTCAATCGCTGAAGAATTTCCATTCATTTGATATTCATATTTACAAATGGGTAGGTGTAACGAATTATAATAATAATAATAGTTTGGCGCTACAGTCCTGTTTAGAACTTCGGCCGAGCTCTCTCACCATTTTGAGCTGTGCGTGTTATATTTGTACTCAAATTGGTGGGACCTACAGTTTATTGCCGAATCCGAACGGCGGGTGAGAGCTTTTCATAGGCAATGTTTTACTCTCGTAGGTTTGCCATTTACTGCCGAGAGGTAGCGCGGTATAGAAAAATGTTTCTATGAAAAGATGTTGTTAGCCCCAGTCCAGGCTTGAACCGGGGACCTTTCGGCTCGCTGTCCAACGCACTAAACACTGAGCTACCGCGGCTACAATTAGAATTCCGATATTTTTTTTGAGAACCACAAGTCGTATCGACGGAAAACTTTATTTTCATATATTTGAGCATAACTTCAATATATATTTGACTAAAATAGTTTATCTAAGCACGTATACAATAAAATTGATCTGTAGATGTAAGTTTAATATGAGGTATTTGAATAGAAATGGTCATATCACAGGTCAGATCATGGACCGATCTGCCCAATTTTTTTCGCACATACAACGTAGGTATATAAGTAATCTAAATTATGAGTTTCAATTATGTAACTCTTCAATTGTTTAAGTAGTAGGGATTTCAACAGACAAACAGGCAGACGAACAGACAGACGGACATCGCTAAATCGACTCATGAGGTCACGCTGATTAAGAATATATATATACTTTTCCATACCGGAGATGCTTCCTTCTGGGTGTTACAAACGGCGTACCAAACTGAATATACCCTTTCACTCTTAGTGTAGGGTATAATAATAGTTTGGCGCTACAGTTTGTTCTGTATAGAACTTCAGCATCACCATTTGAGCCATGCGTGTTATATTTGTACCCAAATAATTGGGACCTATAGTTTATTGCCGAATCCGAACGGCGGGTGAGAGCTTTTCATAGGCAATGTTGGCAGTTGGGGCAGCTGGGGATCGAACCGCGGACCTTTCGGCTCGTAGTCGAACACACTAGCGACTTTTCGCTCGTAGTCCAACGCACTAACCAGACGAGCTACCGACGCTACAATTTAGAATAGTTAAATTTGCCATTTACATTACAGGGGAGAGTCATCAATGCTATTACATATTATTACTATTATTATTATTATTAATATTACCTGTCGTGTTTTCATAATCACAACATTTTCATCAGCTTCGGTTGACTTTCAAATGGCATCGACAATAACATTAACTAATTACACTGTCCATCAATTTTCTGGTACACATCAAAAAAATACCAAGTAAATTGAACCAAGAATTAAAACATCTCATCCATGAAATAAAACAATCAAAAGTTTTTCAGGTTCAAGTCATAATTACACTAAAAGAAAAATGCTATATTGGTCATCCATTGGTAACACTGAAAAGTCGGCGTATTTAAAAAAAAACATCAATTTATGGTATGAAATTTTAGAATATTATTTTAGTTTTTTTTTAATTTTTTTTTAATTTTTTTTAAATTTTTTTTTTCGACAGAAACCAAAAATAAAGTTCTGTCGGGCAGTGTTATAAATTAAAAAAAAAATTGTATAATTTATCAATTAGCTCTTTTTAACGTTCAATTAACGCCGCTATTCAATACTATTATTAGCAACATTGATTCAAACACACTTCAAATGAAAAATTCACAATTTGTCTAACCAATTCATCATCATTCCATGATAACAGCTGTATTTACAAATTGGATTACCATCTATCAATTGATTTGATTCGTTTAAATAAGTTAAATACGTCACCATTTTTTTTGTAGTTTACAGTAAAGTAATCACATTATTAGTTATTTGTTTCGTTGAATTTAGTTAGAGATCGGTTTTATAGATTATTCGTACTTGGCAGAACATGTAGCCGGTATTTTTTTGTTTTCCATTGAATTTCACAACAAACCTTTGACGTATGATTCATGTTAACTATAACGAGCTTTTATGAAATGGTTTTTAATATACACTGGCCATGCAATTTCTTTTTTTTTTGTTTTATGTATTTACTTTGTAAAGAGAAAATTGTGATTTCAAAATAAAATGATTCTATAAATAGTTAAAAATGTAATATTAGAAAATTTTACATATTTAGAATTTAGGTACGAACTATCTATGCACTAGGAAATTAAAATTTTCACTCAAAATTTAATTTTTCACTAACAATTCAATTTTTTACTAAAAATTAAATTTTTTCACTAAAAATTAAATTTTTTCACTAAAAATTAAATTTTTTCACTAAAAATTCAATTTTTATTAAAAATTAAAATTTTCACTAAAAATTAAAATTTTCACTAAAAATTAAAATTTTCACTAAAAATTAAAATTTTCACAAAAAATTAAATTTTCACTAAAAATTAAATTGTACACTAAAAATTAAATTTTTCACTCAAAATTAAATTTTAAACTAAAATTAAATTTTTCATTAAAATTCAATTTTTGACTATTTTTATTCATTTTTTCGCTAAAAATTCAATTTTCACAAAAAATAAAATTTTGCACTAAAAATTCAAATTTTCACTAAAAATTCAATTTTTTCACTAAAAATTAAATTCTTCACTAAAAATTAAATTTTCACTTAAAATCCAATTTTTCATTTAAAATTCAATTTTTCACTAAAAATTAAAATTTTCACTAAAAATTCAATTTTTCACTAAAAATTAAAATTTTCACTAAAAATTAAAATTTTCACTAAAAATTAAAATTTTCACTAAAAATTAAAATTTTCACTAAAAATTAATTTTTTCTCTAAAAATTAAATCTTTCACTAAAAATTAAATTGTTCACTAAAAATTAAATTTTTCACTAAAAATAAAAATTTTCACTAAAAATTAAAATTTTCACTAAAAATTAATTTTTTCTCTAAAAATTAAATTTTTCACTCAAAAAATTAAATTTTTCACTAAAAATTAAATTTTTCACTAAATATTAAATTTTCACTAAATTTAAATTTTTCACTAAAAATTAAATTTTTCACAAAAAATTAAATTTTTCACTAAAATTAAATATTTCTCTAAAAATTAAATTTTTTTCTAAAAATTAAATTTTTTTCTAAAAATTAAATTTTTTTCTAAAAATTAAATTTTTCACTAAAAATTAAATTTTTCACAAAAAATGAAATTTTTCACTAAAAATAAATTTTTCACTAAAAATTAAATTTTTTACTGAAAATTAAATTTTTCACTAAATTTAAATTTTTCACTAAAATTAAATTTTTCACTAAAAATTAAAATTTTCACTAAAACTTTAATTTTTCACTAAAACTAAAATTTTCACTAAAAATTAAAATTTTCATTTAAAATTCAATTTTTCACTAAAAATTAATATTTTCACTAAAAATTAAAATGTTCACTAAAAATTAATTTTTTCTCTAAAAATTATTTTTTCTCTATAAATTAAAATTTTCACTAGAAATTAATTTTTTCTCTAAAAATTAAATTTTTCATTAAAAATTAAATTTTTCATTAAAATTCAATTTTTCACTATTTTTATTCATTTTTTCGCTAAAAATTCAATTTTTACAAAAAATAAAATTTTGCACTAAAAATTCAAATTTTTACTAAAAATTCAAATTTTTACTAAAAATTCAAATTTTCACTAAAAATTAAATTAATTTTTAATGAAAAATTAATTTTTAATGATAAATTAATTTTTACACTAAGAATTAAATTTTTTTTATAGAATTTATTATTTTTTAAATATTTAATTTTTACATTAAAATTAAATTTTTAACTAAAAATTAAATTCTTCATTAAAAAATCGAAATTTTCAGTAAAATAAGTTCGGAATTAATTCAGAAAACTTGTTTTCCAATATTTATTTTCTTTAATTCTATAATCGCAGAGTAGGAAACATTAATTATTTAATTTGTACTTATCGGTACCATGTTCATTATTTTTTATATAATATTTTTCTAATATAACTCGAAGCAAAAATTAGCATTAAAATTAGACGAGTCATCAGTTATATGAAATACTGGGTTTTACCACAAATGGTTATCTAATCATTTATTATAATCTGTATAAAGTTACAAGCGAATAAGTTGTTTATCGAGTAACTAATTGAAGAATGCATTAATTTGTAGAAAAGTCATTACAAATGTCTATTTCTAGAATAAGTTGGCATATTTATGCAGCAACTATATTTAAATGGAATAAATATAAATATGGAACGATACGTTTATGGTTGTTTATTTTTTTGTTTTATGGGAAAATATCTTTGACAAATAGATTAAGAAATTTTCTTTGCTTTTAATTAAATACAGCATGCTGTAAAAATAAATGCAGTATTATCTACTGATTTGTGAAATATGTATATCATATGTATTCATTTTTTTACATTTTTATAAATTTCAATAAAGATAAAATGTAGTAAAAGTAAATGCAGATGTTGTTATATATCTACGTAAATTCAAAAATGCAATAAATTTATGTTCTTGTTTTTCATATATTCATCATGTAATAAAAATAAATACATTTGATTTTGGACGTAAATCAAATATTATTTAAAATATATTTATTTGTTTTTAAAACAATTTTAGAGAATACATAATTTTGGATTGCTTTTAAATAAATACAGAATGCAATAAAACTAAAGACAGATGTAGTGTTTTTTTTTCTAAATATTAAGAAAATTTAAATAAATATAGAATGTAGTAAAAATAAATGCATATATAGTATTTTTTCTCGATTTAGATAAATAAATAAATAAATAAATAAATAAATAAATAAATAAATAAATAAATAAATACAGAATGCAGTAAAACTAAATGTAGTTTTTTTCTACATAAATAAATACAGAATGTAGTAAAAATGCATGCATATATAGTAATTTTTCTCGAATGAAATAAAAACAGAATGCTGTAAATATTTTATATAATTTTATGGGGGATTTCAAGAAGTGTGTTGCCCATCCCTGTCTTAAATAAAGTACATATCATATTTGAAATAATTAATTTCCACATGTTAGTAGTTATTAAACAAAATGAAAAGTTCAAGTTCGAATAGTTGCAAACAAAATGTCTGGTATGTGTAAAATAAAACTCTGCATTTTAATTGCATGTTTCACATACGCCATGCGGTACTAAAAAACAGAAAAACACTAAAACCACTACAAACATTATTTAATTGGCAGCGTAACTTTAGCCTTGATCATCATTTTACAAGTCAATTAAAAGAAAAACTACCACCAACAGTAACAACAACGTTAATAATACCAAAAACAATACCAACAACAATAATAAGAGCAACTAAAAGAGCAACTACAAAAAAATAATAATAAATACAAACCTCATAAAGACTCAACATACATTCAATACTCCCCAGAAATAAATAGTGCCCCTCTCTCTCATTCCCCAAAATAAAATCAGCTGTTTTTTGTTTTCTTTTTTTCTGCATGTGAGAGCCTAGCAATACCAAGAGCCATCGTGAGCGCACTCAGCAAAAGCAAGAGTCGTTGTTAGTCCATG
This sequence comes from Dryomyza anilis, assembly GCA_951804985.1. Lineage (NCBI taxonomy): Eukaryota > Metazoa > Arthropoda > Insecta > Diptera > Dryomyzidae > Dryomyza > Dryomyza anilis. Next base: position 80,841,358 of record OX638134.1, on the reverse strand, counting down.
TTGGATGAGCGATAGCGTGAGCGAGCGAAAGAACGATTGAGTTGATGTTAGTTGCGGGGCATTGTTATAATTGCACCAGTGGTGGCCCAGTCTTGGTCCGAATTGAACGAACGAAAAAAGCTTCGTGTATCCAACTTGACGAACCCAACAAAAGCTACTCGCTGCTTGCTCCCCATTAACACTAACACCAACCAAATCAAATATGCTGCTCAACTTGCACTTACACACAGTCAACAACAACAACAACAACAACAACAGCAGCAGCATGAGTTCTGCGCCAAGTGTCGGAGAGTCGGTGAGAATTATCATAGGGATGCCATTATTCATTTTCAAAATAACAAAATAGAATATAAAAATAGATTATAGATTACTTTCTAATCCCATACTATTTTCAAATTTAAATGTCGAAAACAAAAATATCTAAAAAAAAGTGGAAATGAAACCTAAGGATGTCGTAATACAATACATAAAATTATGTTCGAAAATAATGTTGAAAATTATCTCTCATTTATTTCAAGTTAATGAGAGATTCATTTATTATACCTTAAAAATTTTTCAGTAATTTTTCAGTTCATGGATGAAGGCCATGGGTCAAGTTTAGAGCATACGACGTACATTTTCCAAATACTTGTTATATTTGTTTTAAATGGAGACCTACGGAGTTTCTAACATTTCTCGTTCAAGGCAATCGATACGATATGAAAATTGCATTTCAACAATCTCATATTTCGATATTTTAATTTTCGAAATTATTTGCTCCTATATAAATGTTTCAAGTTTCAAGGTTTTTGACATAATTTACTTTTAAAATTTTTGTTCCGACTAAAATTGTTGCGGCGTTCTAAGGTTTTTAAAATTTCACTTTTTTTCGACTTATCGTATCCCTGTAGTGTAACGAACTAGTTGAATACTAGTATTGGTCTAGTTCTCCATAGACACTCAACTAGCCCGAATTCGATCCCATTTTCATACAACTCTGCAGTGTAACGGACTAGTTGAATACTAGTATTGGTATAGTTCTCCGTAGACACTCAACTAGCCCGAATTCGACCCCATTTTCGTACAATGAACTGTAATTTTTTCAATGCTCATGTCCTACGATGTGTCAATTGTCCCCTCTTGCATTACATTTAAGTAGTTTTTAAACCAGTCTATAGACTAACTTTTTACAGTCAGTCTATAAACTAGTTTTTTTAATCCCTCTCTAAACTGGTTAATATTTACCAGTTGAAACACTAGAGCTGTAAGCTATTCGACGACAATTGACATAGTCAAACGCATCAAAATCTATGTTTTCGCTGCCTAGTTCATGTGAACCGAATGGACGAAATTGCTCCAGTCAAGAAAGCTTGTAAAATGAGACTTGATGGTGGTCAGCGTAGGAGAGAGCGATTGGCTCGTCTTGTTATCAGGTTTTTAAAATACGTTATTTGTTAAATTGTACAAGTCCATGGCGGAAAGAAATAAAACAAATCGCACGATGGAACCCACAATAAAGTTAAAAAGAAAGATGTTTCCTGCAAAATAGATAAATGAAATATAATTTGTATTTCATAATTTATTTTGTTTTTGACAATTTTGAGACGTTCCTCTACGAACAAATTTTTGAACTGTTTTTCTCTGCATTCATTTTAACTAGGTACCGAACTAGAAACATGGTTACTAATATGAATACTAAATATTTATGCTACTAGTTTAGATTTCACTGCAAGGATGGATCCCTTTTAATATCTATGCGAAAATGTATGAAGCAGATTCAGTAACTCACAATGTTTAAAATTTTTATTGTGTGTTAAATTCAATTCAAATAACAAAATTGTTCAGAACAAATACATAAACGTAGTAGATTTCATTGCATTCAGTAAAATCTTAACTTGTTAAATTTGAATTATTTTAATCAGGGACTAAAACTCTTAGGAATATCGGGTTCGGTTCTAATCAAAGAAAAAAAATCATATGCAATGTTTTACTCTCGTAGGTTTTCTATTGACTGCCGAGAGGTAAAGTTGAATAGAAAACCTTTTCTATGAAAATATGTAAATCGAATCCGAGACTTATCAAACAGTCGTACAAAACAGAGACTTTTGTCTCATAGTTCAACGACAAACCAATCGAGACAAACCAATCGAATGTTTATTATTCAGTAAACTTAATAAAAACTATTTATAAAAAAATTAAATGCCATTAGATTTTTCATTAACGATGATGAAATAATTATTTTTTTTTTTTGGAAAAAATTGGATTTTTACGATACTACTGAGGTCCACTGCTGTATTCAGCTGGCAACCCTAAAGGGTGACCAAAGAGCGCTGTGGAGAGTCGTCCATGTCAGATGACATTTTCCCAACAACGATTTTTTTTATTGTAATTCGATTTCATGCCATGAACAAACAACGCTGCGGTTCCGAATCAAATCGAAACGTTCAGTAGTTTAGTTTAGAAGAAGACGATAACGCGTCGGACGTGTTTTGCTGCAGCAGTCGAAACGCAGCTCTGCTCTGAACGGCGTTGTTAAATACCTACATATTAGTGGTTTTATTTTGTTGTGTTGTGTCGTGTCGTCGTTGTTGTTTTGCACGAAAAATTCCTGTGTTACACACACTCACCCATTCACTCGCGAAGAGCTCTTCATTTGTGTGTCGGCGGGCAGCATTGCGCGGCGCGTGTTACTGTGTTTGAGCTGCGAACGCAAATTGCTCCACTGTAGTGTGTATTTGTGTATTTTAGCACTTAAATGTGTTAATCAGAAGCAAAAAATAAAATAAAATGGAAATATTTGCTATCAAAAGAATTTTTATTCAATAGTTGAAAATAAATCTACAAAATTGTGTTTAAATTTAACAGAAAAATCAAAATTAAACGAACAAAGTTTGACGAGTTGAAAATAAATCGTATTTGGAAAAATATATTGAACATTTTTTTAATTAAAGAAATTATTGTGTTTTGTGTAAAAAATAAATTTTAAATACATTTTTTATAAATTAGAAATTTAATAAATTTTAATTTATGCAATTAGTGTCAAAAATAAATAAAAGTTTTATTTAAAAATAGCACATCAAAAAATTAATAAATAATAAAACGCCGCTTTAAAGCTGCTTCAAACCAGTTCTGTGTTGAAAAAGTTTTCTTTTTTGTGATTCGACTGCAAAATTCACGTTTTTTGCGGCAGCAGAATTTTACGCCGCCGAAAAATTACTTCATCGTCGCCGACGCCACCGTCTTTGTTCTCCCTTTTTGTTCGTTGTACGTTGTTATTGTCTACTACTACTTTGTAGTAATATTTACTACATTTTTGTGGGCTGCTCACTACATCTTTCGCTGTTTTTTCGTGTGTGTTTTGTTCGTTTCGCGCTGCGTTCGGTCGGTGGCTTTGGTCAGTTTCATAATTCATCAAGACCTTGCCTATTAAACGCTTCGAAACATGGCTGAGGCGGCCCCTGAAGATGCTCCCGAAATTCACGGTTACAGTGATGTAAGTAATCTGCTCAATTTATAACAAACCCGACCTTTCCATGCTATTTTTATTTTTTAATTTTTTTTTTCCTACTGTTCGATATCACTTGAGGCCCCCTCTATTTATCTGTTTTTGTTCATTTCTTTGCCACTATCATCGATTTCTAGTTAGCTGCATATTCGTCGTGCTGCGGTTTTTTCTCTTTTTTTTGTTATCTCCTATATTTTGGCTTTAGATTTTTTTTACATTAAGTACACCATGTACTCACGTCATGTACTTGTATTGCTTTAATTTTCACATTACGTTACTCTCGCGCGTTCTTTGGCCCACTCTCTCTGTCTCTTTCAACGTATTCGCTACTCTGTGTCAGTTTCAGACTCGTTCAGAGCTGCCAAAGCATCATAAATTAGATCTGATTAATAACAATTTGGGTTTTCAAAATTAAACAATTATCGTAGTCCGTTTCCGTTTAGTAATTTTTCATTTTCAAACCCGTTGATAAAATGAAATAATACGTTCTAAAACCGTAACCACACAAAATTTTAAATCTAAAAATGTTACTTTTAATTTAAAAAATAAAAAAAAAATCTAATTTTCTGAATAAATTAAATTATTTCTCTTTTCATTGTTTGTACTTAAAACGTTTTAAAACCGGTATTAAATCGTAACCATTTATAACTTTGTATAACGGTAACGGTTTTAATACGTACATTTAACACATACACAAATTTAACAAACGAAAAATTAATATTACGACATGATCGACATTTCAAATCCATCGAATTTTTTATGTTTCAAAAGTCAATTTTTAAAATTCAAATAATATTTAATAGCTCAGTAAAAAATTAACGAATTAAATTTGATTTTTGTTGTCAAGATTTACAAATTTCAATTTCGTCCCAAAAATAAACTCAACTACTACTTACTCCCTTATATCGTAAAACGAAACGAAGTGATTCGTCAAAAAAACGTCCGAAATTCCAGTAACAGATTTTTTTTGCATTAAATGAAATAAAAACGACGATGAAATGAACAAATAGACCACCTAAATGTATTTAATAATAACAAAGACTTAATAGGTTCTGATCAGCTCTTTTATGGTAATTTTATTTCGATTTCGAAACCTAATAATTTAGATACAAAAAATCTCTTAGGTCCCATTTTTCAGTGATAGTTTAAAATTAGTTTAAATCGCATTATTAAAACGTTCATAGTTCCTAAACAAACTTCCGTATATCTTTAAATTTTGCAGTTATACAGACCAGTGCTGTCTGCATATGTGGATTTTTTAAATTTTTATTGGGTTTTATTGGATTTTTTTTATTTGTTAGGATTTATCGGTTCTTAAAGTTATTCCTTCCCACCCTTTCGTTGCCGAGAACTGCTGTATAACCTTTGGTTAAAACATACTTTGTGGAAAAAATTCACAGTCTTGGATCTGGAAGCCGTTTTCTTACATATACTAAATTCAGTCATATGGGCGAAAAAATGAAACAGCCCAAGTGCCTGATCAAATCTATTTTGAATGTCTTCTTTATAACAGGAAAGCTCTTCAGAACATAATAGATTTAATCAATAACTACCGCATAAAGAATGGCTTAGAATTGGCTTGAATTAAATACATAGTTAGACTACATCCAGCTATTAATATTGTTACAAAAATTCAGTATACGAAAAACTGTTTTACAAGTTCGAATCTCTGGATTGTGTACAAAATAAAACACACTTATGTTTGTTTTAAATTATAACAATTAACTTTATTAATTCACTTTAGTAAACAACTTTACTAATAACAAATTATAACAACTGCTGCATGTACACAATTTAACTTGACATTTATTACACGAGATGCACTCGACCACTTTACAATCACTACTGAAGTGCTGTGCCTCAGATGCGGCGGCATTATATACTGCAGGCATCAGTTTGACACGTTTTCACAAGCTTCGGCTTGTTTCGAGAACCTTCTACTCGTTTCGCATGTGTTTTAATGTGCTGATCTTCCATCTCTTTCTCGCACATTGCATAGTGCGCTGAATGATCTACCGTCTCTTTCTAACACATTGCTTAGTGCGCTGAATTGTCTTGCGTCTCATTTATTATTGTTGATTGCTTGCACAGTGGAGCAAATTATCGCTTTTCGTAACAATATCATTAAATTATTTGGATCTACATAAAGTCCTATGTTGGCTAATATAATCATTTCATTGTTAACTTCATCCAGCAGTGGTAAAAAAAATTGTTTTCGATTTGGTGGTTTATATCCAATTCTTATATTTTCAAAAAATAAATCGTACTCTGAAGACCACTAATTTATTTCATAAGTTATAATTCGAAAAATGTACAAAAATCAATAAAATCCAAAAAAAAAAAATCAAAAAAGTAAAAAAAATCATGGATTTTTTTAGGTGGATAAATGGTATAAAAAATGCAATGGAGAAAAAACCCAGCCCTGATACAGACAGATAGTAATTAATTAATTTGACATTTTAAATATTTGTGATATGTTGACTATAGACTTTAATTGCAACAAGTTTAAACTACGTTTAATTTGAAAACGCGACTGAAAAACTGAGTTATTTATTATTCATAAAATGTAATTATGGCAACTCTGTAAAATTCTCTTGACTTCTTTCTGCATTATTTCATTAACTATTTTTATTTTTTAGTTATGCTTCCGTAATTTTTTTATAGTTTTTATTTTTATTTTTGTTTTGTAATATTATAATTTTTCTCTAGGTGACGTTTTAATTTGCGTGGCGTAGAATTTGTTTTGTCTTTAAAAGAATTATTTTTTCGTTATCATAATACAAATGAGTAATAACTTTATTTTAATATTTTCACAACTATATTTAATTATAAAACCTCCATTATATATTTAAACACAAACAAATAATGTGTTTATGTTTATCTAATGATGAGCATTATATCACATTCGTCCCTGATCAGATATAATCCTGATTGGGGTTGACTAGGGTAAGAATAATTTCAAATCCACGAAGACTTGGACCATAATTTACGAATAATTTGATACTAAATTAATTCTGATCAGTTATTCCTAAAATCAGTATTATGTTATTTATTTGGAATATTATTAAAAATCTTCAATTAATTCTATCTTAATAATAAAATGTGGTTAACAAAGTTATTCTAATTATATAATATATTCTCATAAATAATTATTAAACTAATATTTTAAGAAATAATTGATAGTAACCTCAAATAACGCCAATGATCTGTTAGTCTGATCATTGCCACCTTTAAAGTTAGGCAATTCTGTTCAGATAATGATTTCATCCTAAACTAAATTTCCAGTCGGTTAACGTTCTAAACATCGATTATATTTTTTTTTAGTTTTAATCTACTTCTTTATTTCCGAAAGTTACTAGTCTAATCTAACATTTTAATCTCAATCACTTTTGCAATAAACGTTAACTTAATCCGTATCATAAATTTAAATTTTAACTTTCTTTTCATATTCTTCTTGTACTCTGCATTTATTTATTTAATTGATTTAATTGTTTTTTGTATAATTTATACTTGAATGCATACTACGAATGTAATTTTAATTTTAGTATTATTTCACTCTATGCTAATTGTACTAAATTCGTTGTTTATTTTAAAATACGATTTTTCAAGTATTCATTTTTTTTTTCGTTTCACTAAATATTATTTTTATATTTCATTCACATGCCATTATAAGAAAATATTTGCGTTTTTCATAGCATTGCTTTTGATACTGAACAAAAATTTTTTCAAACGTGCGCAATTTATAAATATTATTATTTTTTTTTTAATTAGTATTCCATGCGGTTTTGGTATTAAATGTTTGTATCGAGAAAATTATATGCAATAATATAGGAAAAATTTAGAAATGCATATTTTATTTTCATTAACAAACAACGTTTATGAATTCTACTTATTATATTTAATACTTTAATTAGATTGTAACGTTATAACATTTATTGCAGGCGTAAAGAGATTTTATTGTTTTGTCAGTTCTCGTGTATAAAACCTTATCAGTTATAATTTTTATATCTAACAGGAAAATGACGAATTCAAAAAATGCCTATCTGGGAAAGTACTTCCCGTGATTGATTGTTGAAATTTAATATTTGATATTGCTTTAAATGGGGTTAAAAACACTAAAATATATTAGATAAATTTAACTTCCTATAGCTATAAGTTCTTTCTGAGTTTGGAATGCTCGAAAATACATAAAATTGAAATTAATTTAATGAATTATTATTCAATGTTATGTATTTATTTTTTTATTTATTTATTTATTTATTAATATTTTGCAGTGTTAACAATTATGGTTTCCCATTATTTTTTGTATTTAGTCTTTTAGAAAATAGATGTATTTTATAATATAAATTTTTATAGTATAAATATCATTTAAGTTTCAACAACTTTTTTTTGTGTATGAACAGTTTGCAAATACCTTCATTTCAAATCTATATAAAGACTTATTCATTAATATTATATATATATTTTTTTATTATTACGATGTAGTTTAACAATGAAAGGTCGTTCGTAATTTTGATGAACACTCTTTCAGTGTCTGGACTATTCAAAAATACCCAAAATTTTCATAAATTTGATGAATTTTTATGTATTTTTTTTCATTAATATGATGAAATTACTGCAATGTTTATAATGTCGGAAAATATATAAAATTCAATTCGATTTGATGAATTAATCATCACTATTGTGTATTTTTTATAATTATAATGAGTTTTGATACTGATTGCCCATCTATGAAATTAATATTGATTTAATGAATTATTCATTAATATTATGGATTTTTCATTAATATGATGAATTTTTCAACAATGAATAGTCGTTCATTATATTGATGAATTTTTTTATTGGTTTAATGAATTATCCATTAATATTATGTATTTTTTCATTAGTATGATGAATTTTCAACAATGAATGGTCGTTCATCATATTGATGAACACTCTTTCATTGACTGGATTATTTGAAAATACCTAAAATTCTAATAAATTTGATGAATTTTTATGTTTTTTTTTTTTCATTAATATGATGAAATTACTGCAATGTTTATAATGTCGGAAAATATATAAAATTCAATTCGATTTAATGAATTAATCATCACTATTATGTATTTTTTTAAAATTATCATCAATTTTGATATTGACATTCATCATTTTGCTGATTGCCCATCGATGAAATTAAAATCGATTCAATGAATTATTCATTAATATTATGTATTTTTTCATTAATATGATGAATTTTCAACACTGAATGGTCGTTCATCATATTGATGAATTTTGTACAATTTTGTATTCGTATTTAAACATGGTTTATATTTGCTTAAAATTCCTATAATATATATTTGATTATGTTACAAGTAAACCCCATTATAAAAATGTAACACCATACCATATTCACATTCACAAATTAGCGCGGCCTTTGGCGTGTGCAAAGGCACCTCAATCAATTAGCCAAATAACACTTAACCAACAACTTGCATTAGCCAGATAACAAGCGTGACCATCGATCCAACAGCGCCCGCCGCCGCACACTATTATTACAAATATCATTTAACGTTATTATAAAATTTTCGAAATTACCCGGCATTGTTGATAGGGTCTAAAAATAAGCATTCCCTTGTGGTGGGTGTGTGGGTGGATGGATGGATGGAGTAACTAAAATAAATACAAAATAAACTAAATTTGTGGAATTTTATATAATTAATCATAAATACTACAAATAAACACACCAAGAACAACATAGTTTTCTTTGAAATTAAATAATACAACAAATAAAAATTATACAAAAAATATATAAAAACAAAAAGCAGATAAAACCAAAAGTCACATAACAAAATTCAATAAAAATACACACAAATTCGATAAGAATGTTTATCAGATGCTACTTTCAGTGGTAGCATAAAACCAATTAATACCAGGGAAGTCATTAAACTATAGACAGATAATGAGCAGTTTATGAGAAAGCTTTATTTTATATGTTATTTTTATGAATTTTTAAAATCAAATATGTAATATTTATTTTTTCAAGAGTTCAAGGGCAAAATATATTGTATTTATATTAAATTCTTGCTAATATAATGTACTAAATACCATTTGAAAAAATGCCAAAACAGCATATACCATGTGGAAGATTGTAGTTAGTTTTGGAACATGCATGGAAGTTGGTGTGTGAGGTTCTACAAACTACATTTTGTTGTTTTTGTAGTTATGATTTCATAATCCGATGCTTCGGTTCTTATACGGCACAAAATGGTCTCGTGTCCAGCATGATTAGAAATGTTCGTTTGAATTTCGTTTAATTCCAAATTAAACCGCAACGTCAATTACATGGCTAATACAATTTTGAAATACAGTCGACAGTTTGGACTAGATGATTTGGTTCTAAAGTAATTATCATAGTTTTTGGATTTTTAATTATGATTTTTTTTTAATATTAACCAGAAAAGTATTAAAAAAAAAAATTCAAAATTTTTATTATGAGCGAATTTTCAGTGAAAATTTTAATTTTAAGTGAACAATTCAATATTTATTGAAAAATTTAATTTAATTGATTAAAAATATAATTAATAGTGAAAAATTTGAGTGAAAAATTAAAATTTAAATTCTTAGTTAAAAATTTAAATTTTAGTTGAAAATTAAATTTTTAGTTAAGAAGTGAAAAATTGAATTTTGAGTGAAGAATTTAATTTTGAATGAAAATATGTATTTTAAGTGGAAAATAGTTTTTTTTTTTAAATTGAAATTTGAGTGAAAAATAGATTTTTTTTTTAAATGGAATTTTATGTTATAAATGGAATTTGTAGTGAAAAATTGAATTTTTGAATAAAAATTTGAATTATAGTGAAAAATTAAATTATGAGTGAAAAATTGAATTTTCAGTAAAAAGTTGAATTTTGAGTGAAAAATTAAATTTTCAGTAAAAAAAAATAATTTTGAGTGGAAAATTTCCTTTTGAGTGAAAAATAGAATTTTGAGTGAATATTTGTTTTTTTTTTAGTTGAATTTTGAGTGAAAACTTATTTTTTTAAAATGAAATTTTTGGTGAAAAATTAAATTTTTGAGAGAAAATTTGAATTATAGTGAAAAATTGAATTTTGAGTGAACATTTGAATTTTGAGTAAAAAATTGAATTTTGAGTGAAAAATTACATTTTGAGTAAAAAATTGAATTTTGAGTGAAAATTTGTATTGTAGTAAAAAATGGAATTTTGAGTAAAAAATAATTGAGTGAAAATTTCAATTTTGAGTGAATATTTGAATTTTTGAGTGAGCATTTGAATTATAGTGAAAAATTGAATTTTGAGTAAAAAATTGAATTCTGAGTGAAAAATTGAATTTTTAATGAAAAAAGTCGTATTTTTTTTTTTGTAAAAATTTAGATATCTGGTGAAAATTATTATTATTTTTTTTAATGAAAAATTGAATTTTAAGTGACCCAGATAGCAAAATGCTCGCATTGTGCCCGCACTGTGAGCGCACTGAGTAGCAATTGCGACTCAATACGCTCGCACTAGTGCGAGGCATTTGTGAGTCGCATTTGATCATCAATATAGTCGCACGAGTGCGTACAAAATTTTCAAAATCAGTAGCATGAGACGCATATGCGCCTTCAGGAGCACACCGCAAATAATTGAGGCGATCTATATCCATGCCGCTGTGCCTTGTGAAGTAGTTGAAGTTCTCCGTTGTTGTGGATATTGTAGCTGTTGTCTTTGAGGCCGTCTTTAGTCCCTCTCCTGCAAATTTCTTAGTTTATACCAAACGCTAAATATTAAAAAATAAAAACTTACTTGAAAATGAAGGGAAACACGGCCAAACCAGAACATGAATCTTCATAATTTGCTTGTTTATTTTTTGTTAGTGAAAGCAAATGCAATTTGAAAAATCGATCTTTCAAATTTGTACTTGTGCGACCGATTATATTATTTTTTTTAATTTTTCAGTGCTCGAACTATGATCTCACTACACAATCACGTCGTGCGCCTGCACTAATGCGAGTTTTGTGAATTTTGTGTGCTCGCACACTGTTCTCACTTCGCACTCATGTAGTGCGCCCGCATGTCGCGTGTTGATTATGCTCGCATATAGCTCGCATGACGTGAGCCCGCACGATATGATTTTTTTGTGCGACGCACGTTTGCTATATGGGTGAAAAATTATTTTTTTTAGTAAAAAAATCGATTATTTTTAAAATTTAATTTTGAGTGAAAATTTTAATTTTTAGTGAAAAGTTAAATTGTGAGTGAAAAATTGAATTTTTAGTAAATTGAATTTTGAGTATTAAATTGATTATTTTAAAAATGGAATTTGCAGTGAAAATTTGATTTTTTAGTTAAATATTAGTTAAACATTTAATTTTTTTATTGAATTTTTTAATAAAAATTAAAAGTTAAATATTATGAAACTGAAAAAAAAATGTTTCATGTAAAATATTCAATTTTGAGTAAAATTTTCTTTTTATTATTTTTACTGAGTACTGTAAAATACATTTTCTGCAAATGTTTGAATTTGCATAAATAACTAACTTATTTAACATTTACAGAACATTCAAACTGTTCGTAAAGTTAACTCAAAAAAAAAAAACTTTGACCTAAGTAAACATTTCAAATATTTTGAGCAATTGCCAACTTTCATAATTGAATTTCTGCCAAATTAAGTGGCAGATTTACAACTCAAAATTCTTGTTCATTTCATTCGTTCGTTCGTCTTTTAATTTATTTTAGCTTTTAACATTAACTAAATGGTGTGGAAACTTTTGATGACATCCTCAACAGATTTTGTTTTTTTTTTGAATACTATTCAAATTTTACAACTAAAAAATAAATAATTCATATTTTAATAGTTCTTGTTACATTTCTTTTTAAAGACTCCTCTATCATATCGCGTTGTTTGTATAAAATATAAAATTTGTTGATTAAATATTCAAGCATATTCAACTCTATTGCCTTGATTTTTTACATTTTCCTCCTTACTTCCTTTGTCTGAATAAATATGACTGACGAACGGACGCTCATGTATTTGCATTGACATCAACAATGGAAAGTCCTTCATGTCCCTACAACAATAACAGTTATTTGCTTTACAAAATAAATGTATTTGCATTGCAAATTATTTGTTGTTTTATGGCACACTTGACCGGCATTTAATGATTCAATTGCTGAATGGCACTGACACATACAATTGAAAATAAATCTGTTTGAATTATTTTTTCTTTGAATTGTTTTTATTCTTTTTAAATACATTTTTAATCTTTTCGTAATTTTTCATTAAAGAATTTAATAAATTCTATGTTTTTATTCATGTTTCTGTCCCATGTGTCATTCTTTATTCAAACTCATTACTCAATTTCTCATTTAAAACTTTATTGAATTCTCCATAGACTTTCTAATTCAATTCTTTATTGAATTTCAGATTAATTTTTAGATAAAATTCTTCATTGATTCTTCATTATATACTTCAGTTTAAGCTTTATCAAATAAACTATTAAATGCATCAAAGTATTCATTAAAATATTTATTTTATACTTGTTTAAACTCCTTATTAAATTTTTTATAGCACCCTTCATTAAATTCTTTAATAAATTCATTATTAAATTTGTATACTAAATTCTTTGTTGAATTCTTGTTTTGGACTCACATGTCATTCCTTATTCAAACCTACAATTGTCATTCGATTAGTCATTGAATTATTATATTCATTTTTATATTTATTAAATTCTTTATTAAATTCTTTATTAAATTCTTTATTAAATTCATTATTAAACTCTTCATTAAATTATTTTTGAATTCTTTATTAAATTCTTCATTAAATTCTTTATTAAATTCTTTATTAAATTCTTTATTAAATTCTTCATTAAATTCTTTATTAAATTCTTTATTAAATTCTTTATTCAATTCTTCATTAAATTCTTTATTAAATTCTTTATTAAATTCTTTATTCAATTCATTATTAAATTCTTTATTAAATTATTTATTAAATTCTTTATTAAATTCTTTATTAAATTCTTCATTAAATTATTTATTAAATTCTTTATTAAATTCTTTATTAAATTATATTTAAATTCTTTATTAAATTAATTATTAAATTCTTTATTCAATTCTTTATTATATACTCTATTCAATTCTGTATTAAATTTTTTATTAAATTCTTTATTTAATTCTGTACTAAATTCGTTATTAAATTCTTTATTAAATTTTTTATATAATTCTTTATTAAATTCTGTATTAATTTTTTTATTAAATTCTTTATTTAATTCTGTACTAAATTCTTTTTTAAATTCTTTATTAAATTCAGTATATAATTCTTTATTAAATTCTTTATTAAATTCTTTATTAAATTCTTTATTAAATTCTTTATTAAATTCTTTATTAAATTCTTTATTAAATTCTTTATCAAATTCTTTATCAAATTCTTCATTAAATTCTTTACATAATTCTTTATTAAATTCTTCATTAAATTATTTATTGAATTCTTTATTAAATTCTCTATTGGATTCTATATTAAATTCTTTATTAAATTTGTTATAAAATTCTTTATTAAATTCTGTTTTCAATTCTTAAATTTTTTATTAAATTTTGAATTCTTCATTCAATTCATTGTCAAATTGGTTGTTGAATTCATATTTGAATTCTTTGTTGATTTCTTCATACAATTACTTGTTAACATCTTTATTGACTTATTTATTTTATTATTCATTCCATTCATTGTTAAATTATTTAATGAATTCTGTAACAATTCATTGTAAAATTCTTTATTAAATTCATTTCTGTATTCTTTGTTAAATACTTCATATAAAAATTTGTAAAATTCATTATTTAATCCTTCATTCAAACTTACAGCCATTAATAATAATGCCATGGCTGTTGTTGATGATGTTTGGACGTTGAATTATTTAAATAGGTACTTTATTGATTTTTTCTGTTGTTTGGCTCCTGTTTTTTTGTATTTATTTTTTTTTAATATTGTTCTGATGAATTTTTTCACAATTTTCCAATGAATTAGCTTGGCCAAAGTGTTATGGCCTTTATCTATTTTTATTTGTATGGTTAGCTGACTGCCTTGATACGTGTCGCTCGTCATTTTAGACGAGTTGCTAGACATGTGACCCAGTGCCCCGTGTGGCCATCCATACATCAGTCCGTCACTCAATCAATCAATCATACGTTTGAGCCTTCATGCACAGTTGGCTTCTGAATTAACGAAATTCATTTTGTGCTCGTTGTGCCGCACAAAGCGCTATTATTAGAAAAGGGCTTTATTTAAGAACCTTCATCCCTTCACTAATTTTCTTTTGAGTGACATTTTAGTATAATTTTAATTTAATTAAATTTAATATATCAAATTTAATTTTTATATTCTCTTTTCAGCCTAGCCATTTTACTGCTGACTCATAGTTATTTCCATAACTAGCAAATTATTTTATAAAAGTTCATTCATTTCACCCACAAAACTTAAGTTGTGCTGCTGCGATGTGGTGCTGAGTGACAGAGTTGACTTTTTCGACTTGCCGACTGACATTTGTCCCACATGCGTCCTCAGAATTCAACAAATAATTGCAAATTTATAACGTATTCATAACGTTATTATAATTTACATATTATATTCAAATGTCAGAGAGATTTACAGTGAGAGCCAGCAGCGCTTTTGGCCCAATTGTTGCATTTCGCTGCTGCTGCATTGTAAATGCCAAAGCATTATTGTGGCTGGCAATTTTGGTCAAGTGCAAGTGTGCGGCTGAGTGCTGCCAGACTTTGAGAAAATGTGGCATAATTTTAGACATTTGAATTTATTATTATTTTTTAATATTTCATAATACTAATTATATGAAATTGATTTTAATTATTGAATAACTAAAAAATTAATTTTTAGATATAAATTTCGTTTTTATTTATTAATTGAATTTTAGTGAAAAAAAAATGAAATTTTAGTGATTAATTGAATTTTTAGTCTTAAATTGAATTTTTAGTGAAAAGTTAACTTTTGAGTAAAAATTGGATTTTTAGTGAAAATTTGAATTTTTAAGAAAATTTGAATTTTTAGTGAAAATCCGATTTTTTTTTTTGTGAAAATTGAATTCTTTAGTGAAAATTTGAAATTTTAGTGATTAATTGAATTTTTAGTGATTAATTGAATTTTTAGTGATAAATTGAATTTTTAGTGATAAATTTAATTTTTAGTGAAAAATTGAATTTTTAGTGATAAATTTAATTTTTAGTGAAAAATTGAATTTTTAGTGAACATTTTATTTTTGATAGCAATAATAAAGGTTTTTTTTTGTTATTATGTCTGTGACCTTTGTTAAAATTTGATGAGAAATATGTTTTCAAGAACCTTTGACCTTTTTTTCTATTACGAGCTTTATGCACTGTGGTCAAATATTAAAAAATTCAGGCCTAAATCTTAAAATTTAAGAAAGAGTTTATTAACTTAAAAATATTTCTATCGAATTGAATAATTAGTGCTATTGATACAAATAATTGTTTGAACTAAATGCTGTATTTTATCAATGAAATTATCTGTCATAACAGCAGCTAGATATTTTTATTTATTCTATAGAAATAGGCTATATCATCACTATCATGCTAGAAGAGCGAATGTGAAATTTTTGACATTTGCGTTTTTTTACATTTTTGAATGTAGCTTTTCCTCAAGTATACTGTGCGAAAATCGTGTGTGGTTTAGTTGAATATTTCTAGCCACAAAAGACAAAACCAAAAGGGCGAATTCGCCCTTCTTCGGTCATAATGTAACATTTGTTAAAAAAATTACGAGAATAAATAAAAACTTGTTATTGAAACAATATGTATTACCGCGTAAAATGTACCCTCAAGATAAGCTTCCTAAACACTGAAACCTTTTGAGGTTTATATCATGCTTGAGGTTTTAAAAAGTGCGTATATTTTCTGTAAAATTAAACCTTACGTGGTATTTTGACCGTATGTCATATGCCTTGTTTTTTTTTTCATTTTCTGTTGTTTTTCTCATTTCTCATACATTTTAATACTATTAATAAACATTATTTCTGCTAAATTCTGCGGCGGCTTTGGTTGCTATGCCTTGAAATAATTTTGTAAATTTAGTTGTTTTCATGCTTCGTCACCTTTTCTGCTGTGGTAGTCAGTCGGTCGAACCAACAACAGCGTTGCCATATCATGCTAAAATGTTGCCACCCCCCGCGCATAGTTATTTCAAGCTAACTAATGCATTAAACAGAAAACAGCTGACACTAATATTGAATTATTCAACAACTTGAACAGTCTTCCAGCGACCACTTTGACTCATATCCCAAGACCTTCTATCTGCTTGTCGGTCTGTCTGTCTTGTATATCAAATCTATACTAATTCTTTTACTTTTATTTTTTTTGTTACACATTTAACTAATTACTTTTCTCTCTCTCTCTTTCTTTTGTTTCTTTCATTTGCAGAATGACGTCGCTGACACATGTCAACTACGCATCCGGGTGCTGAGCGGCAAATCGTTGGCCAAAAAAGACATCTTTGGCGCCAGGTACGTGTTCGGTCCTACTACGTATTATGATGGTGGTGCTGTCAATGTCACTTTGACACTGCTTCGTGTTTTGTTATCTTTGAGTGGTCGGTCGGCCCGCCGGCGGCTTAAGCCAGCTTTAAATATAACGTATAATGTATTTTTTTTCTTTTTTGTGTGTTTGCAGTGATCCATATGTTAGAATCGATTTGAACACAATCAACGGTGATATAAATATTGACTCGGTTTTGACCAAAACCAAAAAGAAGGTGAGCATTGTATTTATTTCTGGTTTAAAACTAAGAAAATTAAATCATTATTTTAGAATTTGAATTTTGAGAGAAAAATTAAATTTTTATTGAAAAATTGAATTTTTAAAGAAAAATTGAATTTTTTTTTTAAGTGAAAATTTGTTTTTTTTTTTAGTAAAAATTGAATTTTTAGTGAAAAATTCAATTTTTATGAAATATTGAATTTTTAGTGAAAAATTGAATTTTTAGTGAAAAATTGAGTTTTTATAAAAAATTGAATTTTTAGTGGAAAATTGATTTTTTCGTGAAAAATTCAATTTTTAGGAAAAAATTGAATTTTTAGTGAAAAATTGAATTTTTAGTAAAAATTTGAATTTTTAGTGAAAAATTGAATTTTTAGTGAAAAATTGAATTTTTAGTGAAAAATTGAATTTTTAGTGAAAAATTGAATTTTTAGTGAAAAATTGAATTTATAGTGAAAAATTGAATTTTTAGTGAAAATTTGAATTTTTAGAGAAAAATTGAATTTTTAGTGAAAAATTGAATTTTTAGTGAAAATTTGAATTTTTAGAGAAAAATTGAATTTTTAGTGAAAAATTGAGTTTTTAGTGAAAATTTGAATTTTTAGTAAAAATTGTATTTTTTAGTGAAAATTTGAATTTTTAGTGAAAAATTGAATTTTTAGTGAAAAATTAAATTTTTAGTGAAAATCTGAATTTTTAATGAAAAATTGAATTTTTAGTGAAAAATTGAATTTTTAGTGAAAATAGAATTTTTAGTGAAAAATTGAATTTTTAGTGAAAAATTCAATTTTTAGTGAAAATTTGATTTTTTTAGTGAAATATTGAATTTTTTTTAGTGAAAATGAATTTTTAGTGAAAATCTGAATTTTTAGTGAAAATCTGAATTTTTAGTGAAAATCTGAATTTTTAGTGAAAATCTGAATTTTTAGTGAAAATCTGAATTTTTAGTGAAAATCTGAATTTTTAGTGAAAATCTGAATTTTTAGTGAAAATCTGAATTTTTAGTGAAAAATTGAATTTTTAGTGAAAAATTTAATTTTTAGTGAAAAATTGAATTTTATAGTGAAAAATTGAATTTTTAGTGAAAAATTGAATTTTTAGTGAAATTGATTATTTAGTGAAAAATTGAGTTTTTAGGGAAAAATTAAATTTTTTGTTGGAAATTAAATTTTTAGAGAAATTTTAAATTGTTCTGAAAATGAATTACAGAATTTTTGATAATTAAATTTAAATTATAATTTATAAATCCAATTTTAACTAATCACTGATTCTCTTTTCCAGACTCTAAACCCTTCCTGGAATGAAGAATTTGTGTTTCGGGTAAGCATTAGTCACACATCTTAAATAAAAGATTTTCTTTGAAAGCAGCTAATTAAAATATTTACTACCGTCGTCGTATTCCAACAGGTTAAACCCAGCGAACACAAATTGGTTTTTCAAGTATTTGACGAGAATCGTCTGACACGCGACGATTTCCTCGGCATGGTTGAGCTGACGCTTGTCAATCTGACCACCGAACAGGAGGGTCGTACAATCGGCCCCCAAAGCTACTCACTGCGGCCACGCAGGTCAGTAGGGTATGTTTATTTTGTTTTTTTTTTTTCATTTCTTCTTTATTGCTTTTAGGTTTCTTTTCTTTGTAATTTGTTTAATCTTATGAGACAAAAAAAAAAAAAATAGAAATCAATCTAAAAATAAATTCAACGATTTTTTTTTTCATCGCTGAATATTATTTTTGGTTTCCGACTTTGTACAGTAAGCTACAAACATAAAACAATAACAAAAATGTTCAAAATAATCTTCTTATTGTTGGGTAACCACTTCACAAACAACATTTCTTGACACCATACCTACTATTTAGTATAGTAACAACGTCGTCTAGTATAAGATTTTGTTTTCGTCTACGTTATGTGGCATCACTATTAACCCTTAGTTGTCCTGTGGTTTAAATTGTGCTTTTGTAAATGTAATGTTAATCCTTAAAATATATTAACCCCTTTTAATTTTTGTTGTTCGTTTTTTTCTTTTCCTATTATTTTTAATTAACCATTTATTTATTAATCTCTAACTATTCTTTTCAAATATATCTCTATAAATGTCTTGTAATTATTGTCTTTTAATTATTTTTTTTTTAATTGTTATCTTTTTTTGCCCTTTTATTTATGTCCTTAGTTCAATGTTTAGTTTTGTCTACAAATACTGTGTTTTTTTGTATTTTCGAATTATTGTTTTAACGAAAGATTTTTTTATTGCACGAAAGTAGCGCAAAATCACGCATTAAGGGCACGCTCGAGATCTATCACGCTTTCATCTATGAGCCGCGTGATCAGACGGACGCCAATGAGGCCGAATGGGAGCACGTGGAGAATGTGTCGCTGACAGGCGCAGCGCAGGCGGGCGTAAGTTGTAGCATATCTATTAAAATCTATATTTAATAACTGAAATTTAATTTTCTGAAACTGTATTCGATTCTAGTTAGTTCTTGTTTCGAATTTAAAATCCTTTCAAACCCGGTTTCATTTTGATTCTTTATAGATATTAAAAAGTGTCTTGAGAAATTCCATTTAAAATTCAAAAAACATCAATTGATATTCATACTTTTCCATTTGGAATTCAGAATATTTATAGTAGATATATTTTGGAATTGCTAATGTATATTAAGGGTGTGTGCGAGTTCGACTAAATTGCTGACTAATCTAAATTTTGACGGTAATGCAGCGTTTAATTGACAGCAAACAGACCTATGATAAACGATTTATCAGAGACTATAACAATTACCGGTTACTGAATGGTGGTCGAATAAAACTCGTACAATTTAGTTTAGTCAGCAATTTAGTCGAACTCGCACACACCCTAAATAGAATTTATGAATTACAATTGATGTCTTTTGAATATCATATAGAATTTCATATTTATAATTGAAGTCTTTTTAATTCCAATAGAATTTCTGAATTACAATTGATGTGTTTTGAATTTCAATTTAAATTTCTGAATTAAAATTGATGTCTCTTTCTCAATTACAATTGAATTTATGAATTAGAATTGATGTCTTTTGAAGTTTAAATCGAATTTCTAAATTACAATTGATGTGTTTTGAATTCCAAGTGGAATTTCAGAATAACAATTGATGTGTTTTGAATTTCAAATGGAATTTTAGAATTACAATTCATGTTTCTTGAATTGCCATTGGAATTTCTGAATTACAATTGACGTCTTTTGAATTTCAAATGGAATTTCTGAATTTCAATTGATGTCTTTTGAATATCATATAGTATTTCAGATTTATAATTGATGTCTTAGGTATTCCAATGAAATTTCTGAATTACAATTGATGTGCTTTGTATTTCAAATGGAATTTCTGAATTACAATTGATAGGTTTTGTATTTCAAATGAAATTTCTGAATTAAAATTGATGTCTTTTGAATTTCAAATGAAATTTCTAAATTAAAATTGATTTCTTTTGAATTTCAAATGGAATTTATGAATTTAAATTAATCATTTTTGAATTTCATATGGAATTTCTGAATTAAAATTGAAAATTTTAAATTTCAAATTAAATTTCTGATTTACAATGGTCGTATTTTGAATTTCAAATAGTATTTCCTAATAACAATTGACGTCTTTTGAATTTTAAATCGAATTTATGTCTTTTGCATTTCAATTGATTGTTTCTTAATTAAATTTGCAAATGGTGTAGCACTTATTAGATTAACAGTATCATTTAACATATATTTCTTTTTAAATTAAACAATTAATGCAAAGTTTTATTGTCTCTCACAAACTGTAATTAAAATCTATAAATTATTCTACAGCTTTGCTTACGTTTTTTCACTTTTCAGAGTCCTTTTGCATCGAATGGTCACGATGCGTTGCCCACGGGATGGGAGGAGCGTCAAGATGCCAACGGACGCACATACTATGTGAATCACACGGCGCGCACTACGCAATGGGAACGACCTACATCGTTAGTGTTGCATTTTATTTAAACTTCTTTTGTTTCTTTCATTTTAAATTAAATTTAATTGAGCCTAATTGCATTTTTTTTCTGTTTGTTGTTTCGTTTGCTGCCAGATTTAATACAAACAACGCCAACGAACATTTGGAAGCTGCAGCCACCGATTTTCAAAGACGTTTTCACATCAGCGTCGATGATTCAGAAACTGGACGCACTGCGGTAAGTGTGCCATCGTCGTCAGTTAGTTAGGTTTTCGTATATTTTAAATTAGTTTAATACTTGAACTGATGACCACAGCAGACGACATGGTTGGTCTCCGTCGTACGTCGTATGTCGTATGTTGTGGCTTTGGCATGAGCGCATGTTTTTCAAAAATAATAATATTTTTTTATTATCTTAATTGTTGTTTGTACACAAACGTTGTGTCAACTATAGCATGGCGCCATGTTATTAAATTTTTCTATATATAATTTTTGTTTTTGCTTTTAATTTAATGCACTCGATGCTGTCGTTTTATATGCGGATATATTTTTGAATAAATGAAAAACTTAAACTGTAACGCAATATCTGAGAAATACATGCATGAAAATTAAGTTATTTAAAATATTAAAACATGAAATACCTACGTAATAAATATAAAAATGAATATAATAAACAAAAAAAAAAAATTATATGAATTATACAAAACTTTAAAACGCGAATTTCTTATGAATGCCATTCGAAATATCATAAAATAAATTGAAATAATAAAAGATTTTTTGAAATACAATAAAATATGATTTTGAAAATATTATCAATACCGAAATTCCTCATACTAAATATGAAATTGAATTTGAAATTAAATATTCGTCATACTAAATACGAAATTGAAAATATATCAATTCGAAAAACTTTGAATTCAAATATTAAAAAAACGACTCATACCATTCAATACCATTTGAAAGACTAAAAAATACTAAATATGAAATTAAAAATATATCAATTCGAACTACTTAAATATGACACATATAAAAAGTGTCTCGTGATAAATATACAAAATACCATGAAATCTAGTATTGATTTTTGAAATACAATGCAAAATCAAATTTGAAATATTAAAAATACCAAAAATTCGGCAAAATAAATACAAAATTCCGAAATATTTAAATAAAAATACGAAATATTTAAAATCAAAATATAAATATTCCAAATACTTAAAATCAAAATATAAAATACGTATTAAAAATTCGAAATACTTAAAATTTACTTATAAAAAATCGAAATAAAAAAATTCGAAATGAATAAAATATACAATTAAAAATTGGAAATGGTAAAAATTAGGTATGAAAAATTGAAATACTTTAAATCATAATTTAAAAATACGAATTGTTGAAAAATTCGAAATTCTTAAAATCCAAATATGAAAATTCAAAGTATAAAAATTCGAAATGCAAAAATTTAAAATCGACAAATTCGAAATTAAAAAAATCCAAAAATCTAAATTTCTAAAATTGCATATCAAATTTTTATTTCATAAAAATTCGACCAAAAAAGCTATATTCGAAATTTCGTTATTACATATATCAACAAAAAAACTCTTAAACAGTTTCGGCAAAACATCTCCGAGAGCGGTGAAAGTGCGCCCACCGCCACGCCCTCTATGTCGCCCGCACGTACGTCACAGCAGCAGCAACAGCTGCTCGAAACTACGTCCAGCACCGAAAGCAGTTGCAAATCTTGTAGCGATTGTTGCAGCGCGTCTCGCGAACGCGACGAGGAAGTCGATTTGTTGCTGACGCCCAACAATTGTCAACATTGTGGCGGCGACATTAACGTCGATGAGCAAACACCCAGCAGCACCAACAACAATAACAACAACAATAATAATAATAACAGTAATAACAACAACAATAATACATTGCAACAATCACAACAACAACAATCACGAAATGAACCACGACAACAACAGCGAAACGAATTTGATATTTTTGATGGAGTCGCAAATTTGTACCTGGCGCGAATTTTTGTAATTAAAATAAATTTTGCTGTTACGATAATTTTTGTGCAAGTAATTTTTAGACGCGTAAACTTGGCATTGACATATATATTTTTTTGTTTATAAAGCTCACATGTAAATAATAAATTAAAATTGATCGTAGTCAGTTTTTAAAAGACGCTTTAAATATTATCAAACAATTAATAATTAAAATATATTGCAGTCTATGTAGTTTTTTGAAGTATGAAAAATGTTGCCTAGTTTTATTGGCTCCTTATTTAGTCCAGTCGCTCTCTTTGTGTGCGCACGACTCTCTTCTGCTTTTGTTGCGCTTTATATTTTATCTCTCAATATCTTCTTTCACCGCTTCACCCCAACCCACCTTTACACTCAGGATACCATCAGTCAGTTCAGCCTCGAGGACAACTCAATCTCAAGAACACAATCGATGGGTTCCATAAATTCGACCTCCACTAACAACACCACCACCTCAGCTACAACAACGGTTGCAGCGCCAACAGCAGCGCCAACAGCAGCGGCTGCAGCAGTCGCATATGCAGCAACACAAAACCTTGAGCACCACGACACTAACAACAACAACAACAGCACACAAACAAGGTTGATTTCGTTCAAAATTTTTGTAGTCTTCTCTATTAATATCACAAAAATGGAAAAATACTTTTAAAATCATGAAGAAATTTAATAAAAATACAAATTTCTTCCTTTTTGGGCCTCTAAATTCTACAAATTTTATTATTTTCCTATTATTTAGTTTTTTAATTTTATGCGATTCAGTAAAATTATTCTCTACTTTAATTTAGAAATTACAAAATTCTTCAAAAAACAATAAATTAACAATTTTTTCTAAATCCAAGAAATCTATTTCTTGTTATTGTTTCAGTAAATTCTAAAAATTAAATTGTGCTCTTGTCATTAATTAAAATATGTTTTTATTTTTTAGAACATACTGAAGTTTTAGGAATTTTAGTAAAAAAAAAATCTACTTTAATTTAGAAATGAGCAAAATCTTCCTTAAAAAAGAAACTAATTTCTTGATTTTTGTTTGACTAAATTATGTTCTTGTTAATAACTAATTTTCTATCTTTTATAAATGTAATAAATTTATTTGTAATGCAGTAAAATTTTCTACTATCTTTATAAATTAACAAGTTGTCCTAAATCCAAGAAACGAATTTCTTGCTTTTTGTTTCACTAAATTCTAAAAATTTAATTTTGCTTTTGTTATTAACTAAAAATCTTTTGTCTTTTAAAATATACTCAAATTCTTTGAAGTTTTGTAATATCCTCTACTTTCATTTAGAAATGAGCTAAATTCTCTTAAAACAAGAAACAAAATTCTTGATTATTGTTTTATTAAATTCAAGAAATTAAATTATGGTCTTGTTAATAACTGAAAATTCATCTGTCTTTTAAAAATGTAATCAATTTATTTGTAATTCCGTAAAATTTTCTACTATCTTTATAAATTATCAAGTTGTCCTAAAACCAAGAAACGAATTTCTTGCTTTTTGTTTCACTAAATTCTAAAAATTTAATTTTGCTTTTGTTATTAACTAAAAATCTTTTGTCTTTTAAAATATACCGAATTTCTTTGAATTATTGTAATATCCTCTACTTTAATTTAGAAATGAGCTAATTTTTCTTAAAACAGGAAACAAATTTCTTGATTTTTGTTTCATTAAATTCAAGTAATTAAATTATTGCCTTGTTAATAACTGAAAACTCATCTGTCTTTTTAAAATGTAATCAATTTATTTGTAATTCATTAAAATTCTCTACTATCTTTTAGAAATTAACAAATTGTCCTAAAACTAAGAAATGAATTTCTTGCTTTTTGTTTCACTAAATTCTAAAAACGTAATTTTGCTCTTGTTATTAACTAAAAATTGTTTGTCTTTTAAAATATACTGAATTTCTTTCAATTATTGTAATATACTATACTTTCATTTAGAAATGAGCTAAATTTTCTTAAAACAAGAAACAAAATTCTTGATTTTTGTTTCATTAAACGCAAGATATTAACTTATGGTCTTGTTAATAACTGAAAATTCATCTGTCTTTTAAAAATGTAATCAATTTATTTGTTATTCAGTAAAATTCTCTACTATCTTTTAGAAATTAACAAATTGTCCTAAAACTAAGAAATGAATTTCTTGCTGTTGTTTCACTAAAATCTAAAAATAATATTCTGATCTTGTTAATAACTAAAATCTGGTTTTATTTTTAGAACATACTTTTTTTTTAGTTTTAGTAAAAAGAAACTCTGCTTTAATTTAGAAATGAGCTAATACTTCCTTAAACAAGAAGTTAATTTCTTGATTTGATCAAGAAGCTAATTTCTTGATTTGACCAAGAAACGAAGTTCTTGCTTTTTGTTTTACTAAATTCTAAAAATTAAATTATGTTCTTGTTAAAAGCACTTTTAAATAATACTCAAATTCTTTGAATTTTAGTAAATTATTCTACTTTAATTTAGAAATGAACAAATTCTTCTTAAAATAAGAAAATATATGTTTGATATCTTTTCACTAAATTTACTACATTGTAGTAGTTAATTTATTGTCTTAAAAATAATAATTACAAATTTATTTTATTAATATAAAAATGAAATTCGGAATTTAATTTCTGTCTAACACAAAAATTTGAATTAAATAATTTGAATTTTACTAGAAAACAACATGTTCTAAAATTTTATTAATTATCTTTTTGATTT
Source organism: Dryomyza anilis (assembly GCA_951804985.1). Taxonomy (NCBI): domain Eukaryota; kingdom Metazoa; phylum Arthropoda; class Insecta; order Diptera; family Dryomyzidae; genus Dryomyza; species Dryomyza anilis. The sequence continues at coordinate 80,815,459 of OX638134.1, read as the reverse complement.
TATAAAGAAATTTGTTACTTAATATAAAGAAAGTTAATTCTGGAAGATTAAAAATTAATAAAACTACCCAACACCAATTTTCCTATTAATATTTCATACAACTTTTTAAAAAGTATTTTACATATTTCTTAATATTACGAAATTAAATTCTAAACTTAGAGTAAATTTCAATTTGTCAAGAATTGAGCAGTTAACATTTTAATTAAGAAATATTATTTTGATTTTGTCAAATATTTGACAAGCAGGTTCTTAAACTAAATCCTAACTGAATACTTTTCTACTGTTTAGCATTCATGCCGAATACTTCTTGATTTTAAAATGTGTATTTTTCTCCATGCGTGCTGAAAGTTATTTTTCTTTTTGTTAATCTGTTGTTTCATTGGCTTTTTTTTTGCACTTCTTGTGTCGTGGCCCGTATTTTGTGCCCTCAGTTTGCTCACGGATTTGCGACCCGTACGACAGGCGCCCACGGTACCGAGCGCTCTGTCCCGACGCGCCATCAATAATTTACGTAATCGGAATTCGGTGGAACGTCAGTCATCGGAGCAGGATTCAACGGCGCGGCACAGACGACCGGCGGTACCTTTGATTTTTCTAATTTTTCTAATGTTTTTTTTTTTGTATATTTGTTGGCAACATATTTTGTATGCACGTCGTCGAGTTCACGCTGCTACTTCGCATCAACAGCGTCTCATATGTCCTTGCATTGTTGTGGCTACATAGTGAGTCTGTATTGTATCCTGTGTTCTCCCCACTGAACCCCCCCTCGACTAAGACCACCACGTGTCCACATAATTTCGCCATTTTGTTGTTAGTATTGTTGCCTGCTGACAAGAGTTCATAATGTGGCGATTGTTTTTTGTGATTTTTTGTCTTTGTATCGTCCTTCATTTGCGCGCGGCGTGGCTCGTTGTCCTTGTCGTGTGTCCTTAATGCAATATTTGGCAAGGCTCTTTGATTTATGGGGATTTGTTTGTTTTTTTTTATTTGCTTTGTACGATATTGATATTAGCAATATGCTTTTAAATATGAATTTTGTTATAGTTGCTTGAATTAATATAGTAACTTTAAATAATGCCTCATTTAATTTGATTGTTTTGAGTTAAATTTTTTGTATAATGTCCTATTGTCGATAGTCCTATCAAATGCTTAGTAAGTATTTTAATTTTAAGTCCATACTCGCTGCTTTTTTTCGTATGCAAAATTAGCTACTGTTCAAAATTTGAACAAATTTCATATGCAAAAAGGAAAAGTTGATTTATAGAATATTTTTGAACATGTCAAATGTGTTATTTATATTTTTATTTATTTTATAGAGATTTTTATTATTTTTTTACGAATTTTAGTTTATTTCTTTAAATGATTTTAAGGTTTTTAATATTTTTGAAATATATTATTTTTATTTGAGTGAAAATTGTATTATAAAATATATTTAGTTTTTCTTTAGATTTTTATTTATTATTTATATTTCTATCTCATTTCTTCTGTTTTATAAAGATTTGTATTATTTTTACGTTTTTAGTTTTTTTATTTTTATTAATTTGGAGGTTTTTTTGTTGTGATTATTATATTTATTTTAGTGAATTTTTGATTTTTTATGAACAAATTTTTCAATTTTTGTGATTTTTTTCCATTTTTTGTAATATTTTTTAATTCATCTTTTGGAATTATTATTTTTTTGTGGTTTTAATTAACTGTGATTATTGTTGAAAGACTTTTATTTTATTTTGTGATTTTAAATTTTTTTTTTATGATTTTTGTTTTATTTTGTGAACTCTATATCGACGCCTCTTACGAAAATCCACACGTTTCAATTTCCTTACGAAAAACAGCACGTTTTCCGTAACTACGAAAAGAAGCACAAGTTCAGTTTCCCCACGAAAACAATCAAATTTTTATTATACCCAAGAAAAGAAGTGTATACGTTTTATAGCTACGAAATAGAGTTATAAAAAATTTATTATTTATTCAAAATTTTCTGATTTCTTAACCACAAAAATGTATATTGTGATATCTGTCTCAAAAATACATATATGCTTTTATTCGTAGTGAAATTAAAAATGCGCTTTTGTTCGTAGATAAAATATAAATCTCTATTCGTGGGAAAGATAACGTTATGCTTCTTTTCGTGGAGAAAACGAGAATGAATGCTTCTTTTCGTTGATAAAATAAACATACAACATTTTTATTTTGTGATTATTATTAGTTTTATGTTTGAGTTTATCTGATTTTTATAAAGTTTGGTGATTTATAATATTTTTTATTATTATTTTGGGATTTTTTTTTATATATTTTTAGTGATTTTTATTACTTTTTAGTATTCTTGTTTTTATTCTGTGATTTTTAACATTAAATGCTTTATATTTGGGTTCTTTGATATTTTTATTTATGTGTTTTTTTTTTTGTAAATTTGTTTTTTTTTAATTGTTTTAATTTTCTATTTTCTTAGTATTTTTTGAAACATTTTTAAATATTTGAAATAAAAGAGATATTTTTTAATTATTATGTATTGTGAATTTTTTATTACTATTTGTGTTATTTTTATTTATTTATTGTAAGATTTAATAGTTATGAATTTAGTGATTTTGATATTTTTTTTTGTTTGTGATTTATAAAATTTTCTGATATTTAAAAAAATAATAATTTATTTTATATTTTTAATTTTAAAATTTAAAAATTCAAAATTTTTATTTTGTGAGATTTTAATTATTTTTGTGAGGTTTTCAAAATTTTTTTTTATGATTTTGAGTTTTTGTAATATTTTTGAATTTATATTTTTAATAATTTTCATTTGTGTTTTTTTTACTATATTCGTTATTTCTATAATTTTTTAAAACACTTTATTATTTTTATGACTTTGTTCTATGATTAGATTATATAAATTAAACATTTTTGTGCAGATTCTTTTTTTCTTAGAAGTCACTCAAGTTCATCCATTCTTCATAATATGTCTTACCATATTTCGTATCTGTTAAATTGGCAATCAATCTCTTTAAACAGCTACATTCAACTGTTTGAATATTTTAGATCATTTTTTAAATTGATTTTTTGTTTTATGTTTTTAAATGTTTGCATTGCTGCCGCAGCTGTTCAGTTGTAATTTATAAAAGCTACGCATTTTCTGCCTGCATCTCATTTATTTCATACTTTTATTTTTTTTGTTTATTTTTTACATTTTGCACCACAGAGCGAAGACAACGATCAGACAGATAGCGGACAACGTTCCGAAACCTCTGCCCCGTCGACACGACGCAACTCTGAGGAGGACAATGCAGCCGTTACCGAACAAGTAATTATCATTCGATTAATATTTTTCAACTCTTTTTAATTTAGGGCAATTGCTTTGGTTCCATATCGGTTGATTTTACTTTAGTTTTAGAATTTATAGTTATAGAATTAATAATGAAAAAATATCATACACTTTTTAGTCAGCAAACAGCGCCGAAGAGGAGGCTTTACCGCCGCGATGGTCTATGCAGGTTGCGCCCAATGGTCGCACCTTCTTCATCGATCATGCGGCACGTCGCACCACTTGGATTGATCCGCGCAATGGACGCGCCAGTCCGATGCCGAATCAGACACGACGCGTCGAAGATGATTTAGGACCGTTGCCCGAGGGCTGGGAGGAGCGTGTGCACACCGATGGGCGTGTATTTTATATTGATCATAGTGAGTATTCGTGCCATAGTACTTAAATGAAGTAAATTTGATTGAAATTGGTTTATTTTGTGTTCAGAAAAGATACTTAATTTTGAAATAGTTAAAAACCTATTTGAAATTTCATTTCGAAATTCAAATTTGAATGAATATATTTATTTGTATTAAAAAAAAATCTAATTTTAAAAACCAAAAAAACTAATTTATTTGCTTTAAAATATTCGCGTTTGTACTAAAATTCACTTCTGATCGATATTCAAATATTTGACAAGAAAAATTGATTGAAATTCATTGTACAGAACATGAAAGAATTGAATATTTTACTGGAAAAATTGATTGAAATTCATAATTCGATTGAAATACATTTATTTTGTATAAAGAATTTAATTTTGGAACAGCAATATTCCTTTATTATTCATATATTATTCATATGTTATTCATATATTATTCATATATTATTCCTATAATATTCATATATTATATAAATATTATTCATATATTATTCATAAATTATTCATATATTATTCATATATTATTCATATATTATTCATATATTATTCATATATTATTCATATATTATTCATATATTATTCATATATTATTCATATATTATTCATATATTATTTATATTATTCATATATTATTCATGTATTATTCATATATTATTCATATATTATTCATATATTATTCATATATTATTCATATATCATTCATATATTATTCATATATTATTCATATATTATTCATATATTATTCATATATTATTCATATATTATTCATGTATTATTCATATATTATTCATATTTAATTCATATATTATTCTTACATTATTCATATGTTATTCATATATTCTTCAGACACGCGCACAACGCAGTGGGAAGATCCAAGACTGTCCAATCCAAATATTGCAGGCCAAGCAGTGCCATATTCGCGTGATTACAAACAGAAGTATGAATACTTCAAGAGCCATGTTAGAAAACCGGTGCGTTATAAAGCGAATTTTATATAAATTTTGAAACTAAAATTATCTAATTTATTTTTTTTTCTATTTCTAGACAAATGTACCAAATAAATTTGAGATACGCATACGCCGCACATCGATTCTCGAGGATTCCTATAGAATTATCAGCTCAGTGACCAAAACCGATCTGCTAAAGACCAAACTATGGGTGGAGTTTGAGGGCGAGACTGGTTTGGGTGCGTTGTGCATAAAGTTTTCTATAATTTACAACAGTCAGAACATTAATTTATATATCAACTAAATAAAAATAGCTAAATTTTTAATAAAATAAAGCACTTGAATTTAAATATAAAATATTGAATTGTTTCATACAGATTATGGTGGCTTGGCGCGAGAATGGTTTTACTTGCTCTCCAAAGAAATGTTTAATCCTTACTACGGGCTCTTCGAGTACTCGGCCATGGACAACTATACGCTGCAAATAAATAATGGCAGCGGTCTGTGCAACGAGGAGCATTTGAGTTATTTTAAGTGCGTAATTTTTTTATTTAATATCATTTTATATATTTCTAAAATATTTTTAAACTACAGATTCATTGGACGCATTGCCGGCATGGCTGTGTATCATGGCAAACTGCTCGATGCCTTCTTTATTCGTCCCTTCTACAAGATGATGTTGCAAAAGCCCATCGACCTCAAGGACATGGAGTCCGTAGACACGGAATACTACAATTCGCTCATGTGGATCAAGGAGAACGATCCACGTCAGCTGGAGTTGACCTTCTGTCTGGACGAGGACACCTTCGGCCACAAGAGTCAGCATGAGTTGAAGCCGGGCGGCGCCAATATCGATGTGACCAACGAGAATAAAGATGAATATATTGAGTGTGTATTTTCTATTATATCTTTTATTATTATATATTATTAAATATTCATTTATTTCTCTTCGCTTTGACAGACTCGTCATTGAATGGCGTTTTGTGGCGCGTGTCAAAGATCAAATGTCCGCTTTTCTCGAGGGCTTTGTCTCGATTATTCCACTTAATCTGCTGAAAATATTCGATGAGCACGAGCTGGAATTGCTTATGTGCGGCATACAGAATATCGATGTTAAGGATTGGCGTGAGAATACGCTCTACAAGGGTGACTATCACATGAATCACATCATCATTCAGTGGTTCTGGCGTGCGGTGCTTTCGTTTTCGAACGAGATGCGTTCGCGTCTGTTGCAGTTTGTCACCGGCACTTCGCGTGTTCCCATGAATGGCTTCAAGGAGTTGTACGGTTCGAATGGGCCGCAGGTCTTCACCATTGAGCGATGGGGTACGCCGAATAATTTCCCCAGAGCGCATACTTGGTGAGGCATTTTTGTGTTTAATCTTTTCTATATTTATTTTTATTTTATTTAGTTGATTATATCGTTTAACAAAATTATTAAACCTTATTAAAAAGTTTAATACATAACTGGAGAATTTAGTTATTTAAGTTTATTACTGCTTTTTAAATTACTCTTTATTGAAGAAATTTAATTTTTAGTCAATGAATAAGTCTATCCAACAGTTTTATTAGTTTAGTTCTCACTCACTGCTGAAGTGCTCAACATAGTCTATTTCGAAAAATTGTCGACTTAGTCCCCATATGTTTTTTTGTTTTATTTTATAATTTATAAAATATTTAAAGTATTTATAGATTTTTATTTAGTTTAAGATTTTTATATTTGTGATTTTTTTTTTATTATTTATTTATGTTTTTTTTGTAATTTTAAGATTTTATTATTTTTAAACATTTTAAATTTGTTGTTCTTGCTCAAGGTCTAGTCAGTACAAATTGGGTATTTTGTACCAAGAATTTTTTTTAAAGATTTGTTTTATTTTTATCATATATAAGAGTTTTATTATTTTTAGTAGTGATGATCATTTGCAATAACAAGACAAGAAATGGTAAATCATTGTATAAATCAAGTGATGTTGACGAGACAATTCAAAATCCCAAGGCCCTAATAAAATGAACAATATATGTACATTCATAATAAATATAAAGGATATTTCGTATAGGAATATTTCTGTCAGAGATTAAAAAATCCATATGCTACACGTACCGTATGTCAAAAGAAAACACAAATAATATCTTGCAGGGTAACATTTATCCTTGCGAACACAAACTCAAACGCTACATAGCGAACACTAACAGAAAGAAGAGAATACAACAACAACGAATTACGATGCGTATACACACACTTTCACAACGAAAATTCTTCGTTGCTATACTGTATCATCGCATGGCAAAAGCTATCTAGTTAACAGCTATCTAGTTGGCAACAACAACGAGTTTTCTTTGTTGTACAACAAATTTCCCGCCAAAAATTCTATCAAAAGATTGGATGCTGCTTTATTCGCATTTTTGTTGTTGTTGCAATTTCAAACGAATCAGCGGATTTGTGAAAAAAACACAAAAAGCAATATCACATTTAGCTGAAACTCTGTGAAAATGTTCATATATTATTTATTTTTTGGTTTTATAAGTTAAATAGAACTTAACTTAAGAAAAACTTCATGATTTTACAATTAACAAAAAACTATGTATAAAAGTGAAACAAATATAATAATGTGCACATGCACAATCGATATACGAACTAGCGTAGCGAAGAAAAGCGAAAAAAACATTGTTTTGTCTATTTTATCTTTTTGAAGCGACTTTTGAAGCACTTTTGAAGCTATTTACCGCTTCAAAAGTGCTTCACAGACCTTATTTTTAAGATGCTTATATTATTCAATAATTAGTAATATCATGATTATTTTTGAATTTCATTATTACTTTAAAAACACAATAAACACATTAAAATGTTAAAAAAACGCAAGTCTTGCTTTTCTTGCATTTCTTGCAGTGTTAGTCTTGCACTTGTTCTTGCATTTCTTATCTTGCTCTTGTTCTTACAAGAAAAGCTCGATCTGGTACTTGCTCTTGCAAAAAATGCAAGAACAAGCTGCAAGAACAAGAAATTTTTGATCATCACTAATTTTTAGAGATTTTTAATTTAAAATTTAAAATATAACAAATATTGTGTGATTTTTATTATTTTTAAAGATTTTATTGCTTTCATTTTTTTAAGATTTTTATTATTTTTAACAATTTTTATTTTAAAATATTTTAATTTTTAATTGTTTTTGTTTTACGACCTCTTTTGATTATTTTAAGATATTGTCTTAACGTGCTCATTGTCAAGGTTTGTTTTTTTATTTGTTGGTACAAAACACCTAGTTTGTACCGACTGGACCTTGAGCACGTTAAGATAATATCTTAAAATAATCAAAAGAGGTCGTAACACAAAAACAATTAATTGTTAACGCAGTGCACGGCGTATAAAATCTAAAGGATTTTTTATATTTTTTTAAAAATAATAAAAAAACTAATTTTTTATAAAAAGCAACTTGGCTGCCTCTGAAACAGCTGTACGATCTGCCACTCCAATGCATTTGGCGAATTGTTTGTTGTTTTATTTGCTGGTACAAAACACCCAATTTGTACCGACTGGACCTTGAGCACTTTAAGACAATATCTTAAAAGATTTTAATTTTTTAAAGATATTTTTATATTTTTTTTTTTTGAAAGATTTATATTATTTTTATAAATTTTTATTTTTATGATTTTTATTTATTTAAGGACTTGAATTGTTTTAGGAGATTTTTAATTTTAAATACTATTTTATAAGATAAAATGTTAAATGATTTAATATAATTAAAGACTAATATAATTATTGTTTTTATTATTTTTATGATTTTTATTAATTTTAAAATTTTTTATGATTTTTAAAGATTATTTTTAATAATAAATAATGTTCTATTATCTTAGGGTATTTAGTAATTTTAAAGATTTATATTATTTTCAAAGATTATTATTATAATTAAAATTTATTTATTTAAAGATTTGAATTATTTTCGGAGATTTTTAATTTTAAATATTTTTATTATTATTAAAGATATTTAATAATTTACGATATACAAATTTAAATCCCTCAATTATAATTTAAGACTTTTACTTTTTAAAGAGATTTTTAATATGTTTATTATTTTTAAAGATTTTATTATAATTAAAGAATTTTATTTAAGGATTTATTATTTTTAAAGATTGTTATGATTTTAATTTTTTTATGATTTTTTTGTTATAATTAATGATTTTTATTATTTAAAATTTTTTTTTTTTTATTATTTTAAGATTTTTATTTTATATTTTGAAGATTTTTATTATTTTTATAGACTTATATTATTTTTAAAGATTTTTATTATTATTAAAGCATTTTAATATTTTTAGGATTTTTAAAGGTTTTTTTATTTTATATTTTGAAGATTTTTATTATTTTTAAAGATTTTTATTATTATTAAAGCATTTTTATTATTATTAAAGCATTTTTAATATTTTAGGATTTTTCAAGTTTGTTTTTAATAATTAAAGATTTCTATTAATTTATTTCTATTATTTATATTATTTTCGTATTGAACTTTTTCAAAATATATTCCATAATTTCTCAAAATTTTATACAAATTTTCTATTAGCTTCAATCGCCTGGATCTGCCGCCCTACGAAGGCTACCTGCAGCTGAAGGACAAACTAATCAAGGCCATCGAGGGCAGCCAGGGCTTTGCTGGGGTCGATTAATAGCTTCAGCAGCGCGTTATGCGTCGGCATGGGTGATGGCTGCTGCTGCCGCTGTGGCCGCTCTGGTGGCGCCAGTAACAGCAACACAACCGACAACATTTTGTATGCGCAACTGATGACAACCACAACAACAACAACCACCAACACAACTGACAACGATGAGACGGCGCTGCCAGAAACGTCACCGGAGCAGCTCAGAAATGGCGGTGGCGGCGATGACGGCGAAGCAGCAACACAAAGACAACGAATCTATGCAACTATACGACGGACGACGCGTGACACTGAGGCCTTCTACTTCTTCGATTTCTGCTGCGACCACAACAACTCGTACTATACTTTTTTAACCCCCAACTCGACGTGTACTTATTTAAATCTGTCTGCCTCTGTTTGTATTATAATTTTTTTTTTAATAATTTTTCTATTGTTGCGTATGTAATGTTGTAAATGAGAATCAAAATTGTAAAATCATCATCAAACGAACGAAGATAAAACAAACAAAAAAAAAAAGAACTAAAAATTAAAAAATTATTGTAGAGTTTATATATTGTAGAGTACGTATATTGTAGGGTATGAAGCGTATGTGTTTTTTAAGTAAAAATTGTAGCAAAGTAAAGTAATCAAAATAACGAAAAAAAATGCAAAAGAAATGTTGACCAAATGACAGAAGTGCAGCACAGTAGATTTTTGCTGTATTTTGAACAAAAAAAAGTTACAGTTGTTAATGGTTTTTAATTATTATTATTAATATTATAAATATTATTATTACTATTATTACTATAATTACTATAAAAACCTAATAGCTATTAAAATGAACAAATTAAAATTTTATGCGACGTTTGTTACTACCTACTACGTCTACTACGAACGACTACTACTAAACGCAGTTGCTATAAATTGCTTGTGTATTCTTTTGATAAAATTAATTAATAACTATATTATATATATTGACAGCAAAAATAAAATAATAATAAATAATATAAATAAATTAGAAATCTATTATATATATAAAAAAAATAAATTGCATTAAGAAATTTTTCAATTTTTAAATAATTTTAAACTGCATGCTGTTCAATTGTTAAGCTAATCAAAAAAAAAAAAACAAATTCAAGTTACCTAAAAATTACTAAAATTATATGCAAAATTCAAATCAAAGCAATGTTTTCTTTGTACATTCCACCAAATGTTACTCTAAAATGCATATATAAAACAAATTTAATTCTAAATTTGCCTGTACAAAAAAAAAACAAAAGCATTGCAGTTTTTCAAATGTTAAACATTTTCTAAAATACAAAAATAGCTTTAAGTTTCAATCAATTTATAGTATTGAGTAATATACATATGCTTGTTGCGTCTGTCTGTCCGTATGCAATAATATATTAAATTGTAGTTCTTTGATAACCAACCAGCCTCTAAGCTTTAAGCTACAGCCTTATGTGCTGAAAGCTCAGTTTTATATACTTTTTTTTATTTTTTCTTTTATTTTATTTTTTGTTTATATTTCTGTTTATATATCTATTATATTCTATGTTATATAAAATTTCATCAAAATTACTTTTTTAGTTAAGACTTTATAAAAGCTCTTTTTTGTTACTTTTTTTATTTTTTAAATATATTAAATTAAATAGCTTTTAAAAATTACATTATTTTTTTCTAATATTGTTAATTTAATATTTTACAGCTTTTAATTTTTTAAAGAACTTTTTAAATTTATTTTTATTTAAAAAAAAAACTCTGAATTTTAAATTTTTAAATTTTTTATTTTATTTAAGAAGTTTTTTTATTTTATTATAGAGCTTTTTTAATTTTTGTATAATTTTTTTAAAGAGAGCTTTCTAATTTTAAATATAGCTTTTAAGTTTGTATAGAGCTTTTTTATTTTTTACAGTTTAAATTTCCTAGAACTTTAAATTTTTCAAGCCTATGTATTTTTTTAAATTTAAAAGCTTAAAGAAATATTGAAGTGTTTATTTTTCAAAGGCTTTGATTTTTAAATAGAACTTTTTAAGCTTTTAAATTTTCAAAGATCTTTATAGCTTATAATAAAGCCTTTTAAGATTTCATAGAGCTTTTTTAATTTTTAAATATTTTTGTTATTGTAAATATTAGAGTTTCATTTTTTCTAATAGAATTAATGAAATTTTCTAGAGCTTTTCATATTTTCAATACTTTTATTTTTCTGTCATTTATTTGTTTTGAGCTTTTTTCTTTTTATACAAATTTTTCCATAGAGCTTTTTTATATTTTTATATATTTTATATTTAAATATTTATATATATTTTTTTTAAATAGAGCTTTCAGTTCGAATAAAGTTTTTGAATTGTTTAGAGCTTTTTGTATTTATTTTATTAGTTTATATATATTTTTTTTAGCTTATTTTCTAAAACTTTTGAATTTGCATAGAACTTTTTTAGTTTTTATATTTTTTAAATAGAGCTTTCAGTTTTGAATAAAGCTTTTAAATTGTTTTGAGGTTTTTCTATTTAATTAATTTGTTTATTTTTATTTTTTTAATACTATTTCATTTTTTAATAAAGCTTTTAGAAAGCTTAATTTATTAGAAATTGTATTTTGTTATTTTACGAAAGCTTTTTGGTTCCCTTTAAGCTTTTTTCAGTTTTCTTTTTTTTATCTTCATTTTCAATAAAGCTTTTAATTTATACTATAGCTTTTACATTTAATTATATATTTATATATAACAGAATCAATTGTAAATAAAATCTATTTAAGCTCTTGTTAAAACATACAACAATTAATATAAAGAAAATATTTAACTGCAAGAAAACTAAAACAAAAAATGAAAAAAAAAACACCTTTTGTATTCTACCCCTTAACACTTAGATAGCTGTTCCGTTTTTATTTTCACAACTAATTGATTATTTTAATTAAATTTTATAGACAATAGACTCAACAAAATACAAAAAAACCTAAAAGTTATATTTAATAATGTTGTATTTTGCAATTGCGTTAGTGTCTTAGTATTAGTTAGTTTATTGCAATTCGTCGTTACTACTCACTTTATTGCTTTATTTAAATTTTTGAAATTGTGTCAAAAACAAACAACAAAAAAAACGAGTGTAAAATATTTCAATGTATTGAAATTTATTTATATTTTTATATTTAATGCAATTTTAGCTATCGTATAAATTTATTAGACGACAAAAAAAAAAACAAATCAAGAACAACAACGCTGCATTGCATTTTATTACAAAACTAAGAAGTTTTATCATTGATGCATATTACTGCAGATAATTAATTGTATTGTATTTATAATGAAACATTTTCAAATTATTTAATTAATAAAAAATATAAAAAAAAATCTTTAAAAATTTAAAATAATATTGAAATTTTTTAATTGTAGTCGTCATTATCACAATAGTTCATCATCAATCAATTGGCTATATAAATCATTCATGTCCAACTATTCATCACTATGAAATATTAAGAATATAAATCGTTTATCATCAACATTCGAACATCATCAGTCATGCGTAATCAGCAATATATCTACATAGAGGCATACATTACCAATTCGTAAGACGTTTGACATCAGAAATCTTTAGTCCTACATAAACATTCCTAAATCTTCTGTCAAACATCGTTTGTACTACATAACGAGATATACATCATCAATACAAAATCATCAGTCATACATCATCATTTTCACATCATCAGTTGTACTTCATCTGAAATACTTAACGATGTATACAGAATCAGTCTAAAATCATCAGTCTTACATCAACTGTCCTACATTACAATTAATATATAATCAGTCGTATATCATCTGACCTACATCATCAGTTTTAAATAATCTGTAATAAGTCATCTGAAATACATAACGAGGTATACATCATCGGTAAAAAATCATAAGTGTTGAATAAACTGTCCTCCAAACATCACCGAACATACTTCATCAGTCTTACATCATCTGTAATACATAATGAGGTAAAAATCATCATTACTAAATCATCAGTCGTAGATCAAATGTACTACATCATATTCCATATATCACCAGTCGTTTATCATCAATTTTACATCATCTGTAATACATCACGTGGCATACATCATTAATACATCAACAGTTATACATTATCTGTAATACATAATGAGGCAAACATCATCAGACCTAAATGATCAGTCGTTCATCATCTATCTAACATCATTATCATCAGTCATGCAACATCAATAATTGATTATCACCCATTATTATGAATCACACACCATCAGTCTTACATCATCATTCTCACATCATCTGTTGGACTTCATCAGTCATACATGATTTGTCAAACAGAATCAGTTATACATCATCATTTAGACAGCATTAGTTATACATCATCAGTCAAACATTACACAGTGCAACAAAAGTGCAAGTTTTTCTTCCATCTTTCGATTTGTGACACCATCGATCCATAATTTTGTCACTCACAAATGCTACATTTTGAGGGACTTTTTCTATTTGAGATCCTCACTAAACACAAAAAACGAATTTAGCATCGAGGTCAAACGCAGACTAGCTGTTGTCAACAGGTGTTACTTTATGCTTTAGGCAATTGAGAAGCAAAAATGTATTATCTTGACAGACGAAAATAATGATCTTGTCATGTCTGTTCCTTTTTATGATGTGGAACATAAACACTGGCTTTCATCAATGATATAGTACTGATAGTGTACGAGAGAAAATTTCTACGATAAATTATCTAAATTGTTAACGAATATCGACTTTGGATGAACGACTTCACTGTATAGGTTAAGTCGAACAAATGAATTTAAAGACTTCTCCAAGACTAGAAATATGTACAACGTAGTAGCACACGTCCAATTTTTGTATTTGTTAGACAAAGTGAATGAGAGCTGTTGAAGCGACTGGCGAAACTTTTTATCTGTGATCAAGACATATACCTACACGGGTAAAGGACCATTAATTCATTAAGTAAGTATTCATCAATTACCCACAATTTTCAAAGTTAAGCCTGCAATCACAAAAAAATGTATATCATATTGATTAATTCCTTTCATCAAACCGTGATACATTGTATTGAAGAATCATACATAATATTAATGACTAACGACATCAATGTTATGAATGCGATCATACATATGATGAACGCTTGGTAACTATGTGTGTGAAGAATACGTTTCGTCATATTAATGAACAAATCCTATTAATATAATAAATCTGTTTGTTCGTTTGTACGTTTGTACGTTTGTACGTTTGTACGTTTGTACGTTTGTACGTTTGTCCGTTTGTACGTTTGTACGTTTGTTCCGCTTCTCCGTCTAAACGGCTGATCCGATTTCCTTGAAATTTTTACCACAGATGCGGTATGGTCTGGAAGGAATGATAGGCTATATATGGGCGGAATTGGACAAAGAGGCGTGGCACCTCCCATACAACCTAAACTTTCAATACGATATAACTCGGCACTTTCACCAGCTACGAACATGAAACAAAAAACTCAAATACACAAAAAAAATTAAAAACAAAAAACCAAAAGCACAAAACAAAACAAAAGCAAAAATACAAAAACAAAAGCAATCACGTTTGTTCCGCTTCTCCGTCTAAACGGCTGATCCGATTGTCTTGAAATTTTTACCACAGATGCGGTATGGTCTGGAAGGAATGATAGGCTATATATGGGCGGGATTGGGCAAAGAGGCGTGGCACCTCCCATGCAACCTAAACACGATATAACTCGGCACTTTCACCAGCAACGAACATGAAACAAAAAACTCAAATACAAAAAAAAAAAATAAAAACAAAAAAGCAAAAGCACAACACAAAACAAAAGCAAAAATACAAAAACAAAACCAATCACATAAAACCACAATCCAAACTAAATGAAAAACAAAAAAGGAAAGAAAAAGAAAAACAAACTCACCACACTAAAACTAACCAAACTAAAACTCACCACACTAAAATTCACCCTTAAATTAACCACACTAAAACCCACCACACTATAATTCACCACACTAAAACTCACCACACTAAAATTCACCACACTAAAACTCACCACACTAAAACTCACCACACTAAAACTCACCACTTAAAAACTCACCACACTAAAACTCACCACGCTAAAACTCACCACACAAAAACTCACCACACTAAAACTCACCACACTAAAACTCACCACACTAAAACTCACCACACTTAAACTCACCACACTAAAACCCACCACACTAAAATTTCACCACACTAAAACTCACCACACAAAAATTCACCACACTAAAACTCACCACACTAAAATTTCTCCACATTAAAACTCATCACACTAAAACTCACCACACTAAAACTCACTATACCCAAAAGTCGCCACACTCAAACTCACCGCACTAAAATTCACAACACTAAAACTCACCACATTTAAACTCACCATACCAAAACTCACCACACTAAAACTTACCACACTAAAACTCACCACAATTAAACTCACCACACTAAAACTCACCACACAAAAATTCAACACACTAAAATTGAACACACTAAAACTCACCACACTAAAATTTCACCACACTAAAACTCACTACACTAAAATTTCACCACATTAAAATTCACCACTTTTAAACTCACCACATTAAAACTCACTACACTCAAATTTCGATACACTAAAACTTACCACACTAAAACTCACCGCACTAAAATTCACCACACTAAAACCCACCGCACTATAATTAACCACACTAAAACTCACCACCCTAAAATTCACTACACTAAAACTCACCACAATAAAATTCATCACATTAAAATTCATCACACTAAAACTCACCACAATAAAATTCACCACACTAAAACCCACCACACTATAATTGACCACACTAAAACTCACCACACTTAAAAACACCACACTTAAACTCACCACACTCAAATTCACCACACTAAAACTCACCACACTAAAACTCACCACACCAAAACTAACCACAATTAAACTCACCACTCCAAAATTCACCACATCTAAACTCACTACACCGAAACTTACTACATTAAAACCCACCACTCTAAAACTTCTACTGGGATAAACTCTACGGGGAAGAATTCTACAGGAAAGAATTCTACCGGGAACAATTCTACCGGGATGAATTCTACGTTGAGAATTCTACGGGAAAGCGTTCTATGTGGATTTTACGGGAAGATTTCTACTGAGAATAATTCTGCGGAGAAGCGCAGTCTGAGAAAAAATTGTCTTTGAGAAAAGTTGTTTTGGCGGAGAATTATTTGGTTACCACATTTATAAAACGAATAAAAAAATGTCAACAGCTAAGCACGGGCCCCTCATATCAATAATAAAAAAATGTTTTTTATATTAATAAAATCGCTCCATAGCTTTGAATTCAGAAAATCTTGGCACGAGTCGTGCACGGGTCCAGCTAGTACATAATATAGAACATATACATATGTACATCATATTGAAGAATGCTGTTTATCAAATCAAATTTTAATCATACTTTTTTGCCATACTTTTCAGTTCTCAAGTAATTCTTTTTATAAATAAAAAGTTATATTTATAAAAAATTATAAAAAAAAAAATTTAAAAAACATTTTTTTTTTTTTTAATTGGTTTTTTCAACAAAATTTAAATAAAAATTAGGAATTTTTTTTAGAATTATTTTCTAAAAACAATTTTTGTTTTTTGAAAAATTTGTAAAAAAAAATGTCCATCAATTAATATATTTTGAAAGAAAAATATTAGTTCAACAATATTCATCATATTGAATATTGTATTCATAAATATTATGAATAATTTACAAAAAATAATTCATTTATAGTTTTATAATTCTATTGACGATTCAATATAACTATTCAAATTCATTGTATTCAATATTTCGTTCTTCACTGTAATATTCGATAGTATCAATAAGTTCATATATACAATGAATGCATTCATCAACATGTCATTTAATGAACGGTTGTATCAATATGATAAATGTGGTAGTTGTCGAAAATATTCATAATATTTATGAATTAATTCATCATATTAATGCGTTTTTTTATGTGAATAAATCATCTATAATTTATCAGCAATCATTCATTATGAAACGTTCACTAATTTCAGATCGTGGACAGTTTCATATAACATGCATCGGTCTTCATTTTTCAAAAACATAAAATACACAAGTATTATAATCAAGTTATCAAGTTCAACATTTCATTGATTAACATATATATATATATGCATCGTATGTATCATCAGCTGTAAGAAAAAAAAAGCGTCATAATGTAAGTACTTCCAAACTTTATATATTAATATTTAAGATTGACGCAGGACTTCCAGAGTGATTTGTAAAAACATATTAAGAGAAAGTATAGAATTATAGATCCGGTTTAACATAATATGAATACTTTTATTTAATTATGACTATACCATATTATACAATAAATAGTTGGTATACCTAAAAATTAATATTTAATAAAAATTAAAGTTTGACTGGTCATAACTTTGGTTAAATCAACCTGAACTTCATTGGGTATATTTCAAAATATTATGTGAAGACAGATAATTCGAATTGCTAAGAAGTCAATGTCCAAAATATGTAGAAAAAATCGATCATTTATATTAAATTCGATTTATTTAATAACTCAAAAACTTTATGCAATATGAAAAAAAACTAAGTTTTGATTTGAATCTTGAAGTGCATTGAAAAATCAGACAAAGATCGCGGATTAATTTATTTTTATTTTATAAAAATTTCAACTTTGTATACCATTTTTATTCATATATTAGGAATAACTTGAAAAAGGATACTCTTCAACCTACATACATTTTTAAAACAGTTTAAATTTATTATCAGTTAATAAAGTAACGCAATTTTGTGTTTTTTGATTTTAATATTTCAAGGACACATATCTCTGGAACTATTGTAGTTAGAAAACGGAAATGTTCTGTATTTTATTTTTAATTTTAAGTATAAATCCATCCTACAGAATTTTATTAATTTCATTAATATTAGCACATTTTATAGTCAAATTTTGAACCAACTTAATTAATTTGTGTTATTATTTTTTATAGTGTATAAATTATTTAGTGCTATTGTAAAGAAAGACGATAACGCAAAATTGTCCCAGTCATAAAACTAAATCACTGTTTGTACAAGTCATACGTACCACAACATTCAATGAAATGCCGTTCATAAAAATATTAAAGAAATTAGTCGACGATAAGAGGTTTTGATTGACCATTTCTAGGACGGGTTGTAAATAACATTAGACTTATAAAAACAAAAGAAGGTCAAACAAAACAAAACCAAAAAATTGACGTATTTTAAAATAATTCTGAAAATGTCGATTAAATAATGAAAATTCACCTAAACTATTCACTTTGAATGTCTTATAAATCATATCATATCCAATAATCATAAGAACTATAATTTAATATGACTACGTAATATTACTATGACTATATTAATATGACTACGTAATATGACTACTTAATATACTTGAATGTTTTATATCATTTAGGTTTTGAATGATATGCTTTTCAAATAACGTTTATTACTCTTAAATGAGTGCAATATTTGAGTGGTATCCTCATATATGAGTTTTAAAAAAGAACATAGTCTCGTGATTCTATGAGTTCAAAAAACCTCACATTTTGAGACTTTTAATACTCCCAAAAGATTTGAGGACCTAAAAGATCCCAAAATTGATATCTAAACATTAGTAGAGGACACGTTTTATGAGCCCAAAATCACTAACATTTAATTTTTAATACTCCTGAAATGTTCATATTTGAGCTCGTAAAAGATCCCATAAAGTTTCGACTTATAAAGATACAAAAAATCTCCAAATGCCACAAATAAAAGTTTCGATTTATAAAGATACGAAAAATCCCCAAATGCCACAAATAAAAGCCAATTTCTGATTATTTTAAATACTCCTAAAATATTATATTTTTTTACATTTTTAAACTTCACAACTACTCTAATTAATAAGGTTTTCCCTCTTTAAAACTATATAATCTCAGGTAAAAATTTCTGCCAGTATCTAGTCAATTTTACTAGTCACTTGTCGATTAACTCGCAAGCGATGTCACGTACTTTCCGACCAGGAATTATCAAGTAAACTACCGCGGTTTCTGGGTATTTCTCTACCAGTGACCCAACAATTTTTGATTAGTTTTACTGGCAGGGATCTACTCTTAAAAACCCTACCATTAACCGACCAGTTTTAGACAAGTTTTACTGGCGGGGAATCATTCTTCAAATCCCTACCAGTAACCGATAACATTTCAAATTTCTACGAGTAACCTGGCAGTATTTATGCAGCCTAGTAAATTGTTGCTTGGGATGTGTCATAAATTATTTCAAGAGATTTTTTGTGATTGCTCATTACCAAATGAGAGTCTTGTATGAACCAGTTCTTGGAGTGTTCCGAAAATACACCAAACAAGTTTTTTTTAGTCCATTTTCTTAGCGGTCATAAACAATTTTAAATTTGATCCTTTTAGAAATCAAATTTTGAAAACTCCAGAATATTACACTTTTATTACACTTTTAGTGCTTCGAAATCAGCCTTAATGCGATACTTGTATGAGTATTTTTTTTTCTAGCGCTCATAAAACTCCCAAAAATTTAACTCCTTTATAACTCCAATTGTTTAATGGTATAAATCCATTTGATATTATTGTCCAAAATCTAATTAAAACTTCGTTAAAAATAGGTTAGAAATCAAATTTATTCAAAAACATGACTCTATTTAGTAATTTAAACGCCGGTGTTGGTCTTGATCCAGTCACGGTAGCTGGTCACACGGGTGAATGCAGCTGGGTAGCCCTTAGCACAACCATTAGCTGAACCGAAAGAGGTCAAACCGATTTGCACGGCGCCAGCGACCAACGGGCCACCAGAATCACCGTTGCAGGTGGAAACGCCGCCGGGAGTAGAGACGCAAATGTTGCTAGCGGTGATGGTGCTGCCGTATGTGGACTGGCAGACGGCGTTGGTGATGACGGTCATTTCAGCGTATTGCAAGTTGGTGGCAACAGCGGTGGCGGTGTCACTGGTACGGCCCCAGCCGGAAGCGATGGCCTTGGTGCCAGCATAGGTCGAGTAGGAGGAGGCCAAGGCGGGCAATTTGACGAGAGCAACGTAGTTGGTCAGAGTGACGGATGGGATCTTGATGAGGGCAATATCGTTCTTCAGAGTTTTGCTGTTCCAGCCAGAGTGAATAAGGAAAGCAGACTTGCTGACGGTGTAGGTAGCCTTGGGGCTGGTACGAACGGTGGCGCCCAAGTAGACGGTGGCGGCAGAAACGCTATACGAAAAAAAATAAAAAATATATAAAATTTGCATTTTTATGCTACAAAAATGATACACTTACCCATCGACGCAGTGAGCAGCAGTCAGAACCCAGGTCTTGCCAATCAGAGAGCCACCGCACCAGGCGGAGCCACTGCCAACGGAGAGCGATAGTCCGACCTGGTAGGGGAACTGGCCGGCGGCGGCGGTCTTGCCATTGGTGATGCGACCCTCTGGCTCCGACTCCAACACGGGCATGAAAGCCTCGCGATGAGTGGGCTCGAAGTGCCTGAGGTCGAAGGCAGAGACGGTGGCCAAAGCCAAAGCAAAAACAATCAGTAATTTCATGTTGGAACAACTAATGATGTGCTGGCATGTAATGGACGGGCTTTTATACGTGTTCAACTGGTGCGAAAGTGGGTCTTATCTGTGATAGTTTTGCAGATATAACGAGTTGTGCTAAAGCTGTTAAAACATCTGTGGGCGATAGGGTTTTTATGATGACTTGTAGAATATTATTGTAGAGATAAGTCTAAAACATAGTTAAAAACCAGTTATTTCTGATAATTTATGTTATAGGTTTCAATATTACCACTTCAAAATTAACGCATGTTATAGAAAAACAAATTATGGGGCAGAGTTTATTGTAGAATATGTAGAACTTCATTGGTCTTTAACGGTTTTCATCGATGAACACGCGCCAAAGACTATTTTTTTATTATCACGTACAACTTAAGTGTGTTACAGATAGGGCTGAATGGTGTAGTATTTAAAAGATAAAGTAGAGTAGGAAGTGAACTCAGCAGATTGCAATCATTTGAAAAATATTAATAATTTTAAGAATTATAAGAATTGGAAAAACCCATATATTTGGAAAGAAATAGCAATCGATGAACTCAAAATACTCTACAGAAAAATTAATTATTCATATATATGGTGTAAAAAACAAACAAGAACCAGTGGCTATATTTATTTCCTATAACATAGTTTGATTCCTAAAATATTCAAAGAAATGCAAGACTCCTACAGCAAAAACAGGACTGACCCTGTAAAAACAAGATCGACCTACCGATGCAAAAACTAAAAACAAGACTAACCTTGCTATAAATGTTCACTAATGATTTTCATGGACAAAATTGACCTTCCGATGCAAGAACAAGAATAAAACATACACTTGACAAGAGCAAGAACAAGACTTACCCTGCAAGAATAAGAACAAAATCGCCCTTCCGTTGTAAGAACAAGTACTAGTGGCTAAAGCAGGACTGATTCTGCAAAAGCAAGATCGACTTACCAAAGCAAGAACTAACAACAAGACCGAATCTGCATAAACAAGACTAACCTTGCTATAAATGTTCACTAATGATTTGCATGGACAAAATTGACCTTCCGATGCAAGAACAAGAATAAAACATACACTTGACAAGAGCAAGAACAAGACTTACCCTGCAAGAATAAGAACAAAATCGCCCTTCCGTTGTAAGAACAAGTGCTAGTGGCTAAAGCAGGACTGATTCTGCAAAAACAAGATCGACTTACCAAAGCAAGAACTCAAAACAAGACCGAATCTGCATAAACAAGACTAACCTTGCTATAAATGTTCACTTATGATTTGCAAGAACAAGATGGACCTTCCGATGCAAGAACAAGAATAATACATAGACTGACCAAGAGCAAGAACAAGACTCACCCTGCAAGAATTAGAAACATAATCAAGAATAAGATTGGCCTTGCGATGCAAGAATAGAAATATTTAAAACATAACCTGGTCAAGAAAAAGACCAAGATTAACCTAACAAGAATAAGAACTAATGACTAAATTTATTTCGTATAGCAGAGTTTAGTTTCAAGATTCTTACAGAAAGAACAAGAACATCCTGTCAATGCAAAACTAAAATAAGACCCTGTATAAACAAGACCCTGTATTGCAAGAACAAGACATAGGGGAGAAATATTTGTACCTAAAATATATAAGGAAAGATATACTCTTGTACCAAGAACAAGACTGAGCCTGTAAGACCAAAATCGACATGCCGATAGAAGTAAAATACCGACCTTGCTCGAGTAAAAGCATGAACGATTTTGGACTACTTCAGGCATTTGATCGACAAAGATCATACCTACATTAATAAACTGCAGTCTTTCTGATATCTCAGAGGCTCATCGGTTATTGACATCTTTATGTAGGTCATTGGACTCTATATATTCCAAATTGATTGAATATGTCGAACTTCATTTATGTAGGGTACATTCATAATATTTACTTCCAATATGTAAATATCTCAAAATTTACTTCTTATATATTTTCCAAATTGCAGAACAAAATAATAAAAAAACAACACTACCATCTGATGTTTTTAAAACATCGATTATTTCTGCCATTCCATAAAAATCAAAATATTATTAATTATTTGAAAATCACTATCATTTTACGTTTTTTCCATTTACGTATGCATTTCAATCGTGTAGTCCAATCAAAGATGTACTCGCCATTTGATAAGACCATTCACCTGGCGTACGAGTGCCTATTGTAAAATTATATCTTATCATTTGAAGTAGTGGAATTGTCTGGTAGACAGAGGCGGGGCTTTCCGAGATGTTAAAGTTTGCCAAAAAAAAAAACAAAATAACAACAAAACAGTGGACAGTTCCGATTATAAAAGTTGCGGATTTTCGCTAAACCTGCATCAGTTGTAGTTCCATTGCAGCACCATGAAGTTCTTAGTTATTTTTGCTTTGGCCTTGGCCACCGCTTCCGCTGATTTATATCACCGCGAATTGACCGTGCCCGTCGTTGAGAATGAGGGTCGCATCACAAATGGCCAAACCGCTTCCGTCGGTCAGTTCCCATATCAAGCTGGTCTTTCCCTCCGTTTGAACGCTCTTTCCTCCGCATGGTGCGGTGGTTCTCTGATCGGCAACAACTGGGTCTTGACCGCTGCTCATTGTACCGATGGGTAAGTTTATTTAAACCCATTTTTTTTGAATCTTTTGTCAATAATATTTGCATTCCTTTTTTATTTAAAGTGTTCAATCTGTGACTGTCTACTTGGGTGCTACCGTCCGTACCTCTGCTGAAGTTACCTACACCGTTTCAAAGAGCGACATCATCATCCACGCCGACTGGAACAGCAAAACCCTGAAGAACGATATCTCCTTGATCAAGATCCCATCAGTCTCTTACTCCGCCAAGATCAAGCCCGTGACACTGCCCAAGATTGCTTCTTCCTACTCTACTTATGCCGGTGATTCCGTTATTGCCTCCGGCTGGGGCCGCATCTCCGACTCTGCTTCCGGTGTTACCAACAACTTGCAATGGGCTAAGATGGTTGTCATCACCAACACCGTTTGTGCCAAGACCTACGGTACCTCCATTGTTACCTCCGGCAACATCTGCGTCTCCACCCCCAACGGTGTGTCCACCTGCAACGGTGACTCCGGCGGCCCATTGGTCTTGGAGTCCACTGGTGTTCAAGTTGGTTTGACCTCTTTCGGTGCTGCTGCTGGTTGCGCTCTGGGTTACCCAGCTGCCTTCACCCGCCTCACCAGCTACGTTGACTGGATCAAGTCCAACACTGGTATTGCTTACTAAGTAAGGAATCACCAGATGTGTGACGATAAACAATAAAGTGCTATAATATAATACGAATTAAAAGATTTTTCTGTTTTATTAGAATATTTGTATTTAGTGTTTTTGTTAAGTATGTTATAAGGCTATGAACTCTGGCAATAACTGGCTCTGCTTGATAAAACGTAATATTCTTCTACAAAGATTTTAGGGAAATATTTCCTCAATTTTGTTCACGTACTTTCAGAGATCGACTTTTGAAAGATCTCGTTAAATCTAGCTCGTTCATAGCTAGACCTCTTCTAATGAGACATCAAATTTGGTCAAATGATATTCAAATTAGATGAGGTCTAGTTATGGATGTGCGAGAATTAACGAGTCTTGGAACTTGGAAAACGAGCCAACTCGTTTACGAATCTGTTGCCGACTACCGATAGTAATCTCCTTATTGATCTCGCATCGGTTCTTCTTAACATTCATCTACAAAAACTTAATTGATATATAAAGGGTTTTTCAACAGGGACGCTACAAAAGTTTCTATTCAGTAAGGTTTGCCATTTCAAGATGGAAAGATATACGAGTTCGAATTTCGGTAGTAAATTTTAATAATTTCGACTCGTTGTTGGCTCGTATATCTTTCCATCATGAAATGGCAAACCTTACTGAAGAGAAATGTCAAAAAAGCGGCAAGAAATATGGCGTCGTTTGCTGTCCCTGTCGCTTTACTTTTGTAGCGTCCCTTTTGAAAAACCCTAGAAAAAAACTTTTGTAGCGTTCTTATTGAAAAACCCTTTAGACATTTTTACATTTTAAAGGAAGTATTACATATATGACGTGTCCTAAGAAGAGGTCTAGTTATGGTGAGCGAGATTTGATGAGAAATTCGATCTTAAAATGTGTAAAACAAAGAATATCCTTAGCGAATCTCTTCTAGACTACCGAAGGTAATCTCATTCTTTATTTCGCATCGGTTTTGCTTGATTAATGCTACATAGTAGACCACATAACGTTCTTACACAACGACTTACCAATTCTAAAAAATTAGATTTTAGACTTTATAGGAAATATCTTCTCAAATGTGATGGTATTGTTTCTTGACCACAAATAGAAAACTAATTTGAACTTCTTTGAAAGTTAAAGTTTTTAAGAGACATGGTTATGGCCGAGCGGTATTTGACTAGACTTTATAAATCTTGATCTTCAAATTTACAAAACAAGGATTTCGTTAGCGAGTCTTACATATCTGGACAACCGAAGGATATCTCATTCTTTATTTCGGCTATGCTTGATTAAAAGTAATAGACCGCGTAAAACACTAGATTCGGTATTCTCGCAATATTTTTTCAAATTCTCAAACTAATTTCAACTTCATTGGAAATGCTAAATATATGATGTGTTATGAGAAAAGGCAGAGATTTCACGTTCTCGAACTCAAATAATCTAATTATTTATTTCGTATCAAATTACAAGGCAAGATCCGAGTAAGATTTGTTTAGTCTTTCCCGCATCACTAATGAGAGCAAGTTCATCGGCTCACTATAACTGACTTACTTACTTAAATGGCCGGCCTCAGCAGTCCAGATGTAGCGCGCCGGACTTGCATTCTGAAGGTCTCGGGTTCGAATCCCGGCTTGGGCATGGGCGCTCGTGGTGATATTAACCACAAAATCGTATGGAATAGATTTCACAGTACAATGGATATAATCTGTCTGAGTGCTGTGGATCTTAGTAGATATTCCAAAAAAAAAAAAAAAAAAAATTAAATGGCCCTTACAACCGTGGGTCGGTTTTGGCCGCTGAGATAAAGCCGCGCCAGTCGGATCTGCTTTGCGCGCGCTGACGCCAGTTAGAAATACCAAGCGTTGCCAGGTTGTCCTCAACTTGGTGTTCAAGTTGGTTTGACCTCTTTCGGTGCTGCTGCTGGTTGCGCTCTGGGTTACCCAGCTGCCTTCACCCGCCTCACCAGCTACGTTGACTGGATCAAGTCCAACACTGGTATTGCTTACTAAGTAAGGAATCACCAGATGTGTGACGATAAACAATAAAGTGCTATAATATAATACGAATTAAAAGATTTTTCTGTTTTATTAGAATATTTGTATTTAGTGTTTTTGTTAAGTATGTTATAAGGCTATGAACTCTGGCAATAACTGGCTCTGCTTGATAAAACGTAATATTCTTCTACAAAGATTTTAGGGAAATATTTCCTCAATTTTGTTCACGTACTTTCAGAGATCGACTTTTGAAAGATCTCGTTAAATCTAGCTCGTTCATAGCTAGACCTCTTCTAATGAGACATCAAATTTGGTCAAATGATATTCAAATTAGATGAGGTCTAGTTATGGATGTGCGAGAATTAACGAGTCTTGGAACTTGGAAAACGAGCCAACTCGTTTACGAATCTGTTGCCGACTACCGATAGTAATCTCCTTATTGATCTCGCATCGGTTCTTCTTAACATTCATCTACAAAAACTTAATTGATATATAAAGGGTTTTTCAACAGGGACGCTACAAAAGTTTCTATTCAGTAAGGTTTGCCATTTCAAGATGGAAAGATATACGAGTTCGAATTTCGGTAGTAAATTTTAATAATTTCGACTCGTTGTTGGCTCGTATATCTTTCCATCATGAAATGGCAAACCTTACTGAAGAGAAATGTCAAAAAAGCGGCAAGAAATATGGCGTCGTTTGCTGTCCCTGTCGCTTTACTTTTGTAGCGTCCCTTTTGAAAAACCCTAGAAAAAAACTTTTGTAGCGTTCTTATTGAAAAACCCTTTAGACATTTTTACATTTTAAAGGAAGTATTACATATATGACGTGTCCTAAGAAGAGGTCTAGTTATGGTGAGCGAGATTTGATGAGAAATTCGATCTTAAAATGTGTAAAACAAAGAATATCCTTAGCGAATCTCTTCTAGACTACCGAAGGTAATCTCATTCTTTATTTCGCATCGGTTTTGCTTGATTAATGCTACATAGTAGACCACATAACGTTCTTACACAACGACTTACCAATTCTAAAAAATTAGATTTTAGACTTTATAGGAAATATCTTCTCAAATGTGATGGTATTGTTTCTTGACCACAAATAGAAAACTAATTTGAACTTCTTTGAAAGTTAAAGTTTTTAAGAGACATGGTTATGGCCGAGCGGTATTTGACTAGACTTTATAAATCTTGATCTTCAAATTTACAAAACAAGGATTTCGTTAGCGAGTCTTACATATCTGGACAACCGAAGGATATCTCATTCTTTATTTCGGCTATGCTTGATTAAAAGTAATAGACCGCGTAAAACACTAGATTCGGTATTCTCGCAATATTTTTTCAAATTCTCAAACTAATTTCAACTTCATTGGAAATGCTAAATATATGATGTGTTATGAGAAAAGGCAGAGATTTCACGTTCTCGAACTCAAATAATCTAATTATTTATTTCGTATCAAATTACAAGGCAAGATCCGAGTAAGATTTGTTTAGTCTTTCCCGCATCACTAATGAGAGCAAGTTCATCGGCTCACTATAACTGACTTACTTACTTAAATGGCCGGCCTCAGCAGTCCAGATGTAGCGCGCCGGACTTGCATTCTGAAGGTCTCGGGTTCGAATCCCGGCTTGGGCATGGGCGCTCGTGGTGATATTAACCACAAAATCGTATGGAATAGATTTCACAGTACAATGGATATAATCTGTCTGAGTGCTGTGGATCTTAGTAGATATTCCAAAAAAAAAAAAAAAAAAAATTAAATGGCCCTTACAACCGTGGGTCGGTTTTGGCCGCTGAGATAAAGCCGCGCCAGTCGGATCTGCTTTGCGCGCGCTGACGCCAGTTAGAAATACCAAGCGTTGCCAGGTTGTCCTCAACTTGGTCTTTCCAACGCAGATTTGGACGCCCTCTTCTACGCTGTTCACCTTCGAGTTTCGATTCAAGCACCTTCTTGGCTGGAGTGTTTTCATCCATTCGTTCGACATGACCTAGCCAGCGAAGCCGCTGGATTTTGATGCGCTTAACTATGTCAATGTCGTCGAATAACTCATACAGCTCGTGGTTCATCTCTATTCGATACTCGTTAGCAAAGCAGATAGGGCCAAAGATTTTACGGAGAATCTTTCTCTCGAACGGTCCCAGTACTCTCTCATCGGTGTTTCTGCACCATAAAGTGGGACGGGTATGATGAGTGACTTGTAGAGCGTTATTTTTGTACGGCGAGAGAGGGCTCTGCTTCTCAATTGCCTACTGAGCCCAAAGTAGCACCTGTTGGCAAGAGTTATTCTCCGTTTTATCTCCAGGCTGACGTCGTTGTTGCTGTTTACGCTGGATCCCAGATAGACGAAGTCCTTCACAATGTCGAACTTGTGGGTGTCAAAATCAGCTTTTTGTCCAAGACGCACGGACTCTTTTTTACTTGTTGACACAAGGAACTTCGCCTTGTCCTCGTTCACCGCTAGACCCATTCGACGCGACTCTTTCTCCAATCTGGAGAATGCTGCGCTGACTGCTCGTGTGCTCCTGCCAATGATATCAATATCGTCGACATATGCGAGCAGCATGACACTTTTGTTGACGATAGTGCCGCTTTGACGGAGTTCGGCAGCTCGAACTATTTTCTCCATCAATAAGTTAAAAAAGTCGCACGATAGGGAGTCACCCTGTCTGAAACCTCGTTCGGTATGAAATGGTTCGGAGAGGTTCACTATAACTACATTGTAGTCTAAATTAAGCAACACACTTAAAATATATAATTTTCTTTCAAATCTGTACCTTATATAATTAGGAGGTAATCAAATATGTGTAGTATGCTTCTTTTGTAGATTTTAATAGCAAATAAGTAAATACTAAGACACAATAAATATTAAATACAATTTATTGCAACTAATATCAATTCCACTTTGAGTTCAACTCTAGTTATATGATAGATATATATACTCCCGGTATATATCGCATTTCAGACTTAATTGAAGACCTAATTATAAAACTATATTAAATTTAGTATGTCCAGCATTACTTAATCGCACAAATAGAAAAACGTTTTTCTAAACATAGGCCACGCCTGCTACCTCATTAATCCAGTCCAGATACGATGTGATACGTGTGAATACGGCCGGAAATCCTTTAGTGCAGCCAGCGGATTTGCCAAAAGATGAGATACCAATTAGTACGAAACTATCGGCACCGTTTTGCAAGGCCAAAGGACCACCGGAATCACCGGTGCATGTTGATTTACCACCCGTGGTATCAATACAAATGTTAGTGGACCTAATCGAGGAACCATAAGAATATTTACACTCCTCGTTCGTTTCGACAAAACGTATCACATAGTGCAGCTCATTGGAAATATTTGAGGAAGCTTTAAATATATAAATTTAATTAGAAAAGTGCTTGAGAAATCTATAAACTCTGCTACTTACAATCACTGATGCGTCCCCAACCAGTGGCAACTGCCTCGCTGTATGCATAACTTGCATAGGTCGTTGTCATTTTGGGTAATGCAATTGGACGTATACCAGCCGATTCCTTTACAACACTAGGCAGATAAAGTAGCGCAATATCATTGATGAGACTTTTGCTGTTCCACGCAGGATGTGCATGAATATTATTTGTTGTGACCTTTAAAGTTTTAGTGGGCTCCAGACGTTTGGTCGAACCCAGATACACGGTAATGCCGATAATGCTGCAAGTGAAAATATTTCCATTAAATCTATAACGGAGCTCATTTATATTAAAGAACGACTTACTCATCCACACAATGCGCCGCCGTAATGACCCAACGGGTCGAGATCAAACTACCGCCACACCATGTAAACTGTCCGGCCAAAAATTCAATGCTTAATCCCACCTGATAGGGAAACTGATGATCCGCCGCCACACTACCACCCGTTATGCGTCCTTCAATGCGAGATTCCACAGCAGGTAACGCATGTCCCCAAATTAATGTAGTGTAACCCAATAAAAAAGTTAAAAGAGCAAAACTTTTTGGCGTTATCATTATCGTTGCTGTGCTCTAAACTAGTATAGGACCTGATAAATGTTAGACTAAACTTTTGACGACCCTATTCATGTTCATTTATATGAATATAACATGACTCTCAGTATAATTGGGGCCTCATTTAATGGATCATCGCAATGCTGTGATCAAGAATGCTGATTATGTTAACACTAATTTTATTGTTGTTCGTGGTATTTTAATCAGTTTCTAAACTGAAAATAGCTGCTTTAAGTGCTGATTATCGTCAGTGATGGTCTGCAATCTGGACGCCATTTAAGATTTGTATATTAAGACATTTGTTTTTCTATTAGCCAATAAGATAACAATAAAGCGATATGATTACGAGGTAATTTATTCATAAGAAGAACGTCACAATTTATTTAGAATGCATATTTGAGATAGATTTAAACTCTTAACGTTTTTTTTTAAATATAAGTCAGGATTTTTAAAATTTCGTTTCCAATCTCGAAATTGGTAATAAATTTCGTATAATTTTGGTTCTCGTCTAAACTACCAAAGTCAATCTCGTACTGCATAACGCCTGCAATTACAATATGCGATATCTTTTCGCATCACTAATAGATAATTGCAAGATTATTCTTCTTTAAAACTAAACAATGTTTTACTTAAATATAACACGGTTGTCTCTTACGTTCGACAGCAAGCTTCGGGGTAAATCGGGTCCGTAAGCGAGGCTCGGTGTACATTGGATACAATAATAAACTTCGGTATAAATTGGGTTCGATTACAAGCTTCGGTGTAAATCGGGTCCGAATACAAGTCTCGATGTAAGTCGGGTACGAAGATAAGCTTCGAAATAAATCGGGTTCGATAACAAGCTTCGGTGTAAATCGGGTACGAAGATAAGCTTCGGAATAAATCGGGTTCGATAACAAGCTTCGGTGTAAATCGGGTCCGAATGCAAGTTTCGATGTAAATCGGGTACGAAGATAAGCTTCGGAATAAATCGGGTTCGATAACAAGCTTCTGTGTAAATCGGGTCCGAATGCAAGTTTCGATGTAAATCGGGTACGAAGATAATCACGGAATAAATCGGGTTCGATAACAAGCTTCGGTGTAAATCGGGTCCGAATACAAGTTTCGAAGTAAATCGGTTTCGGTAGCAAGCTTCGGCGTAAATCGAGTCCGAAAGAAAGCCCCTATGTATTAAGTGACCGACGGTAAGCATCGGGGTAAATCAGAGTCCGATAGCAAACTTACGGCCTTCAAAAATGTGTGTCTTTCTCAATAGTGGAGAAAGCTCAAATGTTGAGAAAGCTCGTTCTAAGTTCTTCAGGACTGTAGCGCCAAAGTATTATTATAATAGTACGATTTCGGATTCATAAAATTCGATTAACTAATATTATTTTAAAAAAAATAAACCCTCATAAAAAACAAAATTAAAAGATCTCATAGCTCGTTTTACATAATCTCAATATTTATTTTTTCCAAAATTCAATTGGATACTTATTTTTAATAATAAATGCCTGTGTTCGACTTGATCCAGTCAACGTAGCTGGTGAGGCGGGTGAAGGCAGCTGGGTAGCCTTTCTGGCAACCAGCAGCAGCACCGAACGAGGTCAAACCAACTTGAACACTAGTGGATTCCAAGACCAATGGGCCGCCAGAGTCACCGTTGCAGGTGGACACACCGTTGGGTGTAGAGACGCAAATGTTGCTGGAGGTAACAATGGAGGTACCGTAGGTATTGGCGCATACAGAGTTGGTGATGACCTGCATTTTAGCCCATTGCAAGTTGCTGGCAACACCGTAAGCAGTGTCGGAGATGAGACCCCATCCGGAGGCAATAACAGAATCACCGGCATAAGTAGAGTAGGAAGATGCAATCTTGGGCAGTGGCACGGGCTTGATCTTGGCAGAGTAAGCGACTGATGGAATCAATATCATGGAGATATCGTTCTTCAGGGTGGCACTGTTCCAGCCGGAATGGATGATGATGTTGCTCCTCGGAACGGTGTAGGTAACTTCAGCAGAGGTACGGATGGTAGCACCCAAGTAGACAGTCACAGATTGAACACTTTAAATAAAACATAATGCAAATATTATTGAAATGTATTAAATAAAAAAGGTTTTAAATAAACTTACCCATCGGTACAATGAGCAGCAGTCAGGACCCATCTATTGCCGATCAAAGAACCACCGCACCATCCGGAGGAGAGAGCACCCAAACGGAGGGAGAGACCAACTTGATATGGAAACTGACCTACGGTAGCGGTTTGGCCGTTTGTGATGCGACCCTCACCCTCAATGACGGGCACGGTCAATTCGCGATGATACAAATCAGCGGAAGCGGTGGCCAAAGCCAAAGCAAAAATAACTAAGAACTTCATGATGCTGCAATGGAATAACAACTGATGGCCATTTTGTAAATTTTTGCACTTTTATAAGAGATTTTAGGTATGCAAGCATATCATGTTTGGCTGCATTTCAATACACAAATGATTAGATATAGTTTTTTCGTCAAATGTTCTTATCAATTGCACAATATTCTGTATTCAAATTCTGATTTTAATGCTGTCCATCCGTTGTGATATAGTTTCTGACGTGATCTAAAAACTCTAGAAAAAGTCCAAAGATATCTACAGATATCTTTGGACGAACATGTTCGTCACAAAGGTCAACATTTATACTTGGCAAATCGTCTCGGGTTCATATTCAGGCTTATGATAAAATGAGCCATAAGAATACAAATTATTCATTAAGCTGGATCTTAATGCGCCTGACTATGCCAATGTCGGCGTCGAGCTCATACAGTTCGTCGTTCCATCCGATTCTGTACTCATTTTCAACGCATATTCCGAAGAATCTTTCTCTCGAACGCTCCTTAAGCTCGCTCATCGTTGTTGGCCAGTGTCCATGCCTCAGCGTTATAGAGGAGGACTGGCATGATGAACGACTTATAGAGCGTAATTTTTGTCTGTCGAGAGAGGGCTCTGCTCTTAAATTGCCTACTGAGCCCACAGTAACACCTGTTGGCAAGAGCTATTATTCGGCTAATCTCCAGGCTGACATTGTTTTCCTTGTTTATACTGTTACCTAAATAAACGAAGTCCTCCACAACTTCGAAGTTGTGGTTGTCAATATTGACGTATTGTCCAAGACGCCGGACTTTTTGTTTCTTGACACCATGTACTTCGTCTTGTTTTCGTTCACCGTAAGACACATTCGACGCGATTCCCTCTCTAAACTGGAAAATGCTGCACTGATTGCTCGTACGCTCTGCCCAATGATGTCGATATCATCAGCATACCTATTTCTCTCTGAGCAACGTGTGTCGCTCAGGGTCATCCTGCGAAGCCTTATAAGTTTCGCAGTTATAGGGAACTCAGACATGGTGGCGTATAGGCGACTCCTTATCTCACTGTCGAAGGCAGCTTTGTAGTCGACGAGGTGGTGGGTGTGGTGGGAGTCGATCTGCCTCTCTTTGGTCTCTTCCAGGATTTGGTG
This sequence comes from Dryomyza anilis, assembly GCA_951804985.1. Taxonomy (NCBI): domain Eukaryota; kingdom Metazoa; phylum Arthropoda; class Insecta; order Diptera; family Dryomyzidae; genus Dryomyza; species Dryomyza anilis. The sequence goes on along the minus strand of OX638134.1, from coordinate 80,781,935 downwards.
CAATGTGAAAATCTGGTCTATGGTGGACTTGCCAGGTCTGAAGCCGCACTGATAACATTCAATGAGTCTGTTGACGATTGGCTTCAGTCTTTCACATAATACGCTCGTTAGAACCTTATACGCGATATTGACAAGACTTATCCCACGGTAGTTGGCGCGTATTGTGGGATCCCCTTTCTTAAGGATTGGGCAGAGTTTTATTCTTTGAACTATTTAAGTCAATCTCGTATTGCATCTAATTACGAGGTGTCATATCCTTTCGCATCACTAATAGTTCTGCGAACTTAAATGTTTTTGAAATCGCGTTCTCAAATCTCGTCTCGAAAGCAATAATAGCTGCGTTCCCGTGGTACTTGAACCAGATCTGTTTCACGGGAACGCCATCGGTTTTATTTTAATAAATTTGGCAGCTCTGTTTTCTTCTGCCCCTTTTTTTCAAAGGAAATTCTTCTTCTTATTCAGTGATATTCACAATAGCATAATATCACCACTTTTGATACGTACAGTACCAGATCAGTAATTGATCCAAAAACGAACCTGGTTCTAATTGTTTGTTTATGTTTTGTATATGAAAATGATCTACGGATCATGATCAAAAACCACGGGAACGCAGCTAATGTTCTCGACTTCGACTGGAATGAAGAGATCGAGGGATACTGTAATTTTCTTAACTCCAACTACATCTATAAAATTTCAATAATACGTTTACAAAAATCTTTTTACATATATTGATGAGACTAAAATTGATAACAACATTTTAACATATAAATGATATTCCGAATTTTGGAAGATTATATCAAGAAACTTAATAAGAAGTTGTTTTGTCAAAAAATGGATTATATCCTATGTGTTCAATTGTTTCACCATTAAATTAATCATTACTGTATAATATGAAATTATAAAAAGTTAAAATCTCGATTGTATTTGATTGTAAAGAGGAACCTAATTTCCTTAAATTTATTCATTCTTCTAAGGAACGCAGTATAAATTGTGGATTACGGATGTCGCCCAATTCTTGTCTCTGCTTCTTTCTATCTTCTTTCTTTCTATCAATATACTTAAGCACTTATGAAATTTATTGATTTCGGAAGAATTTGTTCACGTTTTCTAAAGTACGATTTCGGATTAATAAAATTTGCAATTCGCAAGTAAATAAACCCACTTCAAAAACAAAATTAAAAGATCTCATAGCTCGTTTTATATAATCTCAATGTTTATTTTTTCCAAAATTCAACTGGTTACTTCTTTTTAATAAGCAATACCAGTGTTGGACTTGATCCAGTCAACGTAGCTGGTGAGGCGGGTGAAGGCAGCTGGGTAACCCAGAGCGCAACCAGCAGCAGCACCGAAAGAGGTCAAACCAACTTGAACACCAGTGGACTCCAAGACCAATGGGCCGCCGGAGTCACCGTTGCAGGTGGACACACCGTTAGGGGTGGAGACGCAGATGTTGCCGGAGGTAACAATGGAGGTACCGTAGGTCTTGGCACAAACGGTGTTGGTGATGACAACCATCTTAGCCCATTGCAAGTTGTTGGTAACACCGGAAGCAGAGTCGGAGATGCGGCCCCAGCCCGAAGCAATAACGGAATCACCGGCATAAGTAGAGTAAGAAGAGGCAATCTTGGGCAGTGGCACGGGCTTGATCTTGGCAGAGTAAGTGACTGATGGAATCTTGATCAAGGAGATATCGTTCCTCAGGTTAGCGCTGTTCCAGCCGGTGTGGATGATGATGTCGCTCTTTTGAACGGTATAGGTAACTTCAGCTGAGGTACGGACGGTAGCGCCCAAGTAGACAGTCACAGATTGCACACTTTAAATAAAAAAGAATGCATATATTATTGACAAAAGATTCAAAAAAAAAATATTTTAAATAAACTTACCCTTCGGTGCAATGAGCAGCGGTCAAGACCCATCTGTTGCCGATCAAAGAACCACCGCACCATGCGGAGGATAAAGCATTCAAACGGAGAGAGAGACCAACTTGATATGGGAACTGACCGACGGAAGCAGTTTGGCCGTTTGTGATGCGACCCTCATTCTCAACGACTGGCACAGTCAATTCGCGGTGATATAAATCAGCGGAAGCGGTGGCCAAAGCCAAAGCAAAAATAACTAAGAACTTCATGGTGCTGCAATGGAACAACAACTGATGACCATTCTCTAAATTATTGCACTTTTATAGGAGAATTTAGGTTTGCAATGATATCATGTTTCGCTGTCTTAGAATTGCAATACTCAAATGATTAGATATAGTTCTTCCGTCTAAAATTCTTATCATTTCTATAAATACGTATAATCCGATGACCGTATGCGATAATTAAAATATATCAAAATATATTCAAAATGTTTTGATTTTAAATTCTGTCCATCCGTACTTTTAGACATCTAAAGACTCTAATAAAAGTCCAAAGATATCTACAGAGTAGACACCGAAGATGTTCGTCTCAAAGGTCCACATTTACACTGGGTTTCACTCGTCTCAGGTTTAAATTCTGGCTTATGATAAAATTAGGTCGCAAGAAAACAATTTATTCATCAGAGATCTACAATTTCTCTCATATACTAAGATGTCGTGTTCTTTCAAAACCATAAGTTACCCAGTCTGAAATTTCTCGATACTTTCTCGAACTCATTTCGATAAAACAAAGTTCGATTTGGTAGCTTTATCGCCTCTAATTTCTCCTACATTAAAAATTTAATGTAAAGATATAATATTTAAACATTTATCACATCGATATCGCAATCTTGTACATGCTTATTTTTCTTTTTTCTATTGATTCGATTTCGTAAAATGCAGAGAAAACTATGACAGGTCGCTACGAAAATGTGTCCGATATTCTCGTAACGATATCGAAACGAATGACATACTGGGTAAGCACTATCAAAAACCTTTTTATTTGTCTACACAATTTAAGTCGGACTTACCTACCTTTTGATGGAATATTAAAGAATTTGGCCCATCTGGGAGTATTTTTGTAATAAGCTTTCATTCAGTTAAATGTTATACATTATCTTATGAACTTATATGGAATTTCCAGAGTTTTACCTATTTTTGTTTATCATTGAGTATAGTATATTGATAAGATATTGTTTAAGATTTTAATTTTCTGAAATTAATTTAAATCCCACAACAGAATACAGCATATTTTTAGGAACTTTGCAGACATTGTGCCTTAACAGACCATAACATAAAAAAAATTATTTATAATCCAATAACTCTGATTGGTTAATACGAAGTACTTTAATTTTTTTCATTTCATTTGTTATTTTTTGCCAGAGATAAGATCACATCTTTCATTAGGTTTTCAATAAACAAATTTATATTTATTAAGTACAAAATGACATGCATTTTTATTAAACAAAGCATTATATAGTCGGTATATTTGAATATATGAAAAGCAGGTAATCATAAATGCCTTGTTTAAATAAAAAGTTAAATTTGGAACTCGAACTTGGTGTTGAAACAATTATTATGTTAATGGGATATTCCAGTAGTATTAGGCCATCACATTAGTTTTTAAATAATAGTTAAAACTATAAAAATCAATAGTGTGAGATACTATAACTTTTATAGTTGACACACAATAATATTAAATATTTTATTATACAATTGCATTGACTAATTTTAATAATAAAGAAAACATTGAATCAGTAGGAATTCCTATGGATTTCAGAGTGTATCAATTAGAAGTTCTCTCTTCCAGAACTAGATTGGATTACAGAATTGAAAATTTTGCGCCAGCCAACCCAATTCCAAACTTTTTCGGTTATTACATTGATTTATTTGGTTTCTTTTAGCAAAAACTATAAAAGTTGTAGTTTGTACCACAAATGAAATCACAATTCGATGTGTCTATGAAATTCTTTTCCGATCTCAGCAGTCCAGAGGTATCCAGTGCGCATACTTGAATTCTAAAATGCGTTCGGATCCCAGCTTGAGCATAGAAGCAAGTGGTGATATTATCCACAAAAACGCAAGAAATATATCAACAGTACAATTGATAGAAACTGTTCCCATTATGCCATTCGTATTGTTATCGTTACGAGATCAATGCGAGATGCAGTGGAATTCGAGCACTTTTTCGTAGTGCTATCGAGTGTTGAATTGGACCTAAATCATAGGTTGATATCGATGCGTTCTATCCGATGGGTCATAGTGCTGTGAATCTTAGTAGATATTTGTCATTCTTGCAGGGACAACCGACTACGGCAACAAATTTCGTATCAACACGGTGAATTCGGTAGTTGCAAATAACATTTTTTATATTCCAATCTCATACCAAATGATACTTAGATCTAGTACTAATTACGTAGAGGGTTTTCTTTGCCAATGCCAGCATTTCGATTTACCTAAGATTCAGCGTCGGCAAGAGAGAGCGCCAAACTATTATTATTACTATTGAATAATATAAACAATCGCAATTATAGACGCCATATCATTATTAACTACAACATTCATAAAATGTTGCGTCTTAATTATTAAATACGAAATTCTGCAAACGGTGTACGAAAACCGCATCATCATGTGCCTTTTTATGATAATGGAACCACGGAAACCTGAAAGATAGAGATATTAATAATGACCAATATGTAATACATGTGCGATTTAACATGCATTTTCCTTTTCACTTCCCTTTTATATTTCAAATTCCCTTTTAATACAAAAGGTTGATACAGAAAAATGCATTATACGAATATGTTGAGAATTTGTATCTACATCAAATTTCAAACAAGTGTAGTTTTATTGTGTAGTTTAATATGTATATCAAGTGGTCTATCAAGCTATTTTTGAACGATGATATAAGTGTGAATATCAACTATATATGGGCAAAAATTGAAGCCATTAACAAGCGTATAGATCATTTTGAAATATTAGTGTATTTCAAATAGAATTCAAAGTTTCCTTCAACTATGATATGAGTGCATATTTTAAGTAAGTTGTACATTGGAATATAATTTGAAAAATAGAATAGATAGTAAAAAGACGTTTTGATGGAGAATGCTATATTTTACAACTTTTTTAATTACGTTTCTCTATGCTATTCTCAACACAATAAATTGAGAAAAATACTTGATTTAAACTTGCAAACCACTTGATGTCAAGGGCAAATGTTTATTGGGATATTCCCGGACCCATTCTCATTTGGCAGGTTTGCCTAAGATAGTAGTTATTTATGTGGTTTGAAGAAATCAAGTTTCAAATCAACTCTTGGAACTATTACTCCAAATTCTGTTATACTTTTCAAATAGGTATTTCATTCATTATCTTTGTCATCGCTTTGATTTACTATAGTAAGGGTATCTTTATTTACGAGCCACACTTTTTTAATATATATTTTATGTATGTTTTTGAGTGGAAACTACATTGTTAATTTACAATCATAAATATAAATCCTACCTAATTATGGACAGTAAACGTCTGTCCGTAATCTTATAGTGACTAACATTTCTACTACACCGATAAGAGCACCTAAATAATGCCACATAAACAAGTAGCAGTAAAAATATCACAATCAATTGTATGTGACAAAAAAAAAATAATAAAAATATATGGACTATCAATGCGGAAAGTAGAGGCATATAAAAAAAATCAAAATATAATGTCGCAAATCTCAATCAGCTTAGAAGCTCGCCGAGATATCAAGTCCATAAATGGATTAGATAAGATTCTGCAAGTCGATATTTTTTGTGTACGTTCTGTGTCAATGGGTCCGTATAAATAGTGGGACATTTTCATTGAGAACGTCAGTAGTCATTTCGTATAGTTTTGACAATGAAAGTATTTATTGCGCTGAGTTTGCTTGTTGCCGTTGCTTCGGCCGGTCTTTTGCCCGAGTTGAAGCAACGCCTTCCATTGGTGCCCGTCATGCCACTGGAGGAGTTGGAGGGCCGCATCACCAACGGTTTGGTTGCCGCGCCCGGTCAGTTCCCCTATCAGGCCGGTTTGTCTCTGGTCTTCGGTGATAAAGGTGCCTGGTGCGGTGGTACCGTGATTTCCAAGCGTTGGATCCTCACTGCTGCTCATTGTACCGATGGTGCTGACGGCGTTACTGTCTACTTGGGTGCCCAGAACATCAAGGATGATAGCGAGAAACACCAACAGCGTATCTACACCGGCAAGTCCAACATTGTTGTGCACAAGAACTGGGAACCCAGCACCTTGAGCAATGATATCTCCGTCATTAAATTGCCCGTTGAGATTGAATTCAATGAATACATTCAGCCTGCTACTCTTCCCAAGAAGACTGGTTCCTACTCCACCTATGTTGGTGATATGGCTTGGGCCTCCGGCTGGGGCAAGGACAGCGATAGCGCTACTGCCGTTTCTCCCATCTTGCGTTACATCGAAGTGCCAATTCTAAAGCAGAGCACCTGCGGCACCTACTACTTGGGCGCAATCACCGACAAGATGATCTGCATCAGTGGCAAAGATGGACGTTCCACCTGCAACGGCGATTCTGGCGGCCCATTGGTCTACAAGGATGATGGTGTTAACTACCTGATCGGCGCTACCTCTTTCGGTATTGCTTTGGGTTGCGAAAAGGGATGGCCAGGTGTATTCACTCGCATCACTTCCTACTTGGACTGGATCGAGGATACCACCGGTGTCGTCAACAAGTAAATGACAACGATTAACGAAAAATAAAGCACGATTATTTCAAATTAATTGAAGAGATTGTTTTTTTGTTTTAATTCATGTAGACTAGAAGGGGTGTATTTGTCATGATTTTGTTTCTCCTTTGGTTCTCCTATCGAAATATTTTTTAAATAACAAGAACTCGAATATAGAGTCGATAAGAATTTGCAGAATAAGTTCAAATTACCAGTTCAATGTTGCTTCGTCAAAATGTTATAAATACATATTCCGTTCTAGACTGCTAAAAGCAATATAGGCACAATAATCATCGTAACGATACCAAGAATTTTGTTATCATGATCTATATTTCAATTTCCATGATTTATATTACGTACATTTTTACTAATTATTTTTTTAAGTATCCCAGTATGCCATACATTTCGATATCGTTACGATATGTGGGAGACTTCATACGATATCGGACACTTTCTCGAAACGATATCGAGGATCGATTTGAGCCTACGTGGTAGATATATATCATAGCGTTCTGTCGGAGTATTCTCGGCACCAGACATTTTACCAAATCGAATCGATATTTAAAAGAAAAATAATCAAAGTTCGAGATTGCTTCGAAAAATATTGCGATTTCGATGTGATAAATGGTTGAATATTATATCTGGGCATAAAATTTTAATGTGTGAAATATTTTTAAAATTAGAAGCGATAAAACTAAAAGATTGAACTTTTTATCGAAGTTAGTTCGAGGAACATTCAAGGAATTTGAACGTCGCCTAGACATATCAAACTGAATATGAATCGATGTAGTTTCGTCAATAAGGAATAAATAAACATATGTTGTTCTTGACTTCTGAAGACAATTTAGGCGCAATAACCATCGTAACGATACCAAGAATTGTGTTATCATGATTTATATATGAAATGTCTTGATTTATATTACGTATATTTTAATAATTAATTTTTTAAGTATCCCAGTAAGCCATTAATTTCGATATCATGAAAGAGAATTCATACAATTTTCTCGAAGCAATGTCTAGCGTGATAATTTTGCACCCGAGCCCTCTTACCATTTGGGCTGTTAGTGTTATATTTGTACACAAAGTGGTGGTACCTACACAGTGCCGGATTAACCCAGTTAAACTCAATATGCTGCTGTGAGCCTAATCATCATCATAAAATCTTCGGAAATAAAATATTTAGTAATGTTGGTTTCTAAATTTTCCGCCTCAAAACTGTTGTCGCTCTGGGCCCGGGCTCAATGGTTCCCTATGATTAACTGGGCACTGGAACTACAGTTTACTATGGCGGTTTGTCATTGTCTGCCGAGAGGTAGCGTCGGATAGAAAAATGTTTTCTATTAAAAGATGTTGACAGTCGCTGGGACGAATTCGGAATCTTTCGGCTCGTACACTCTAAAAAAGGAATGTTTATAAAATAATTGTGGGAAACTATCGGTTACTTCTGGTAAATACATATTGTTAGTTAGTCGTAAATTATAATGGCTTATTGCAACAATTACACAATTCTAGTGTTTGAACGAAAAAATATCTAATTTCTAAAAAAAATGTAAAATGTTTACCAAAAACACTCTATAAAAGTCACTTCAATTATTACTCCCAAACACTCATTTGTTACCAGTAAATAATGAAGGTGTTTAAGATAAGTAATAAATACATGATATTTCTTTGGGGCAAACACTAAGTGTTTCCCAGAACGCAATCTATTTAAAAAGTGTTTGCCCTAAATACTAATAGCTTCTCGGAAAAAATGCTACATTGAAAGTGTTTGTCCCAAAAGTCGTACAGCTTCTGATAAAAGATGCATCACTTGAACAATTGAATTTATCCGTGTCATGCAACACTTGCACGAATAAACGTGGATAAGCTTCTTTTGTCGAATAAGAAGCAAAATTTTCTTATTGTGCGAAATCTGAAGCTAATTATTATCATCTATAGCCATCAATCTGCCATCAATTCATCATTATCGGTCTTCACATTATCCAAAACAGATTGCAGAAACACTTTTGTAATTCTGTGCAAATCATCTGACGAAAACCCAGTCAGTTTAGATGACTTTTTAAGACGCGTCCAATATATGAGACACCTGGTCCCAGGCATAATGCATCGATGTGTTGTAGTGTTTCCTTAGTGTCCATCAATATCAGTCGAAATAAAAGGGTTATTTTCGGCAGACGTTCGTTTACGCGACTTGTCGAATAATCTACCCTGGAATTCTGCATTATTCGACATGTCGCAATAAAAAAAAACTTTTGCTTTGACTGAATTTGGCGAACACTACGAATATTTGCCGGAAACACTTCAAGTATTTTTGGCGAACACTACCAAATTTTGAAATATTTGTGGAAAACACTTCAAATATTTGTGGGAAACACTTTTCGTGTGTGTGGGAAACACTTCAAATATTTGTGGGAAACACTTTTCGTTTTTGTGGGTAACACTTTTCGTGTTTGTGGGAAACACTACAATTATATGTGGGAAACACTACTGATCATTTGTGAGAAACACTTCGATTATTTCCTACAAATGAGCTTGCAAACACTTTAGTGTTTGTTTGAGAAAGTGTTTACAGGGAACGATATTTTTTTTGTGTGTAATCCAACGCACTAACCAATCGACCTACTGATGCTATTGGACCTACAAAGAACGTAGACATCGATGCGGTCTGTCGGTATATTCTTGGTACCAGATTGCTTTGAAAAATATTGTAATATTGATGTGATAAATGTTTAAATATCGTATCTTGAATGTGCTCGAAATTGTAAAAGAAGCAATAAAGCTACATGATCGATTGTTTATAAATTTTAGTATGTAAATATATCGTATCCGAAACATAACAGACTGGGTAGGACTGTTACATGAAATGATGGGATGACCATGAGTTGACTGTAATTTACATTAATTTCTCTACATTTCTTCTACATTGATAATGGATATACAATTGAATATGATACTCTTAGGAATTTATAGTCTGCACAAAAAAAAAATCTTCAATATAATGAAATTATTCATAAATATTATGAATTTTTTCACCAACTACCAGATTCATCATATTGATACCACCGTTCATTAAATGACATATTGATGAATACATTCATTATATATATGAAATTATTCGTACTATCGAACATCATAGTGAAGAACGAAATATTTAATACAATGAATTTGAATCGTCATATTGATGAATCTGTTCATAATATTTATGAATAAAATATGTTGGTGTTGTTGTAAAAATTGTATTTCAAAAATAATCAAAAAAAAACATTTTTCAAAAGAAAAATTATCCGAAAAAAAAAATTTTGAAAAAAAAAATTCCGAAAAAAAATTTTTGGAAAAAACTAATAAAAAAAAAATGAGAAAAAAAATTCGAAAAAAAAACGGAAAATTTACTAATTTATGCTTGTCGAGAAAGCATTATATAAGAAATAACATACAAGAATTACTTGAGAACTGAGAAGAAAAAATGAACGAAAATAAAATATTTTGATTGAAATTTGGATTAATGAACAGCATTCTTCAATACGAAGTACATATATATTCTATTTTATGTTTTTGTTCATTAAAATGATGAAACGTATTCGTCACATACAATTCATCATATTGAAGAACACTTTTTCGAAAGTTACCAAGCGTTCATCATATTTATGGTAGCATTCATAACATTGATTTCGTTAGTCATTAATATTATGAACGGTTCTTCAATACAATGAATCATGTTTTGAAGAACGGAATTCATCAATATGATGTACATTTTTTTCTGTGTGAAGTGGAGGTTTTATTAGGAAATGTCGATGAGACTTTCATTAGGAATGACTTGGCTATATCCGAAACGGTCCGTATGATCATTGCCTGTGTTGTGTTTTCAATTTGTTGTTGTTTCTTGAAAAAACTTTCAATAGAACTTAGCCATGACCTGGGCGTTAGTCAGTTAGATGTCGGCTCTCTTCCAAAAGTGTACAACGAAAAAACCTTCTGACACCGAATGTTTGTAGCAAAATAAAGGTATCAGAATCCGTTAAAAGAACCAATCATAAACAAAAAGCACTCAGTTTCGAAATATTTAAATGAATAAGTTATCAGAATAATAAAATTCTCTTATCGTTCACTGCAAATTAATTGTTTAATAAAAATTGCGAAAATCTTCATAAATAACAGGTCGAATATCAATGATTAAATTTGATTAAACGCACATATAAAAGTCGAAATAACTTCAAATAGCCTCATTAATCAATTCTACGTAAACGTTTAAACAATGCGAAACTTTATTGTGCTGAGTTCGTTATTGGCCATTGCCGCTGTTGCCACAAATGGTTTTAAAATTGCTGAAAAAATTCCATTCAACAATGGACGATCTGTACAAGGTTTTCCCTTTGTACCAGTTAAATCATTAGAAGTACAAGGTCGCATCACTGAAGGCGAGATTGCAGCGCACGGCCAGTTTCCGTATCAGGTTGCTTTAACATTGTATGGTCTCTTGCGCAGTGCCTTTTGCGGCGGTACCCTAATTTCACCACGATGGGTAGTTTCAGCGGCACATTGTGTAGATGGGGCGCTTTTTGCTGTTGCCACATTGGGTGCACAGGATTTATCGAATAGCAATGAACCGAATCAACTTGATATCCCAACGGATAGAATTCATCCGCATCCGCAATATAATCCCAATACAATTGAGTGCGATATTTCCGTGCTTAGACTTTCTTGGTCGGTTGTCTACAATGGTAAGTTTTTTTTTTACAACACATACCTAAAAGGAACTATAACATATGTATGTCTTGTATTCATATAGCATATATACAACCAGCTTACCTACCAACGGCTGATACCGATCCATATCCCAATGTCGAGAATTATGTGTTCACAGTATCCGGTTGGGGCCGAAACAGTGACAACGCTACAACCATTTCAAACCAATTGAATTATATTGAAGTTCCCGGTTTAAATCCAAGTGATTGTAATGCCACTTACAAAGGTGGAATTACCGATAAAATGATCTGTACTAGCGGTGAGGATGGTCATTCACCCTGTAACGGTGACTCCGGAGGGCCATCGGCTTATAAACGCGATGTTATCATTAACGGATCAACGGAAAAGCGTACATTCGTGGTGGGAATTGTCTCATTCGGCAGTGATTCAGGCTGTCAATCGGGATATCCAGCTGTATATACAAGAGTATATTCCTATGTTGGTTGGATCCAGCAAAAAACCGGAGTGTCGAATTAAAAAATCTCACTTGTCTCCATTAAATAGTTGTGAATTTAAATTTTTTTTTTATTAAAACTACTACTTAGTAGTTGCTTTTTATTATATTGCTATTCTTATATTTTCTTTGATTTACTCACATATTATTACATTAATTTTGTTGTACCACTAATTATAATTTTGAAGTATAAATATAACAAATTTGTTCATTGGTACAGCATACACTTACAATTTTTTCACATTTCCCTACGGGGAAACGAACTGCACCCACTTTAAGATACAGGGTGTTTCAGAAATTCACATTACTGACATAGTCAAGAAAATTGGTTATAAAGTATAATCTGTAGATAAAAGGATCTGATTTTTTTTTTTATTAAATTACCTTTCCAATGGTGTATATCAATTTCGAACCGCATGATTTCTAATTTTTTTTAATATGTACGTGTAGTTGAAATTTTCAAAAAAAAAAAAAAACACATATTTTGACTTTGTAATTGATTTTCTCAAAACTTCGATACGGATCACCTCATTTTTTCTAATTTATAATGATATATCAGTTCATTCCCAGTATTTTCTTACCAATCATAGTGATTTTAACCTGGTAAGAAATGCTGCACAAATAATAACAGAGACGGGTCTTATGATTTGGTGGTTGAAATAAAAAAAATTCAATATGTTAGGAAATATTATATATTATGTGAAGTAATAAGAAAATGATTATATTTTAATTATTGTTTAAAATTATTTTTCGATTATTTTTGTTTTAATTTAAAGCACCAGATCACAAGACCCGCCATTGTTTAATTATTTCTTCAGGATAACTTACCTGTTTAGAATCACTGTAATTAATTAGAAAGTACTGGTATTGAAGTGGTCTATCATTACAAATTAGAAAAAACGGAGTGATACGTAACGAAATGTTAAGAAAATCAATGACAAAGTCAAAATTTGTACTTTTATTTTTGAAAATGTCTACTTTATTTTTATTTAAAAAAAATCAAGAAAAGATGGGGTTCAAAGATGTGGTATACCATTGGTAAGATAATTTAATTCTCAAAAAGTAGAGTGAACTATTAATATTCATTTATCAGCAGATTATACTTAATAACAAGTTTTCATGACTAGGTTATGTCAGTAATATGCATTTCTTAAATACCATGTATCGTAAACTGGGTTCAAATTATACAATTTTTATTTTATATTTTATTGTTTTTTTAAATCATAGGATGACCTCCCGAATTATTGACATCGATGAACTAAACACCATGTATAAGTTACAAGAGACAAGTCCTCCTCTCACCAGTGACGTCATAGGTTATTTTAGTGCAATTACACCTTTTTCCCCGCAAGTCTATTTCCTTAAGGGTTCTTCTCGTTCTTGTTCTTGCAGGGTCAGTCTTCACGTTCTTGCTGCAAGAGTCTTGCATTACATGCAAATTTTAGATGCAAAACGAATTTAGGCAATTTTGCATATTAATAAACGTGTGTCAGAACGTGATATGAGAATGAAACCAATTTTCCATAGAAAAATGAAAATATGTTTGTTTTTGTTTTTTCCCATTACGACACTGATAAAAATATACATCATATTGATGAATACCGTTCTTTAAAACATGATTCATTGTTTTGAAGAACCATTCATAATATTAATGACTAACGACATCAATGTTATGAATGCGATCATAAATATGATGAACACTATGATGAACACTTGTCAAAAAAATGTTCTTTAATATAATGAATTGTATGTGAAGAATACGTTTCATCATATTAATGTACAAATACATCAAATATAACATATATGTACATGATATTTAAGAATGCAGTTCATAAACAAAATTTCAATCAAAATACTTATTTTACGTTCCTTTTTTGCCATATTTCTCTGTTCTCTAGTAGTTCTCAAGTATGTTATTTCTTATATAATTCTTGCTCGAGATGCATAAATTAGTAAAAAGTTTTATAATATATTTATTTATAATTACAACTTTTTATTAATAAAAAGGTATATTTAATTTTTTTTATACCCTACACTAAGAGTGAAAGGGTATATTCAGTTTGGTAAGCCGTTTGTAACACCCAGAAGGAAGTATCTCCGGTATGGAAAAGTATATATATTCTTGATCAGCAGCACCTCCTGAGTCGATTTAGCGATGGCCGTCTGTCTGTCCTTCTGTCTGTCTGTTGAAATCACGATTACGGAAAAAGTAGAAGAGCTAGAGCAATGAAACTTTAGATTTAGATTACTTATATATCTAAGCTGTCTGATCTATATATAAGTAATCTAAATCTAACATTCTGTGATCTAACATTCCCAACTGGTTTTTGGTTGAATTGCACTTTACCGGCCGAAGTGAAATAAAAACCAGTTGGGAATTTTAAAGTAGGCGTTATTATGATGGTTAGGATTATCAAAATTATAGTCGGTCTAAGCCGACTATAAATACCCTACACATATGTGTGGTTACCATTCAAAGTGGTATATGGGCCATTCCACACCAAATCGACCAAAAAAAAGTCAAATTTGAGATTTTACCTTTTCGATTTTAATGAAATGAAATTGGCAACTGATAAAGGGTATCGAGACATGCACTAACAATTTTTCTTTTATTTTTTCCGACCACTACTTCCATATCCTTTATCAATTGTCTCAATATCCTTGTCTCAATATCCTTTATCAATTCCCATTCATTGAAATCGAAAAAGGTGAGTTCCAACCGCTGGTCGATTTGGTGTGGAATGGCCCATATAGGTCAAGAGGGTATACGAATCCTGAAAATAACTACAAACTTTCTATCCCTGAAGAATTTTCTTTCATTTGATACCCATATTTACAAATGGGTAGATGTACCGAATTTCGATTTTTTTTTGGGAACCACAAGTCGTTTCGTGGGAAAACATTATTTTCATGTATTTGAGCATAATGTCAATATATATTTGACCAAAAAAGTTTACCTAAGCACGTATACAGTAAAATTGATTTGTAGATGTAAATTTTATATGAGTTATTTGAACATAAGTGGTCGGTTCTCAGGTCACAATAGCTTAGATATATAAGTATTCTAAATCTAAAGTTTCATTGCTCTAGCTCTTCAACTTTTTCTGTAATCGTGATTTTAACAGACAAACAGAAACACAGACGGACAGACAGACAGACAGACAGACAGACAGACGGACATCGCTAAATCGACTCATGCTGATCAAGAATATATATACTTTTCCATAACGGAGATGCTTTTTTCAGGGTGTTACACTTTCTCTTTCACTCTTAGTGTAGGGTATAAAAAAAATTGCCACCCGGTGTATTTTTACAAAAAATGAGAAAGCAAAAAGAAGTCGCTCGGACTCCTAGGGCACTATTCTGGTTTGATGAGAAATATAAAATGAGAATTAAAATGAGACAAAAACTATTTTTTATATTATTAACTGAATATGAAAATAGTTTTTATCTCATTTTCATTTGATATTTCTCATCAAACCAGAATAGAGCCACTGGTGACCTTGAAAAATCAAAAATCGGTACACCTACTTACAGGGTCTTGTACCTACCTACATGACCTAATTTTTTTTATTTTTTTTTTTTAATTTTTTTTGTATTTTTTTTTTTAAATATCTTTTAATTTTTTTTTCCATCATGAAATGGCAAACCTTACTGACGAGAAATGTCAAAAGAGCGGCTAGAAATATGGCGTCGTTTGCTGTCCCTGTCGCTCTACTTTTGTAGCGTCCCTGTTGAAAAACTCTTTATATTCATCATATTGAATATTATATTCATAAATATTATGAAAAATTTACCAAATAATTTTAAATTATTCATAGGTATTATGAATATGGCGATTAAGATTTATTGTAATGAATATTTCGTTTTTCACTATGACGTTCGATATAGTATGAATAAGTTTTTATATGTAGTGAATGCATTCATAAATATGACATTAAATGAACGGTGATCTAAATATCATGAAACTGTTAGTTGGTAGAAAAGTTTATTATATTTATGAATAAATTCATCATATTGATGAATTTTTTTCTGTGCATAGCTAGTGGAGCGTACTTTCGAAAGCGTAATTTCGTAAATGTACAGCATAAAAATGGATATATAAGCTTAATTAACTCTTGTTCTTGCGTATTTCTTGCAATGTGACTCTTGTTCTTGCAGGGCGATTCTTGTTCTTGCATCGGAATACCGAACTTCTTTTTATTCTTGCAAAACCTGCATGAACAAGAACGAGAGTAAGAGTCTTACATTTTTTGGTCATGACTAAAAGCGGTAACCGAATAAATTCGATAATATTCATCTCCGAAATAGATATACCTTGTTCTACCATAATAAACTTATCTACAGAAATTACATCAGTTCGTTTATAGTACTTTATAGATACTTTATAAAGTGTAAGATCTGTGTCGTTATGCTAATCTTCCAAAATCTCTTAGTTACGAAACTGCATGGCTGATAAGCCAAAACTACACCATTTCAGTTAGTTCAGAGCAACAGCTGCCATTTGAAATACATTTAATTCGCATCAGTCTCATCAAGATGTTACTAGTACACATAGGTTTTCTGCTTTTCGGCTTCGTTTTGATGCTTACAAACGCCCAGGTGGACTCTTACCATGTTCAGGAATACGACGTAAACTTGAATCAATCTCGACAACCAATACGCATAATAAACGGCACTATAGCGAAGCTCCAACAATTTCCTTATCAGGCGGGTCTCTTGCTCCAACTGAGAGGTGGTACAGCTTGGTGTGGTGCTACTATTCTTAACCAGCGTTGGTTGTTAACAGCGGCACATTGTACCGATTCTTTGTATGTTTCTTGGGAATTTACGAATATCAGTCTTTTACGGATGACTAAAACTCTATTTCTCCTAAAGATCAACTGGTATTTATGTCTATTTGGGTGCTTGGAATCGTACTGATGCCGAAGAGTTGGGTCAAAAGTGCATCTTTGTGCCAAAATCCAATGTTATAGTCCATGAACGTTGGAATGCAAGCAATATGCAGAATGATATTTCGCTAATATTGCTACCAGTTGCAATCGAATTTAATGGTCTGTATTATAAAGTTGTCATAATTTAATTTCTATTTTCAATATAAGAAATTATAGCGTGTATACAACCGGCCAATTTGCCGCATAATGCGGAGTCTTACTCCTCTTATGTGGATCAAATGGGAATTGCTACTGGTTGGGGTCGCATTAGTGATGGTTTGTACTTGTTTTTTTTACAAAGTTCCTCTGGATTATTATAAAATGTTGACTCTTAGAATCTGCGAGCATCAGCGCTATACTGCGCTGGATTCAAGTGCCCATCATGTCGAATACTATTTGCTCTTCCTGGTTCATGAGGGCGCTGACCACTGCCCAACTTTGTATCGATACCAGCACAGCTGGTTCAACATGCGTTGGTGATTCGGGTGGTCCATTGGTTTTGGCAGATGGATCACGCACGCTTATAGGTCTGACATCGCACGGTATTGCTAAGGGTTGTGCCAAAGATGGACCGGTGGTATTTACGCGAGTCACAGCCTATTTAAACTGGATTGCGGAGAATATTGGTGCTATAGAAGAGTAATGAAATTGTCTATTTATAAATGATATAAAACCGTTTTTCACTATTAAAACCTGTAAAGTTAAATAAAAGTTTCAACTATATAGAAAAAAATATAAAAGCTAAAATTTGTATAAAGATTTTTATTTCACTAAATTGTAAGATGTACTGCTTTTGATTTCTTTAGAATTTCCCTAAAACTTTCATCTCCGCCACATTCTCCATTGCACGATAGATCGGCATCACCTCACGTCGATCTATCTCTCCATCCGAGACATGATAACCGCCTACATAAACCGATGGACGTGAGCTCGGCGCCCGTCTTCGCATTTTTCGTTTGTAGTCCCGCATATACTGTCCCAGCAACATGGCGTTTGAAGCAAACGATGAAGTCGAATCATCCGATGGCTCGACACCTGTCTCATCACTGATCCAATCGAGATAGGCTGCCACTTTCGTGTAGGCCGCCGGAAAACCACGATCACAGCCGAATATACTGCCGAATGAGGTGAGACCGACGAGCACACGTTTCTTGGAGTTCGAACGTCGAAGTACCAACGGACCACCGGAATCACCATTGCACGTGGACTTGGCTCGTTTTCCGCTAGTGCAAATGTTCGTGGCACGATAGGACTTCGGATAGCTTTGCATGCAGGTGCCATCATCGACGATCTGTAGATCTACGAAACGCAGGGCGTTGCTGATCGCATGCACTCCGGTCGCATAGCGGCCCCAACCGGAGGCGATCGCGAGTTTGTCACGGAAACTGCGGTATTCGTAGCTTCGTTTGGGCAGGGGGATCGGCTGGATTTTATCTAAATAAGAGAAGGGTAAGCGGAAATTCAATTTATATAATGTTAATAAAATGATTTATTCAATTTCATTCAAATTTTTAATGTTTATGAAGAATTCTTAATACTTTATTAAATTTATAATAACTATAGAATTTATTATGCAAATTACGTATTATGAATTAGATTTATTTATAATAATAACTTCATCATTATTATTAATTTTTGAATGAAAGATCTTTGGAGACGAGCCACTCACCTGTAAATTCTATAGTTTCTGGGAGACGCACTATCGCAATGTCGTCTTTTAGACGTTTCGGGTTCCATGTTGGAAATATTATGAAATTTTCACGTGCTACGCGCATTCGTAACTGTCCCGACTCCTTGGCGTTTTTGATCTCATGAGCACCCAGAAAGACTAGACCGCGTTTGGCCCTGAAAAAAAAAAAAAATTAATATCATTAAAAAATTAAATCTTTCACTAAAATTTGAAATGTTCACTAAATTATTATTCACTAAATAATTTAAAAAAATAATAAAAAATGTTACAATTTTTCACTAAAAATTTAATTTTTCACTAAAAATAAAAATTTTAACTAAAAATTAAAATTTTCACTAAAAATTACATTTCTCAGTAAAAATTTTTTTTTTTACTAAAAATTAAAATTTTCATTAAAAATGAAATTTTTCATTAAAAATTAAATTTTCACTAAAAATTCAATTTTTCACTAAAAATTTAATATTTCCTTAGAAATTCGAATTTTCACTAAAAAATTAAAATTTCACTAAAAATTAAATTTTTTACTAAAAATTAAATTTTTCACTGAAACTTAAATTTTTAACTATATATTCAATTTGTATCCAAAAATTAAATTTTTAATTTTCATGAAAAAAACAATTTTTCACTAAAAATTCAATTTTTCACTAAAAATTCAATTTTTCACTAAAAATTCAATTTTTCACTAAAAATTCAATTTTTCACTAAAAATTCAATTTTTCACTAAAAATTCAATTTTTCACTAAAAATTCAATTTTTCACTAAAAATTCAATTTTTCACTAAAAATTCAATTTTTCACTAAAAATTCCATTTTTCACTAAAAATTCAATTTTTCACTAAAAATTCAATTTTTCACTAAAAATTCAATATTTCACTAAAAATTCAATTTTTCACTAAAAATTCAATTTTTCACTAAAAATTCAATTTTTTACTAAAAATTCAATTTTTCACTAAAAATTCAATTTTTCACTAAAAATTCAATTTTTCACTAAAAATTCAATTTTTCACTAAAAATTCAATTTTTCACTAAAAATTCAATTTTTCACTAAAAATTCAATTTTTCACTAAAAATTCAATTTTTCACTAAAAATTCAATTTTTCACTAAAAATTCAATTTTTCACTAAAAATTCAATTTTTCACTAAAAATTCAATTTTTCACTAAAAATTAAGTTTTTCACTAAAAATTCAAATTTTCACTAAAAATTCAATTTTTCACTAAAAATTTAAATTTTCACTAAAAATTCAATTTTTCACAAAAAAATCAATTTTTTACAAAAAAATCAATTTTTCACTAAAAATTCAATTTTTCACTAAAAAATAAATTTTTCACTAAAAATTAAATTTTTCACTAAAAATTAAATTTTTCACTAAAAATTAAATTTTTCACTAAAAATTACGTTTTTCAATAAAAATTAAAATTTCACTAAAAATGTAATTTTTAACTACAAATTAAAATTCTCACAAAAAATTAAAATTTTCACTTAAAATTAAATTTTTACGAAAAATTAAATTTTCAGTGAAACTTAAAAAATTAAATTTCTCACTAAAAAATATTATTTTTCATTAAAAATGAATTTTTCACTATAATTAAAATTTATACTAAAAATTAAATTTCTCACGAAAAACTAAATTTCTCACTAAATTTTTTTTTTTACTAAAAATTAAATTTTTCAGTAAAAATGCATTTTTTCATTAAAAATTAAATTTTCACTAAAAATTTAATATTTCACTAAAAATTCAAAATTTTACTCAAAATAGCATGTTTCACTAAAAATTAATTTTTTTATTAAAAAAAAAAAATTTTTTCACTTAAAATGCATTTACCACAATTTTTCACTATAAGTTAATTTTTTCGTTAAAAATTCAATTTCACTATAAATTGAGTTTTTCATATTTTTATCAAAAAATATTATTCCCCATACATATCCACACAATGTGCCGCCGTCAGCACGTATTCGTCCGATATCAAGGCTCCGCCACACCAATAGAGTCCCTTCGGTCGTTGCAACAGCAGTCCCACCTGGTAGGGAAACGATTTGGTATCCGCAACGCTGCCGCCAAATATACGATTCATCGCCATAATGCCGCCGGGCATCATATCCACGTCCATGGCTTCGGTTTCCAGGTTAAGAATCATGGGTTGCATGGGAAACGCCTCACTTGTGCCGCGCATCATGCTTTTGGGTGGCGGATACATCGAAACCATGTACATGGGTTTGATGTTCATCCAATTCATTGCGCTGCTAACGGTTTTGATGACAAGCAGCGACGCGAGCAGCGTCAACCGGATCAGCATTGTGGCGACGTCACTTAGTAAACAACGTAAATAATCCGAAATGGGGGTGAATTTGAGACGGTTTTTTTTCGTATTTTTTTTGTTCCTCAACTGACCGACACCGATAGAGGAGAGCAAGAAATGGCGAATTAGAGAGGGATAAAGACAGAACCGTTAGTCACAACGCGCGCTTTTCAACTGGCCGTGGCTGCAGCCATGTCGTGGTTTAAATAAATTTTCCAAGTCGACACAACAAGCCAAGTGTGAGCTGCTGCCGCCATTCAATATCGTCCGCTGAAGCAGGTGGAATAATTATTGCAGTTGTTAAGTTTTAGTTTTTATTTTTTTTAACTTAGATTTGTGGTGGACAATGCGGTATTTCTTGGTTTAAGTGCGTTGTATTTTTTAATTGTGGGGAAGTTTTTTTGAAATTAAAATTTAAAGTTTATTCCTAAAAAATCCTATCTGTCATTAAATACATATCAAATCAACCAAATAAAACTCAAATTTATAGTCGGTCTTAGCAAACACTTCAAAAAATAAATCATAGACCTTTTGTCACTCTTTTTAAAATATAAGATCAAATACCACTGACGAATTCCAGATCTATTTGCAAAGTAGGTACATGATATCGCAGATATGTATGACGTTGAGATACATTGACAGGTATTGTTATTGAGATAATCACCAATCAACCAAGCTGGAGGAATATTATCAAGTTACATTGTTTATAGCATTTTTGAACTGGTTTTTAACAATTATAAAGTAATGGTTTACCTATCATCGAAATCTATTGTCACGATTTTCTAATTTAAGTCTATCATTAATTGAGAAATTAAACAACCAGACAATCTCAATCACTTTTATGAATTTTATATAGAAGACGATATTCTAAAAGGAATGGCAATCACTCAAGCAGAATTCAAATTGTAACATAAGTTTTCAAATCTGATTTTAATATGCTTAATACTTATTTACCGGTTAGTGTCATAGAAGGTTTAATTAGATGAGGTGGATCTTTTTTTTTTCAAATGTTTTTCGATTATTGCAATTATTTGTCACATTACCTGTGTCAACTGCAACAAATGAGAGAGCTTTTAAAGCGGAGTAGATATCGCAAATATGCTTTAAAGGTCACAACTTCTTAGGGATCTTGAAAACAAATGGAAACTTGTCATCCTGGAACAAATCCCTTTAATTTCAGTACACATATGGAAAGTTCCGAGGATTCCTTACGGAACATTCGTACTTTTAAATCT
Organism: Dryomyza anilis; assembly: GCA_951804985.1. NCBI lineage: Eukaryota > Metazoa > Arthropoda > Insecta > Diptera > Dryomyzidae > Dryomyza > Dryomyza anilis. The sequence continues at coordinate 80,759,966 of OX638134.1, read as the reverse complement.
TTAATATCTCTAAGGAAAATTAAAAATTCGATACGGAAAAATCAGCTAATTTTTAGTACTATATTAGATATATTTGGTATATGTACAAAAATGGGCGAAACATAAACCGAAAAACCACCGATCAGGCCCATTTTCAATACCAAGCTGCGTAATTTTAAATGTAATCTAACTGTGGAGTTGCATCGATCTAGATCTTCTAGTTTTTCTGTAATCGTGATCAGTCAAAGACAAACGGTATCACACCCAGAAAAAAATACTATATAAATAATAGTTTTTTTACTATTAAAAATAGTCAATAGGATAAATTATTATTTTAATCGGAAAATACCATTAAATACTAGAAAATACCATGATATTGCCATTGATTTTATATGAAAAGATTTATTTTTTGTATACTATTAAATCAATAATTGTCCTATTGACCAATTTTAATGGGATTTGAGGGAATTTTTTTCTGGGTGCAGTTTTCAGAAATTGTCCACACCGAGAAAAAAGTGCACTTTAAATTTTAAAGTTCACGCTATCGATTTAAAGATTTGACGAATTTAAAGTGCAACATTTTAGTTTGAAATTTGTCACATTCAAATTAAATATATATCATTTAACACAATTTATCTTCATGCCAGAAGAACATAGTTCAGAAGCATAATTTGATGAACTGAACCAATAAAAGTAATGTCGAAATGGTTAAGAATTACAACAAAGATCATACGATTTGGCGCTCATTGTGACAATTTTTTGTATTCTTGCAAAAAAATTAAAAGTGTGACACTTTAGAAGTAAAAGTTGAACTTTAAAATTTTAAAAGTAAACACTTTGAAATTTAAAGTATTCAAATACGGCTGACTTTCATACATGTACATTTTTAATTATAAAGTGTTTTGCCCCGGAGTTTAAAGTGATTTTAAAGTTTTATTACTATATATTTGAGATATAGCCCATATTTTATTATATCATAATTTAGCTTTTTTGTTATTTTTTATATTTCAAAAGAAGATTAGAATAAAAATAGCTTTACGGCATTAGATACCGGAAATCTTGCGCTATAATATAAAAATTTGAATATATTCAAAAAAATTTCGTTTTCGAGATATAGGCAAAATAAATTTAAATTTAATCAAAAATTGCAACTCTTGTGAATAAAATAAAGATTATTTGGTGAAATACAATGCCAAAAATGAAAATACCATTTGAAATAGATTTAAACCAGATATCCGAAAATAAATATTAACCTTTATTTCCATTTATTTTTTCATTATTTCATATTTTATATTTTTCAAAAAATATAAAGGGTTTGGTTCAGAGTTATTTATTATTTTAAAAAATAAAGGTCTTTGGTTGAGAGACAATTTTTATTTAAAAATATGAACGTTTTTGCTTGAGAAATACTTTTTATTTTTAAAAGTAGAGGTCTTTTTTTTTTGTTGATCGTTATATGAAAACCATAATTTTAAATGTCTGGTTGTTAGTAGACAAAAAATTAAATTTGTCTCTTACATAGGGATTTTTTTTGTTGTTTCAGAAATTGAATGGAGACACATAAAAATGTGTTGTTGGAAAATATTGAGTTCGAACATTGCGTTCTTATTGTCGTCCAAAAATGTTGTTTAACAACATTTTTTTTCGAACATTGTTTTTTTTTATCGAATATTGTTTTTTTAAATGATGATGATTTCGACCAACCAGTTCGTTGTTTTTGTCGTCCGAAAATAGTTTAAAATTTTTTTTTCGAAAATTTTTGTTGTTTTTGTTGAACATTTTTTTTTGGAAAATAGTGATTTCGAACATCGCGTTTTTTTGTCGTACAATTTTTTAACAAACTTTCTTTTAAATTTTCAATTTATTTCGAACATTCTGGAACATTGTTGTTTTTGTTGAATACAATTTTTTGATGGACTATGTTTTCGAATATTAAGTTATTTTTATCGCTCTACAATTTTTTTACTATTTATTTGATTATTTATTTCGAAAATTTTCGAACATTATTGTTTTTGTCGACCAAACATTTTCGAAAAAAACGTTTAATTTTGGCTTTTAGGGTCTTATTTACATACATAAAACCCAAATTGTTAATCAAAAGTTAACATAAATCTGTGGTCCAGAAATATTGGGATTTATCTGAAAAGAGTATTGCGCATCATCGATTTTCAAAATTACTAATGAGAGATATATTTTGATAATCTTTATATCTCTCTCTGATCAAACGCAACCGAAAATTTTTAAAAATAAAGGTTTCACTGTTGTTTTTGTCGAATATTTATTTATATATTTTTTTGGAAAATGATGATTTCGAACAATGCGTTGTTTTTGTCGTCCATTTTTGTACAAAAATATGTTTTTGAATATTTTCGAACATTGTTGCTTTTTTGTGTTTTTTTTTTTTTGAAAAATGGTGATTTCGAATATTGCGTTGTTTTTATCGTCGAATAAAATTTGTTGATGGAATGTGTTGTTTTCGAACATTTAGTTGTTTTTCTCGCCCAACATTTTTTTATTTCGAAAATTGTCGAACATTGTAATTTTTTCGACCAATCTTGTTTTACATACATATATACCCCACAAAAACTTCTAATGAGAGATATATTTTGTTAACCTTTTTATCTCTCGCTGATCAACCACAAAATTTTCAAAAATGAAACTTGACCAAAACATTTTTCTTTGTTTTCTTTAACTTTTGGTTTTTCACTGATTTATTTCATAAATGTTATTTAGTGAGGGCTATTCAGAAACCCCCGAAAAGGTAAACCTTGATGTCTGCCCTTTGTTAAAAACTTATCAAAATATAATAAAAAAAATCACACTTTCTTTCTTCTTTAATTAAAATTTTAACATTTTTCTTAAATACTCTTTTATAATTTTATATAAATTTTCATATCCTATGTCAGTTCATTTATATTTTATGTTCCTCTTCTCAGTTCGTAGTAATTTTTTGTTGGTTTAAATATTAAGGGTATTCATTTCACTTCGTATCTACTGCGTATAAGCACAATGTCTACGAAATACGCATATATATAGGCGATACGAAGTGAATTGAATACCTTTATCATTTAAATATTAAAAAAAGCTGTGTAGATATTTATCATATTTGTTTATTTATTATTTTGCTTTCATTTGCATCAACCGTTCGTTCGACTTTTGCAGACTGCGTGTTAATTGTTGCATCACAGCGTCCGTCTGATGTCAGCCGTCAATAGGCAGACTCCAACGCCATGCTTCATAGACAATCGCTTCAATTTAATGCAAATGCAAAAATAGTAAACAAAATATATATCTTTCGCATTACTTATCAAACGTTGTTTTGTCTGCAACGTTTGTGTTATCGTTACCACTAACGTAATTTTAATTGTCAGTTAAATTAAATGGCTTCCACACACACACACACTTTGCAAGATGGCGTCGCAGCTAAGACATTTGCACAATTCAATTTGTTGAACTGTCAAGTTCAATTATTTTTATAATTATTATGACTTAATAATTATGAGATCACTTTTCATGCATGCTGCACTTTTGGCATCATATTGTCTGTCATGACATCAGGTGAGTTTTTGCAGTTATTGACATTTGCCGGCATTTCGTGAGAGCGCGTTAATTCGCCTGTCACGTGATGAGACAAGTAACGCGTGTCTCTCGCTCAGTTATCGTGCATCTGGTTTATGAGTTATTGCATTGTTGTGGGAAATAGTAAATTAATCTATTTTTGGAGTTAATTTTTTCGGGAAACTTGAAATTTTAGTGGGAATTTAAATTTTAGTGACGCAAAAATAATATATTTTATAGAACAATTTTTTAAAATTACGAAATATTCCATTTATCTGTGTGTTTTCCGAAAATATTTCTGAAAAATGACAGAAATTTTGTCTCAGGTACAACATTATTTGTTGTTTCGAAACATGTTAAAGATTTCAAGCAGACAAAGCTGCCTATTATCGGCTCGTTCCCAAAATAAACAGAGAATCTGCCATTTAAATAATACAAAAATTGACAATCTGCTCCGGTACAAAATTCTTGGCATTTTCAAGATTATTTCGGGCATATTTCTAACAAACACGTAGATAAATGGAATACTTTGGGAAGTGTACAGCTGGTTGTAAAATATTGTGAAATTTAAATGGCAGATTCACGACATATTTTGGAACGGACTGAAAACAAACAGCTTGTGATACAAATTCCGCTCTTGTCTGTTTACAAAGTATCGCAATAAGGTTTCTTAACTGTCTCGACCCTGGAAACATTTTCTCTGGGGGGCTATACCTCGAGACAAAATGTTTGGCATTTTTCAGGAATATTTCGGGCATATTTCCGGCAAACACATAGATAAATAAAATTTTTTTGGGAAGTGTATAGCAGGTTGTAAAATTTTGAGGAATTTAAATGACAGATTCACGACATATTTTGGGAACGGACAGAAAATAGACAGCACTTGTCTGTTTGAAATATGTCGAAATAAGGTTTCTAAATTGTCTCTACCCTGGCTATACCCCGAGACAAAATTTTTGAAATTTTTCAGGAATATTTCGGGCTTTTTTCCGGCAAACACACAGATAAATGGAGTATTTTGGGAAGTGTATAGCAGGTTGTAAATTTAATTTTTGGAATTTTAATGGCACATTCACGGCACATTTTGGGATCGGGCAGAAAACAGACTGCTTGTGAAACAAACTCCAATATCAAACTTAATTTTTCAATTATTTATTATATTTTTAAAATAGCTGTACCGATTCCAACCAGAAAAATATATATGTTCCGATTCCAGTTCAACACATTTTCGGTATTATTTTTCACGTTTCGCTTGCTTTTTCATGTTTTTCCGTGCTTTTTTCGTGTTTTGTCGTGTTTTTCCGTGTTTTGTCGTGTTTTCCCGTGTTTCATCGTGTCTTTTAAAACCTCGTGTTAAAATCCTCGTTGGGCTCGTGCGTGTCACCTATGGGCGTGCCCGTGCGTGTCCGTGTTATCAAAAACAGGCACGCGCCATCTCTAATTAAAACCTCACAATTTCCCACCTACCAAACAAATATAAAAATGGATTTCTGGTCGATTAATAAAAACGTCAATGTCCGCCAATTAATAGCAAATCAATATAAAAGAGATCATAATCAACGCAGATTGTTTTATTTTTTTTTATCAAATTACGACGTTTAAACTACTTTAATCGCAGAGTTTACGTCATGCGCGTAAATATAATATTCAAATACTTGAGAAGTTTTTTTCTTATAGCTACTTTTTATATTATGTCATTGTTTTGGTTTAAAGTCTTGAGTATTTTTTATGGTTTTTTATAATTTTGGAACTTTCCTACTATTATTATTGTTATGTGCCACGAAATCGTGATATTACGCATCAAACAAACCCTGCGAATATTTCACACCGCATAAATATTCCAAAATTTATCAAATTGAGTTGAGTTTTTCATGGTTTTTGTAGGAAGTGATTTTTACGATTGCATTAAAGCAATAATAATCAAATTATTACGATATATTAACCAACATTTTTAATTGAATTGTCTGAATGGCTGGCCGATCGGGCGGCTCGACGGCTCCGCGACCCGTCAGACTGCGGGTCTGGTCTGGTCTGGCCTGCGTGTTCGCAGCAGTTGGGGAGCATAAACAAAAATTTGTGTTATGCGAATTTAGTTGTGGTTTTACGCCTCAGTGGTTCCTGCCATTAGCCAAGTTTATAATGGTCTGAGGTTCGAATACGGGTTTAAATTTTATTAAAACACCTAATAATCTACTTACATCGCATTACATTTGTTCACGTTTCTATTAATTAAATAATTCACTTAGTGTTTAACGCAAATATTTAATTATAAATCATACATAAATTAATTTTGATTTGTGGTCATTACTAAAGCCACTAAACAAATAAACACAAAAAAAATACGGAGGCGGGAACTGTAAAATAATCGAACGAACAGTATTGAAGTTATGTAATATGTTTTTCACACATGAATCTCAATGTTATTTATTATATAATTTATTATTGGCAATTAATCAAAGTTGTTTTTCGGAAAAGTGAAGTTTTATTAATTTGAAAACTTTCTTTCAGTTATTTTCAAAAGGTTTTATTAATAATTTTAATAAAATTCGTAATAATAGGAAGTTGTTTCTTGAGTTCATAATTAAAAAATATTAATAAACTTAAATTTGGTACTCATTTTTTGTGGAAATTTTAATTTCCGTAAAAACAAAATTTTATTTTTTTGTTATTAACTTTAATTTGAAAATTTAAATTCATGTTGTATAATGTATTGCTATATAATGAGTCACCCCGGAAAACTAAAAACTTCCAAACGATATCAATAAAATATCGTTTTTGGACCCGTTGGACCTGTGGATAAGTTTATCGATTTCGATAACAAGGTGTAATAATTATTTAACATTGTTGTCATCTTTCGATTTGGCAACGGTTTTAGATAAATTCGGAATCCATGATCTCGAAACTGAAACTTGTTTTGCTCCACCACGTCAAGTTTAAACGAAATTTCCTGTGAAATTGGAAGAAAATGGGTTTTTTAAAAAGCAAATATAATAACCGATACAAAATTTCTGACATTTTTCAAAAATAATTCAGGCATATATCCGACAAACACGCAGATAAATATTGCTATACACTTTCAAAAGTATTTCAGCGCTGGTTATAAAATATTGTGATATTTAAATACAGCCATTCATGACATATTAACGATAAGAAAACAGACACCTTATAAAACAAACTCCGCTTTTATCTGTTTGAAATCAACACCCTTCGAATTAGGGATGTCCATTTTAAAAAAACATCGTTGTTTTGGTCGATATAAAATAAATAATTAATTCCTTTTCTGAGGTTAACAAAAAGAAAGAAATAAAATGTTGATAAACATTTTTTTTTAAACCATTGAGTTCCTAAAGATCCCAGTCAGTGCTCCTTATCCAAACTTTTTAAACACAAAATTTAAATTTTTAGCTTTCAATCTATTTCTCTGTTGATTGAGCGTTTGGACCGCTTTAAAAAAAAACGCGTTTTTAATGAAACGGAACTACCAACCATAGTTAAATATTTATTGAAATCTTATATAACTTGGGAAATCGTAACTGGAGATCCTTTCACAATTTGAAAGGATTTTCGTTAAATTGTGATACTGTACTTGCCAAGTATACCGACAGTTCATGGCAAACGCTATCTTCGGTTTTGTTACGTTTCAAACTTTTTGGACCAAAGTTTTTGGATGGTTACTCCACTAATTAAAAATGTCATCGAATTCAGAGTCATTAGATCTACGACATCTGTGACTACACCCAGAAAAAAATACTATATAAATAATAGTTTTTTACTTTTAAAAATAGTCAATAGGATAAATTATTATTTTAATCGGAAAATATCATTAAATACTAGAAAATACCATGACATTGCCATTGAGTTTATATGAGAAGATTTATTTTTTGTATACTATTAAATCAATAATTGTCCTATTGACCAATTTAATGGGATTTGAGGGAATTTTTTTCTGAGTGTATGTCATCTTTCAAAAATATATATCGATAACATTGATGTATCGAAGCAATATATCGATTGCTTTCAAAACATCGATGTATTTTGGACATCCCTACTTTGTCCAGAATAAAAAGGAAAATCCTGTAGTAAAAATAAAAATTATAAAGTATCTTTTATGTGTGAATTTTTGAATTTTTGCAAATAAATATTTAATAAAATAATATTTAAATTTATTATGAATCGGAATTTTATGAATGTGCTCATTTTGCATAAGTACTCCATCTCGCAATAATGAGATGAGAAGTACCGCTATTTATCACATAATGCAAATGAGTTGTTGATTGCCATCGTTCAGTGTTTTCTGTGATTTTGTCGCGTGTGGTTGTTATGTGGGAGGAGGTTAGCCGGAGAGAGTGTGTGATGCGTTACAATGTTCGAGAGATTCGTTTTCGAGAGTGTAATTTAAAGTGTGATATATTCTCTTATAAAGTGTTATTTATTTATTGAGCATTTTAAAGTTGATATGATGTTGAAAAGAAATTAAAGAAGAGCTTCGAAATTATTTTTCATTTAATGTTGTCTAATTTTTTAAGTTGTCTAATTTTTTAAGTGCACTTAAAAAATGCAGTTAATAGAAAAAACAAAAAAAAAAATAATAAAAATGCATATAAAATAAAGTGTAAATTAAAAAAAAAGTCACAATAAAATGGATTTATACTCAAAATAAGAATATCAAATAACAAATCTTAAAAATGTATCACCGTTCAACAAAACACAGTAAATACACAATGACCGGTAAGTTTTGTTTTGTTCTGTTGTGTTTTTTTTATATTTTTACATTTATAAACCTTAAATATGTTTGGAACATTTCCTTAATAAGTATTAAAAACATTCCCGAATGGAAGTTTTATAAGGTTAGCCTTAATTCGCATTCGTCCCTGATTAGAATACGATATGGCATTCCTACCAAAGGCCACCTGAAATGGTACTGATCAGGGTCGACAAGGGTAATCCTTAAATCCACGTAAAGCAACCTGATCCAACCTTCATAAAAAATACTGATCTAAAGTCTACTTAATGAAACCTGATGTGACACTTATGAAAATAATATCATACACGCTGCAAAAAAAAGGGCTCTCCCAAACATAATTTTGCAGGCATTAACATGTATGTTTGGAATTTTATGTAAACATAATATATAATTGACTGATAAATCATTTGTAAACAGGGTTGTATTGAGGATTTAACAGTGTTGTAATGAGCTCTGACTTACATTATAATATCACGGAAACATTTTAATGTTGCCTTTAAAATGGAGTATGTTCTAATGGACCCATAATAATTACTACATCCAAATAAAATAAATATTTGAACCGAAACATAAATATGTTAAATTAAAACATGATTTTAAACGACCTGAATATAAATATGTTTCCAGTGAAACATATCAGTTGTTTCGGTACAAAAAGTAGAATGTTTGCATAGAAATATATTTAAATATTTTTGGAAAGAAATTTTGAAAATAAAATAAAATGTTGTTTTTTTATTAATTTTTATCAAAAATCATTAAAAATGCACAGTGGGAATTTATAATAATTGAATTCATATACAAAATTTGAAATACATAAATAAATAATTGGTTTAAAACTGCAAGTACAAGTGACAGCATCAATGAATGCACAATTGCACTAGCAGACGCTAAACCAGACGATCCAGGCTCGCTTTATATATGGTACAGTTACAGTTGATCTCCGTACAGCACATAGCGAAGGCAAGGAATTCTGTTTGAAAATCGAAACACAGATTTTTGTTTGTGGTTTTTTCACATTAGTTTTAGAAATTATATACTGCACTATATTATACTCTGTTACTATTAGTACTTTTTATAACACAATTTATATATATTTATTTATTTAATTTACAAATAACAAAATTTTTACCGACGCGAACACGTTTTCTCAACGAACAACAAAAGACACGTACGCAGAAAATGCCGATCAACGAGTGTCTACTTTATATAAAACGAGTTGGGAAAGTTAGGTCACATGGGTAAGTTCGGTCTCATGGGGCGGATTTTTATAGTCGGTCGGGCCCGACTATGGAATACCCTACACCTTTGGTGGAGATATTAATGAGGAATACTTAATTGTATACCTTAATTTTAAATTTTTAATTATGCTGAACCTCAGAATATTATTCATATATCAGAAATTTACGTCTTATATCCCCATAAATTAAAAAAAATTATATAAAGTATAAAAAACTAAAAAAAAAATTTGAAAAATATAATTGGGCGGACCACGCCTATATTTAAAATTTTGAAAGATTTGATTTTAATAATTTACGGATCAAATTTTGAAAACCCGGGATATAATGAAAAAAAAAAGTGGGCGGATCACGCCCATTTTTGGACCACATATTTTTAGGTAAATTCTAACAATACGTTTTAAATTTTATAACTATACATTGAATACTTTTCGAAATATTAGTTTTGAAAGAGTTATATAAAAGTGACTTGTATGGGAGGTGGGCGTGTCCGTTGACCGATTTTGCTCATTTTCAAACTCAGTTCCTACTTTTGGCTAAAATATATTGAGTCCAAATTTCATCGCATTCTGATCAGTATTTCTCAAGTTATTCTGTATTCGGACAGCAAGACAGCAAGACGGACAGACAGACAGACGGACATGGCTAAACGGACTCGGGTAGTGATGCTGATCAAGAATATATATACTTTTTCATACCGGACACGCCTCCTAAGGGGCGTTACAATATATGCACAAAGTTAATATACCCTGTACCTCATAGGTGTAGGGTATAAAAATTCATTTTTTGTTTGTTTTTAAACATCAGTATGTTTAAAATGACCCTATACACTTCACTTCAAACGACGACAAAAGTGACATAGGTAGAAAATTCTGCTCAACGAGTTGCCAACTTCGTATACAAGAAGAATGTTGGAAGAATACATTTATTTAAATCCAATTTCTTTTTTGTTTGTTTTTAAACATCGATATGTTCAAACGATGGCAAAAGATGGCGTAGATAGAAAATGCTGCACAACGTTGCCAACTTCGTCAGTCGATAAATTATCGAATTAAGACGATCGTGGCGAACATACGTTGTATATAGATTTGATTAGCATTTTCTGTGTTTCGAAACATAGTTTTAACCAAGTAAATTGCCAAGAAACAGTTTATTCAAATGCAATTAAAATTTTATGTTGGTATTGTAACATATTTATGGTAAATTTGACAGAATCTGCTGGACAATATAATAATGTTTACACGTGAGCAAAAAAAATTCAATTTCGATTATAATTTAACTACACTTCATTCCTAATACATGTATGGTAATTTCGTATTACTTTTTAATTACATTCAAACATATTTAAACAAACTTTTCTATCCATGTATTAATATAATATAATATGATCATGTATTAATATATGATGATGATGTTAGTAAAATTAGTTAGCAAAATTATTCTAATAAATAAATGCTAAACTAAAATGCAAAAGAAATACAAATTCTCTACATTTTTAAAAATTTGAAATATCTCATATCTCACTTTGATTTTTTTTTATTGCAAAAGATATTGAGATAACTTTGTTCACAAAACTATTTTTTGTTTGGAAGGTCTCAAATTCGGTAAAAGCAGAATATAAATATACATTGAATTATATAATGATAAGAATAAGATCAGGAAGTCTGATGAGGCAACCTGATCAGGATAGCAACTTCGAATAGCGTCACGTTTTGAATCAGGCACTGATGAAAACCACTGATCATTGCCTGATTTGAAATCAGGCTGCCTGAGCAGACAATGATCGCATCCTGAACTAAATTTCTACACGGGTATATTGGTTTTTATTATTGTTCAGAAATAGCCAAAAATTTGTTACTTAATAATTTAAGGAGTCCTGAATGATTTGAAATTTAACCTACATTAAATCTTCGTCCCGAATAAAAATTTGTTAAGCATTTTTCACATCCGTCCCTGATCAGAATACTATATGGCGTCCCGACCAAAGTCCCCAACACAGATAAACCTGATCAGGATCGTCTAGAATAAGAGCAATTTTAACCTCAAATCTGCGTAAGAAATCCTTTTCGAAAAAAATTTTACCACAGTCATATTTTTCAATTTTTCATTAAAAATTCAATTTTCACTAAAAATTCAATTTTTCACTAAAAATTCAAATTTTCACTAAAAATTCAAATTTTCACTAAAAATTCAATTTTTCACTAAAAATTCAAATTTTTAATAAAAATTAAATTTTTCACTAAAAATTCAATTTTTCACTAACAAATTAAATTTTCACTAAATATTCTGTTTTTCACTAAAAATTCAATTTTTCACTAAAAAATTCAATTTTTCACTAAAAATTCAATTTTTCACTAAAAATTCATTTTTTCACTAAAAATTCATTTTTTCACTAAAAATTCATTTTTTCACTAAAAATTCAATTTTTCACTAAAAATTCAAATTTTTACTAAAAATTCAATTTTTCACTAAAAATTCAAATTTTCACAAAAAATTCAAATTTTCACTAAAATTTCCATTTTTCACTAAAAATTCAATTTTTCACTAAAAATTCAATTTTTCACTAAAAATTCAATTTTTCACTAAAAATTCAATTTTTCACTAAAAATTCAATTTTTCACTAAAAATTCAATTTTTCACTAAAAATTCAATTTTTCACTAAAAATTCAATTTTTCACTAAAAAATCAATTTTTCACTAAAAAATCAATTTTTCACTAAAAAATCAATTTTTCACTAAAAAATCAATTTTTCACTAAAAAAACAATTTTTCACTAAAAAATCAATTTTCACTAAAAAAATCAATTTTTCACTAAAAAATCAATTTTTCACTAAAAAATCAATTTTTCACTAAAAAATCAATTTTTCACTAAAAAAACAATTTTTTACTAAAAAAACAATTTTTCACTAAAAATTCAATTTTTCACTAAAAATTCAATTTTTCACTAAAATTTCAATTTTTCACTAAAAATTCAACTTTTCACTAAAAATTCAATTTTTCACTAAAAATTCAATTTTTAATACAAATACTATATTTCACAAAAAAAAAAAATCCAATTTCACTAAAAAGTATATTTTTCACAAAAATTCTATGTTTTAATTCAAAATTCTATTTTTAACTAAAAATTGAATTTATCACAGTAAAAATTTAATTTTTCTCTAAAAATTCCATTTTCCACTAAAAATTCAATTTACCACTATAAATTAAATTTTTCATTTAAAATACATTTTTTACTAAAAATTAAATTTTTATTAAAAATTAAATTTGTTTTAAAAATTAAATTTTTCTTATAAATTATTTTCACTAAATATTAAGTTTTTAACTTAAAATTAAATTTTTCACAAAAAAATATTTTTTTTTTCTGATGTAGTTTTTTTATTTAATTAAATTTTTCACTAAAAATGTTGTTAAACTCTTGACATAATGAAAATGATACTGGTTGTTCATAAAACAAACAACGTAAACTCATGAATTCTGCGCATAAAATGTAATCGCAAGAATCGTAAAAACCAATTCAAGTTCAAAGCACAGTAAACAAAACTTTTGTATTATGCAAAACGTTTAAAACAAATCATGGTTTTTTATTATTTTTAATATTGACAGAAGATACAAAAACCAACAATAACAATGGATAGAAATAATATTAAATTTTTGGGAGAAAGTTGAGGGTTTTATACTTAATTTGATTACAATGCGAAACAATTTAGTTGAGTTGAAAATGTCGTTGTGCGTGCAACAATCGTTACTACTGCTGTTTGTTTTTTTAGCAATATTAAATGTTAATGAGACAAATAGTATTGGCGGTGCGAATGATTCTTTTTCTGATGATGATGCTGCTGCTGTTACGCTCAAAATAGTCGGTGGCCTAGAGTCGGCACCACATGCACAGCCCTATCTAGTGGGCATCGCTATACGTGAGCCGCCGACAAAAAGTGGTTGGTGTGGCGGTGCATTAATCGCGCGCGATTTTGTGCTAACCGCCGCCCACTGTCTCAAGGGGTGAGTTATATTGAAGAGGATCTGTTAATGAATCCATTTTAAAATTCAATTTTAATTCCATAGAGTCGACATGGCCACTCTCTATATTGGTGCTCATAATGTGCGAAATCTCAGTGCTGTTGCGTCAACGCTGACCATCGACGTGCATCGGCGTCACATGCTGTTGCATCGTCAGTGGTCGCCGCGATATGCGCTGCACGATGTGGCAATGATTCACCTGCCACGGCAGCTAGATTTGACAGGTTCGTAAAATCGCCTACGGAAATAGTCTTTATTTAAAATAAAATCGTTTTTATTAAAGCCAACATACAATTAATCGCTTTACCCATGGCTAATAACTCCCTGGTGCCACCTGGACAGTTGCTGTTGGCCAGCGGCTGGGGACGCACCTCCGCCAATGCCTCAGCGCCACGTCCCGCCACTCCGCACCGCCTACAGCTACATGTGCTGCCACATGCAACGTGCCAGCAAAGTTACAGCTACTACAATGCTACATTGAATCTCTGTCTCGAGGGCAGTCCGGAACACAGCACCTGTCGTGGTGACTCTGGCGGTCCGCTGGTGTATGAGACACCCGAGAACGGCGTGCCAACTTTAGTAGGACTTATTTCCTACGGACGCAAGTGTGACAGTCCAACAGTGTTGACCAAAGTGGCACAGTATTTAGACTGGATTGAAGAGCGTCTCAGTGCCATGTATTAATTATACTACCTAAGATGATTGTTGTCCTATGGACATCCCATACATGAATTCTATATAATTCGCTGGTGCTGATTTTGATTTCTATTAAGAAAATGTCAATCAAAATTTAATATATTTCCTGTGGCAGTGAAAATCAGCACCCACGAATTATGTAAAATTGATGTATGGGATGACCAAATTTTCTCGTTTTGTTGAATAGCATTATAAATATTAATATAAATAATAAAACTAGAGGTTTAAGTATTTTTTAAAAATGTGATTAAAAAATTTATTAAAATAATACTAATGCAATTTATTTCAAACAGTCGCTTAGGTAACGGTTTTGTGTTAAGTTAAATTGCGTTCAAAATAAATTAGTTGATTGTAATATAGGTGATTTTTCTTTTTTACAAGATTACAAAAAATGATGAGCTTAGTCTTATAGAGCAACCACTAATTAATGAAATGTTCTTAAAATTATGCGGCATAGTTTAAGGGAAATTTTTGTTTTTAAAAAAGAAACAAACAAAAAACAATTCTTAAAATGAGCATTGAGTTACAGAACATTCTAGTTTTATATAATGTACATAAATTAATGCTTTTAGACATTGACAATTTCTATAAAACATGGAATTTTACTAATTTGTATTCTCTATAAAGCAAATTCATGATTTGCATAAAATTTCAGTGCTTTTCTTGAAATTTCTGCTTGTAATAACAGCAATTTATGTAATTTATGAACAAAATTTTAAATTTTTGAACGACATAATGTAAAAAATGACTACATAGAATTGCAGCCAATAAATTATCAGTAAAAAAAAGAACTGTTTTCGAATTGCAGTTATTTTCTCTTAAAAAATATCTACTATTCTGACTTAATACTAAACTACATTTCGACAGTCTTAATGAGCTGCTGCGCATCACCGCAGGCGCCTGCAAAGTTTGGCGCACTTTTTAAAAGAACTTCAACCACAGCTGGCGTTGACGGTGACTCTTCCGCCTCCATTGCTTCAGCTGCTTGCTCGACAGACGGCGTTTCAGTTACAGCCTCCTTAACTTTCGACTCATTCTGCTGTGCCTTATCATTGTCCCTGTCCTCATCCTCTTCGACGTAGCTCTTGTTCAGGCGCTGCAAAAAATCATCGAGCGAAATTTTCTTCATTCGCAAACGTTGACCAAAGGTCTTTTTGATTTTCAGACGTCGTTGTTTGACCACCGTCTTGTTTGTGTTCAGACCCGAGCCAAAGGACAGTGAACGCTTGAGTTTGC
The DNA here is from genome assembly GCA_951804985.1 of Dryomyza anilis. Taxonomy (NCBI): domain Eukaryota; kingdom Metazoa; phylum Arthropoda; class Insecta; order Diptera; family Dryomyzidae; genus Dryomyza; species Dryomyza anilis. Next base: position 80,744,502 of record OX638134.1, on the reverse strand, counting down.
GTGCACCTATAAAGCGCAGCTGTTGCTGCGCCTCAGCCACTTCGTCAGCATCATCGGCGGCCTCTGCTAGGCGACGCGCATCTAATGGCAGTGGCTCCTCGAAAATTGTCTCTAGTTTTGCAGGGTGAAAATTTGTGAGTTTTTTGTTTAAATAGATTTTCTTAATGTCGGCCGGCTGCAACGCGCTAAAATCAGTCGCTGACTTGGCCAGTCGCTTGGTGGGTTTCATGATGGAGCGTCTTTTGGTCTTGGACAGTGTCGACTTTTCTTTGGCGCCGCGCGCCGGCAGTTTACGTCGAAATTTGTTAGAGCAACAGGCCTCATCGGCAGCTACTGTTTCAGCGGAACTATTTAATTCATCGGATGCTTCTGCATACTGTTCGGTGGCATCTATGTCCTGATTGGCACTTAGGTGGGCAGTGTTTGTTTCGGTGGTGGCGGTAATTTGGCTGTTGCTTAGCGCCGCTTGGAATTGAGAGATGGAAACAGGCGGCAACGACTCAAAATTTAGCATTTTCGCTGGTGTTGGCTGCGACGCTGCCGCAGCATCCGCCATGTCCGTTGTTGCGCTGTGTTTGTGGCCGCCTCCTCCAAAATGATTTGTTGCACTTTTCACAAACAAATTATTCGTTTACAATTATTTTTTATAAACATTTCGAATTTTTTAACTCACCAATTAGCGTTCGTTGAGTCGTTACAATTTTGCTGAAAATTTATTGCTGAAATTCCGTAAACGATGCCGTCCATAATTTTGTATTCAATTCATTTTTTTGTTTATGCGAATGGACTATATATATTTTTTTTGTATTTCGCCGATTATAAATTACTTTTTTAATCGATACCAGGTGTACATTTGACGTTTTGAAATCGATACCAGGTGATATCGATTTTTTTGATGTTTCGTGCTGCGCTGCTTTTCTTTGTTTAAGATTTTTTGTTTACAGCGAATTATTTACGTTCTGCTGTCTTTAATAATTAAATAAAAACAAACCCCAATTATGAGTAATATTTACATCCAAGAGCCGCCCACATATGGAAAGGTTTGTCAGCATAATTTAATTGAAATTCAAAATTTATGAATTAAATGATTTTGCAGGTGTTGCTCAAAACATCTGCCGGCGACATTTATATTGAACTGTGGACTTGAAAATGTCCTAAAGCATGCCGAAACTTCATCCAGCTATGTACGGAGGGTTACTATAATGGTACAATATTCCATCGGGTCGTGAAGGAGTTCATAGTGCAAGAAGGCGATCCTAATGGCGACGGTACTGGCGGAGAGCCAATTTATGGACAGCCAGTTAAGGACGAATTCCATTGGCGTCTGAGTTACTCGCGCCGTGGGTTGGTGGTCATGGCCAATTCGGATAAGGATAAGGACAATGCGTCGCAATTCTTCTTTACGATGGCACCAACACCGGAATTGCAAAATAAAAACAAGCTGTTTGGCAAAGTAACTGGTGACACCATATTCAACATGTTGAAGCTGGAGGAGGGCATGGTTGATCATAATGAGCGGCCCATGTATGCGCAGAAAATAATTCGCACGGAGATACTAAATCCGTTTGATGATATTGAGCCGCGTGTCTTTAAAAAAACCTGACAAAAAGGACAAGAAAAAGAACCGAGAGAAGGAAGTCAAGTAAGTGTTATTAATAACGGGAATAAAAACCGAAAAGAAAAGCAGTAACTCTAAATAAAATAACGTACTCGGTCTTTCTCTTTATTAGAAACTTTGGTTATTTGCTGAGAGTTTTTTGTTAGATTTTTGCCAGAATACAAATTTGAGACTTTGATCACAATTATTCTAACAAGACAACCGGCTCTCATTGAGATGTGACTTGTGAGCCCTCACAATGCCAAAATAGGGCTATTAGTTTACTTTCGAAAATTCGTTTCTAGTTGGATGCATTAACTCAAAACCAGGACGATCAAACACTTGATGCTGAACTTGATGACAATGCTGTGGAGAAGGACATACAGGGCGACAGTTGGCATGCGCATGCAGTGAAGTTCGAAGACAAACAACCGGTTTTGGCGAAGGATGTTTCCACGAAAGGCGATGATTGGTACGAAATGTTCACTTCAAATTGGGCATTTCTAAACATTAAACTGGGCAAAAATATGTTTATTGGGCTGAACAAAAAATTGTGCAAATACCAGACCTATAGTTCCCTGGCACTGCTCATGTGTGCACAATCAAATGTGAACGTGAGAACGTGCTCTCATTTCTATCGTTACTCTCTCCTCGTATATTTTACGACTTTTTCGATATATCTCATAAATAATAGTTATTTTTTTAACGTTTATATATATTTACTTAATTAATAATTATTTTAGACTTTTATAAATATTTATCAAATATAATAATAATTTTTAACTTTTTTAAATATAAATCAAAAATAATAGTTATTTTTGACTTATAAAAATAAATAGAAAAAATAATAATTATTTTTGACTTTTATAAATTTTTATCAAAAATAATAATTATTTTTGATAAATATTTTTAAAATTAAAAAAAAACTCTTATTTTTGACTTTTTTTTAAATATAAATCAAATACAATAATTATTGATGACTTTTATTTATATATCTGCAATATAATTATTAAAAAAGATTTTAAAATTTAAAAGTCCTAAAATAAAAATGGCATAAAATAAAAATTTTCATCGTATATTTTGTAATGGTAACCTTAATTTTGTTGTATAATCGTTACTTCACAACGAATTTTTACATAAATATTTAAAAATAATAATTATTTTCGGTCTTTGATTGACCTCATAATAAGAGATATAATATGTATTTACAAAAAATCATAACAGATTTACAATGTTTTTTTTTAGTGTATAATATTGCGATTCAATAAATTAAATTTAATAATTTGTATTTAACTTCAACCCCCATTGCATAGTTGCCAGGTCTTTATCCCACACAAAATACCTTTATCCTACGCCAGAATATAAAAAATACCACAGAAAATACCATGGTGTTTTTTCAATAAAAAATACCTTTGCCATTTAAAAATACCACAAAATATCTCCCGCAATTAAAAAAATACATCAAAAATAGCACAGATAAAAAAATAACGCAAAAAATCCCACAAAATTTAAAAATTTATGAAAATAGACTCTTAAATAATAAAATGTGTATTATTGACAATAAAAGACTATTTGTATTTTTAAAGTTATACTCTTGTATGATTTTTTATTTTATAAATTAAAAATTTTATGAATTTAACTTACAGATTGTTTTTGAAAAACGATGATATCTTAGGAGAGTTTTTGCCAATTTTCTTTTACGACCAGTCATAACAACATTCAAGATTCAAGCGCAACCGAAATTCACCAAAATAACTGTTGTCATAAAGTGACATGTTCGTTTTTAAATAAACTATTAACGCGTTTGTAAATTAGAGGGGACGAATATGATTGTTACGAATATTCGCCTAAGTTTATTTAGATATTATTTGGGTGCATAAATTATTTACTTGTAGACATATTACATGATAATTGATTGTATATATTTATTATACATAATAAAAATTCATGCTTTTAAAAAAATACCACATAAATACCACATGAATTAAATAATGCCACGTTGAATTTAAAAATACCGTGGTATTTTTTTATCCCACGGCAATTAAAAAATATCATAAAAGGTATTTATCCACACTAACTGGCAACTATGCCCCATTGTTCTGTTTAATTCTGTTCAATGAAATGAAAATGGATTCGAATTTCGAAGTCCACGTTGAATTTCGGAAAAGTCCACAAACTGTGAATATTTTGTTTCGGGAATTCCCCATAAATGATTCACAATAACACAGCGATTATTCCGGAAACAAAAAAATAAAATAAAAAATAAAAATTTAAATTTAAAAATTAATTAATTAAAAAATTAATATATTTTAAAATTTACAAAAATTATTGTTAACAAATAATTATTATTAATTAAAAATGATTATAATTAAATTAAAAACAATATTTCGGCTTCCTTTAGAAGCCGTCTTCAGGGCTGTCAAAAAAAATATATAATTTACCAATTTAAATTAGTAAAAATATAAAACAAGTTTCAACTTTTATATAAATTTATTTATGTATAAATGAATTTAACCACACAATTAAAATGTTAGTAAAAAATGAAAAAAACTAAGTAAAAACTAAGTAAAGAATTAAAACGTGCCATTTAGTTAAAAATCAAATTATAATTTAAATAAATCATGTAAATTATAATTTAAATAAAACATGTAAATTATATTAGAAAAATAGTGAACAAAAGTGGTAGTGATTTTTTTTTTGATTTTACCGAAAAACTTATTGAAAAAATAGTTAAAATGCAAATTAAGAAAGGGAGTATAGAATTACATTCGAATTTTTATCCATGTTTGAGCAAGAATGACTTAAACATGAACTGGGAAACCAATTTTTAGAAATATGTTTTGTATTAAAGATCAAAATGTATTTGTTTTTTTATATTTTTAAAAATTAATTTATTTTTTGTTATTTTTAATATATATTTTTTTTTTGTTTGAAAATAATTTGAGATATTCACAGTTTAAAATAATTGGAACACAAAAACACAAACCACAAAATATGCACATAATGATTCGATTAATCGAGTACTTGCACTAACCGATCACGATTAATCATTAATAAGATTTTGGATTTGTTTTGAATTGAATATTTCAAGTCTATTTTACGTTTATAAAATGACTTTTTTTATTCATTTCATATAATTAAAATAAATCCTCTGTAAGGAGTACAAATCGAAATACGCAATGTAGAGAACACCCTCCCAAGAATATTTTTCAAACTACACTCTCTCTTGAATTCTAAATTTGAAAATGAAAGATTTTTTTTATAAATAAATAAAAAACCGATATTAATATAGAAAATTTATATTTTATTTAATCGAAATTATTTAGTAGGCGATGCCAGTCTTCTCCTTGATCCAGGGCAAATAACTGGTGACGCGTACAAATCCAGCTGGGTTGCCGGAAGCACAACCCTTGGAGGACACAAAAGAGGTGACACCGATCAACAAGTCGCTGTTCTCCAAAGCCAATGGGCCACCGGAATCACCCTGGCAGGTAGAGGTACCGCTGGGAGTGGCAACGCAAATCGTGTTCGAGGTAACAGTCGAAGAGCCATAGGTCTTCTGGCAGACGGAGTTGGTGATGACTGTCAAACGAGCATATAACAAGTAGCTGGCTACTGAGGAATCTATGAAACGATCAAGACAATATAAATAACGATACAAAGAATCAAAAAAAGTGGAAATCTTACCATCGCTAGTTTGACCCCAACCGGAAGCGATAACAGATTTACCATCATAGGTGGCATAAGAGCTGGCCAAAGCGGGCAAACGGATAGCCTTAATGTTTGAGGTGTACGACACCGATGGGATCTTAATCAAGGAGATATCATTGGCCAGAGTCGAGGACTTGTAGCCGGTGTGTTGGTAAAAAGCACTGGCGGTGACGGTATGTTTAACAGAGGCAACGGTGCGAGTGGTACTTCCCAAGTAAACGGTGGCAGAAGTAACACTATGGAATAGAAAAAAGTAAAATTAAACGTAGAAGTAAAATTAGATTCTACAAATTTAAAGTAAAACTTACCCATCGGTGCAGTGAGCAGCAGTCAAGACCCAGTTTTGTCCAATCAAAGAGCCACCACACCAGTAAGAACCGGTAGAGCGTTTCAACGATAGTCCCACCTGGTAGGGAAACTGACCGGCGGCAGCCTTAATGCCGTTGGTAATGCGACCCTCGGGCTCATCGATGGCCTCAGCAACCATGTTAAGTGGAGCAATTGTATCGTACAACGAGTATGCCGAAGCGGTGGCCAAGGCCAAAGCGAAAATTACGAGGAATTTCATGATGAAGCTTTGAGAAAGAGCTCGAAACAACTTATGATCGGTGGATGGTTCTAGTTAAGTCTTTTATATGGGCTGCAGAATACTATTTAACCTACGTAAACGCTCAGATAAGCTAACATGCTAGATGATTTGATAAAAAGCAATGGGTTTTCCAAAGTTCCTGCGATAGTATGTGCTATGTACAAAAAGAAAATCTCTTCCACAGATTATGAGTTACTTGTTGTATTGCATGTACGTTAATAAAACATTTGGTTTTTACGGTGATAACAAATGTTTTAATCGATAACGGATTTATTTGAAAAAGTGTTAACTGCAACTAATTTTGTTTATATTGTAATCGATTTTATTATTTGTGATTTTATTTTAAAATTCCACTACTCAAATTATTACTGAAAAATAACCCAGTAGTAAATTTGTCCAGGGCTTGCCAGTAGAAACCCTGCTATAACAACTTCTAAGCATGCTCAATACACATTCTGTCATCACTGAAACTAGTGTACTTCAAACACACCTTCTGGAGAATCAGGGTCTATCGATTTGGTGGCTATTTCTAATATTTTTCAAATACAAAAGCAAAGCGCTGCTAGCTCACCTTCTAATGGAATGCTAACAGTAATGGGTCAAACTATTTCGTGAGACCTTCTGAGAGACGTTCTTCGAGAAACGAATAGGGAAGCCCTGTAAAAATGTTCGTTTCATATAAAAAAGAAGAAAGTAAATCATTTAGTCGGGTAGGGACTCTACCTGCTTGAGACTCAGTGCTTCTTACGCATGAAATTTACTACCAGGAATTTTATTATTTTAAATAAAATTGATATTGAAAAACGTGCAGTAAAAAATTAAATTTAAATATCCAAAATTAATGTTTCGTGAAAGTAATTAATATTTTTTTGCAAAAAAATAAATTTGTGTATGTGAAAATTTGTGTGAAACATTTGTTTAGTTAACAATAGCTGTGTTTTTTTCATAATTTAAATTTGAGCCGGAACAAATTTTGTACGCAAAACAAAAACAATTCGAGCTCGATAAATCTATCTAGCTCAAATTTGTTTTTGTTTTGCGTATAAATTTTGTTCCGGCTCACATTTAAATTATGAAAAAAACGCAGCTAATAATTATAGAAGAATTATTTTTCAGTAATAATTTGAGTAGTGGAATTTCAAAATAAAATCACAAATAATAAACAAAAAAACAAAAACATCGATTTGCAGTTCAAACTTATTATCGACTGAAAGACTTCTTATCACCGTAAAAACCTAAATTTTGATTATCGTACAAGCAATAAAACAAGTTACTCATAATCTGTTGAAGATTTTCCATGTAGATATTTTTTATTTACGTAGACAATTTGTCTTTTCTTAGAATAATCACGAAAATTTCCAAATTCTTTGTACAGGTGAATACTATCTCAGGGTTTTTTGCAAAAACTTTAGAAAACCCATTACTTATTATCAAATCATCCATTATGTTTGCTTATCTGAGCGTTGACATAGGTCTTGTGCTGCCCATATAAAAGACTTAACTAGATCCATCCACCTATCATAAGTTGTTTCGAGCTCTTTCTCAAAGTTTCATCATGAAATTCCTTGTTATTTTCGTTTTGGCCTTGGCCACCGCTTCGGCCTACTCGTTGTACGATACACCAATTGCTCCACTTAACATGGTTGCTGAGGCCATCGATGAACCTGAGGGTCGCATTACCAACGGTATTAAGGCTGCCGCCGGTCAGTTCCCCTACCAGGTGGGACTATCGTTGAAACGCTCTACTGGTTCGTTCTGGTGCGGTGGCTCTTTGATTGGACAAAACTGGGTCTTGACTGCTGCTCACTGCACCGATGGGTAAGTTGTACTTAACTTTTCTAGAATTTAATTTTACTTCTACGTTTAATTTTACTTTTTTCTATGCCATAGTGTTACTTCCGCTACCGTTTACTTGGGTAGTACCACACGCACCGTTGCCTCTGTTACACATACCGTCGCCGCCAGCGCCATTCACCAACACACCGGCTACAAATCCTCGACCCTGGCGAATGATATCTCCTTGATTAAGATCCCATCTGTGTCGTACACCTCAAACATTAAGGCAATCCGTTTGCCCGCTTTGGCCACCTCTTATGCCACCTATGATGGCAAATCTGTTATCGCTTCCGGTTGGGGTCGCACCAGTGATGGTAAGATTTCAACTTTTTTAATGCTTTGTATCGTTATTTGCATAGTTTTGAATGTTTTGTAGATTCCTCAGTTGCCACCTACTTGTTATATGCTCGTTTGACAGTCATCACCAACTCCGTCTGCCAGAAGACCTATGGCTCTTCGACTGTTACCTCGAACACCATTTGTGTTGCCACTCCCGCCGGTACATCCACTTGCAAGGGCGATTCCGGTGGCCCATTGGCTTTGGAGAACAGCAACTTGTTGATCGGTGTCACCTCCTTTGTGTCCTCAAAGGGTTGTGCTTCCGGCAACCCAGCTGGATTTGTGCGCGTCACCAGTTACTTGCCCTGGATCAAGGAGAAGACTGGCATCGTCTACTAAATTATATCGATCAAATAAAATACCAATATTCTATATTAATACCGGTTTTTTATTTATTTAATACATTTTAGAATACTAATGTAATTAGAATGATTTTACGAGTGAGTAGTATTATAAAGATTAATACCCATCTTAATATTCCCAAGACTCAGACTCACACTTTTCCCAAGGTGCGAATAATTTCTGTTTCATTTTCAAATTGAGAATTAAAGAGGAAGTATATATTTTGAACACTATTTTTGGAAGGGTTTTTTCTACATTATACCGAATTGTAAGTATTCTTTATATGGGATTTATTTTACTTATATTAACTGAATACAAAAGTCCCTTTATAAACATAAGAAGCAAATGGGTACAACTTTAAAACAAATATTCAGTTTTAATTAATCAAAAATCTGATTAATGATTAATCGTGATTTCGGTTAAGGATAACTCGATTAATAGCTTTTTCTTAATTATTTTAAAACTATGAATATCTTAAAACAGTTTCGAGATACTTGAGCTTTATATTAAAATAAATAAAAAGAAATATTTAAAAATATAAAAAAAAAAAATTTTAATTTTTAGTAAAAAATTTAATTGTAAAAGTGGATTTACTAGTTTAAGTTTAATTTATAGTGAAACATTACATTTAATTCAAGATTTTATTTCTCTAACATGTATAACAAATTTTAACGAGGGTTCCATATCCAACCGTACGTTTACAAAACGTTTGCGACAAAAGAATTTCTTTTGGAGCACCTTACTTTTCTCGCAAATGTTTATTGTAAATAAATAAATTATTTATTTATTCTGAACGAAGTTTCCGCCAATTTCAATTCGTTTGACATTTCAGTGTGAATGTGTTTTTTTGCGTAAAGAATTAAATGCAAGTATCGATTCATACTAACAATTTTAAAACTAAACAAATAAACCAGGAGTTGGAAACGAAACGGTTTCTAACCCCTGAAATAAACAAATTATGTTCTTTCTGACAAATCGATTACGAAATCGATTTGTCTTTGTGGGTTTGTGTCTAAAATATTTTAAACTGTGAATATTTGAAAACTCATATTCACAATAACATTTCTATTGCTCACACAAAAAACATTAATTTAAATTTCATTAACCCTAACCCTCCTGACAACATTTACAAACGTAGACTCTTGACAGGGGTACCCGGGTACCCGTGTGTATTTTATATGGAAAAATAGAGAATTTAGATGGATCGCATCGTAAATTTATTAGAATGGTGACAGCTAAGGTAATTTTCGATGATTTTATGACATATATATATATATATATATATATATATATATATATATATATATATATATATATATATATATATATATATATATATATATATATATAAAAACTGAGATCCTCAGACACAGCAACAACAAGGTCATTAGATTTTAACCGGCATAAATTATCCAATATTGAAATTCAAAAGGTTAAATCTTGCTAGTTTCGTTTGATTACAATGAAAAAACTGAATGCTTTCATTGGCATTTTGCAGGTTATTGGTACAAGTTGTGCTAGCGAATACTTCTTCAATCTTTAAGTTTATCACAGTCATCCATCCATCAGAAAGCAGAAACAGACAGGCCGCTCCCATCTTAATTTGAAATATACTCATGAAGAGTCTACAAAGAAATTATTATCTGGATGAAAACGCTACATGGGATAAGCAGTTACTCTGATTTTGAGGACGGCCAAGTTTTATCCAATACAGTCGGTCGAAGCCAGTCAAATTTGGCATCCATATATGTTGGTTGTGAAACACCGCCAATGGAATAATTTACACGGGCAAGGGAACCTGTCGTCAGCGAAATGTAAACGTTGGATAAAATATTGTTTTAGTTCTGGCTGATTTTTAGAAACAAGCTGGTCTGACAACTATGGCCGAGTTAGAGGAATGAGTAATGTCAGTATCCTTCGACAAAACAAAGATTGCATTCATACAGACGATATAGGTACATCCCAATGCATATTCAATAAAAAATAAACTCTTTGTCAAATATAGCACCAAACATATTACTAATATATTTGGTACTTGTTATTTTTTTCTGCAAGATCGACGTGGCTGCGGCAAGTGCTTTTTGATCTATTTGATCTATGTTTCTTTACCATAGAAGTACACGAAGCTCTCGTATTGGCTTTTTACCAACACTTGGTGTAGATTTGAAAGACATGAACAAAAAGGCTGCTCATAATCAAATAACCTGGTACACGTCCAGTAGCTCTTTAGTTTATGATCCACAAAAACAATTGCCCGGGCGCTGCTGGTTTATCGGTTACGCTACCTTTTGCGTGGCTAATGATCCAAAATCCGACCGAAAGCTACTATGCATGTAAGCTCCCAATGTGCAACACACACCCCAAAAACATACCACCACGTTGCGTTATCAGTTGATTTTCCATTTTATTTTTCTTTTATACCATTATAATACCACAAAGTATGTTGTTAAATTAATTAAAATTCTCAATAATTAATGAAATATTATAAAAACAAACCAATAATTAATTTTCTTTTGATATTCTTCATACAAAATATATGTAGATATTTACGGGTACCCGGGTACCCCTGTCAGGAGGGTAAGGACTATTTGACTTTATGCGGTTCCACAGCCGACTCAAATATTTCTAGAAAGCTACAAATAAGAAAAACCGATAGCAAACGACTATTTGTAAGATGTCATCGGTTTGAAAAATATTTGACTTTGAAGTCCGTTCGGGTACCGGGATTAGGGGAGGGTTAGGGTTAAAAATCCAAATTTATTATAAAATATTTATATTTTACTATGATTCTTAAAAACTAATTAAACACATAAAGAATTAATTTTTATACTGAAAAAATTATTTTATACTAAAAAAATAATGTATAAAAAAAAATATTTTAGTAAAAAAAAGTAACAAAAATTTTCATGTGAAAAAACAAAACAAACATGAAAAATAGCATTTTATGTGAAAACAATACTGTACAAAAATAATTTTCTGTAATCATTTGAGTTGTGGAACATTTCATATATTTATGTTTTAGAATTTTAAAATAAGATTTCAAATAATAATAACAATAAAAAATTGATTTAAAAATTAAATAAAAAAAATATGTTGCAGTTCAAACTTTATCACCGTAAAAACCTATTTTTATTGTTTATGCAATAAAACATGTTACTTATAACCTGTTGAAGATTTGTCCTAAAGACATTTTTATTATACGTTGTCAATTTGTCATTTCTGCGAATATTGCCGAAATTATCGCAGGCTTATTTTGCAAGAACTTTAGAAAACAGATTATTTTTTATCAAATCATCCAACATGTTAGCTTATCTTCTTATCTGTCTGAGCGTTAACAAAGGTTCAATGGACTTCTATTGCCCATATAAAATATATAAAAGACTAAACGAGTTTCATCCACCGGTCATAAATTGTTTCAAGCTCTTTCTTAAAGTTTCATCATGAAATTCCTTGTAATTTTCGTTATGGCCTTGGCCACTGCTTCGTCCTTCTCGTTGTACGATACCCCAATTAGTCCACTTGACTTAATTGTTGATGCCATCGCTGAACCCGAAGGTCGCATTACCAACGGCGTAAGGGCTTCCGCCGGTCAGTTCCCCTACCAGGTGGGGCTATCGTTGAAACACTCTAACGGTTCTACCTGGTGCGGTGGCTCTTTAATTAGTCAAAACTGGGTCTTGACAGCTGCTCACTGTACCGATGGGTAAGATATTTTTACTTTTTCTATGATATTATATTTAATTTCACATTTTTCCTTCCCTAAAGCGTTTCCTCCGTCATCGTATACTTGGGAAATACCACCCGCAGAGTTGCCTCTGTTAGATACACCGTCGCCGCTAGCGCCATCCATCAACATACCGAGTACAACGCCTCGACTCTTGCCAATGATATCTCTTTGATTAAGATTCCATCCGTATTGTACACCTCAAAAATTAGGGCCATCCGTTTGCCTGCTTTTGCCAGCTCTTATGCCACCTATGCTGGCAAATCTGTAATCGCTTCCGGTTGGGGTCGTACTAGCGATAGTAAGTCTTCAACTTTAAATTGTGCTTTGTATCGTTATTTGTATTTATTTCCTAACCATTTTCTAGATATCTCAGTTAACACCTTTCTGTTATATGCTCGTTTGAGAGTCATCACTAACTACGTCTGCCAGAAGACCTATGACTTTTCGACTGTTACTTCGAACACGATTTGTGTTGACACTCCCGCCGGTACCTCAATTTGCAAAGGAGATTCCGGTGGCCCATTGGTTTTGGAGAACAGCGACTTGTTGATCGGTGTCGCATCCTTTGGGTCCTCGAACGGTTGCACTTCCGGAGATCCTGCTGTTTTTATGCGCGTCACCAGCTACTTGACCTGGATCAAGGAGAAAACTGGCATTGCCTACTAAATAATTTGTATTAAATAACATATATATATATTCTATATTAATACCTGTTTTTATATATTGCATAATATTTAGAACTCTGCTTTGTCTTATGTAATTAGAATGATGGATGAATACTCATCTTAATATTCCCCAGACTCACACTTTTCCCAAGGTACGAAAAATTCCTCTATCATTCTCAAAGTGAGCATTTAAGACGAAGTGTATTTTGAACAATATTTTTTGAAAGAGTTCTCTCTACAGTATTCCGATATGTATTCTTATTAGAGGATTTATTTTTTATATATGAAATGAATGAATAAAAGTGCCTTTATGAACATAAAAGACAATTTTTAAAAATATATTCAAATTTGATTAATCAAAAATTTGATTAACGATTAATCAAAAATATGATTAACGATTAATCGTTATTTGTGTTAATGAATTCAAAACTGTCTTCATCTAGCAAGTCTTTCTGTCTCTAACAAATTCGAATGTAATACTATACTTCGTTTTTCAATTCACATTTGGACGTTTGATATTTGTGATTTTAAAAACAATAAAAAATTATAAAAAGAGATTGGGGGCAGCTAAAACTTGTTCAAAATTATCAATATTTTATATTTCTTATCTCCATAAAAACAAATAGAAATTACAAATACTACCTATGTTCTAATAATCTGTTGAAGATTTCCCCTACAGATAACTGTTGTTGTACGTATAGAACTTGTCATTTTTGCAAATTACAACGAAAAATCCTAATATTTTTTATTAAGTGAATACTATCGCAGTTATCTTTTACCTATATAAAAATACTAAGAAACACATTACTTATAACCAAAACCTTCAACATGTTTTCTTATCTGGTAGTCATATATTTGGTCTATGGTCTTCAGCTGCAAATATAAAAGACTTAGCCAGTTCCATTCACCGATCATAACTTCTTTCGAGCACACTCTGAAAATTCGTTATGAATTTTTTTATTATTTTCGCTTTGGCCTTCGCCACCGCTTCGGCTTATACGCTATACGATACACCAATTGCTCCACATGACTTGGTTGTGAATCCCATCGAAGCACCTGAGGGCCGAATTACGAACGGCATTCAGGCTTCCGCCGGTCAGTTTCCGTATCAGGTGGGACTATCGTTAACACGCTCCACCGGTAATTACTGGTGCGGTGGTTCTTTGATTGGACAAACCTGGGTTTTGACTGCTGCTCATTGTACCAATGGGTAAGTTATTTTTATTTTTCCTCTGATATTCTGTTTAATTTTACATTTTTCCTTGCCTACAGCGTTTCATCCCTCGTCGTATTCTTGGGAAGTACCACCCGCAGAGTTGCCTCTGTCGCACTAACCGTCGGTGCTAGTGCAATCCATCCACATCCTGGTTACAAGCCCTCGTATGCGGACAATGATATCTCCTTGATTAAGATCCCAACAGTTTCGTACACCACCAATATTATGGCCATCCGTTTGCCCGCTATCGCCAGTTCTTATGCCACTTATGAAGGCAAATCAGTTATCGTTTCCGGTTGGGGTCGTACTAGCGACGGTAAGTCTTCAAGTTTTACTTGTGCTATAAATGTTATTTGTATTTATTTCTTAACCATTTTGCAGATTCCACACTTAACTCTGAACTGTTATATGCGCGTTTTACAGTCATCACCAACTCCGTCTGCCTGGAGTCATACAGTCCAACGACTGTTACCGCGAACACCATTTGTGTTGCCACTCCCGCCGGTACTTCCACCTGTAATGGTGATTCTGGTGGCCCAATGGCTTTAGAAAACAGCGACACGTTGATTGGTGTCACCTCCTTTGTGTCCTCACAGGGTTGCACTTCCGGCAGGCCTGCCGGTTTTGTGCGCGTCACCAACTACTTGTCCTGGATCAAGGAGACAACTGGAATCGCCTACTAGAGAATTTTGAATAAAAAAGAATATACATTTTTTATAGAAATGCCTGTTTTTATTTATTTCATACCATTTAGAACCCACAGAATTATTAATGTTCATCTTAATATTTCCAATGTCTTACACTTTTTCGAAGGCGCGAAAATTGAGAATTTAAGATGAAGTGTGTTTGAACAATGTTCTTGGAAGTGTTTCCTCTACATATTCCTGATATGTATACTTCAAAGAGAATTTATTTTTAATTCTATTAAATGAATATAAACACTTCCTATACAAATTAAGACACTTTTTAATGTATTTAAAATATTGAATACGAAGTGCTCTTTGAAATATAATTCAGACTACTAAGATTAGGGCATTTAGGCAAAAGATCGGCCTCGTTTCTACATTCCTTAAGTAGAAAGGAGTGCAGAAAACTGATAGGCCTTCTAACGGGACACAACTCATGTGAATAACACATGAACGCAATAGGCCTGGCCAAAAGTGCCTTATATTCTGCCTGCTGGCACCACAGAGCACTATCTCTGTGACTGTTCAGCATTTTCTAGAATTAGAAGGTAGATCTTTGGCACAGGCGGATATAACCCTTTCTGAGTGCTGTGGCTCTATTTTTATCCCACAAAAAATAGGCGTTACGGCGCTGACCCCTCATATGTATTCCAACGAATTCTTATCTCGAAAGTAACAGCCTGCTTTTATAGATTTGGACTATTCATACATAATTAAAATCTGCAAAGTATGTGTTTGAACGGAATGATGAAAATCACTCAAATCGAAAGTGATTACTTAACTATACATATTATGAAAATTAGGTTTATTAGTTAAATTTGATTAGTCAAATTTCCATTTAGTTGCGACTTTGATTAATCAAAAATCTGATTAAACGATTATTCATGATTAAGGGTTAAAGAAAAAAACCCGATTAATCGAATAATTATGTGAATGTTTGTGGTTTGTGTCCCAAATATTATAAACTGTGAATATTCACAATAATTATGCAATATTCACATTAGTATTTCAAAATAAATTCAAATCTCAATTTAAATAAAAAATAAAAATATTTAAATATTTTTTTTTTATTTTATTTAATAAATTATTTAAAAAAATACTTTTTGAATTTATATAAAAAAATGATTTTTTAGGGTAAAATTGAATTTTTATTTAATAACTGAATGTATAGTTAAAAATTTGAATTTGTAGCGAAACATTAAATTTTTAATGAAAAATTGAATTTGAAGTGAAAAATTGAATTTTTAGTGATAAATTTAATTTTTAGTAAAAAATTGAATGTTTAGTGAAAACTGAATTTTTAGTGAAAATTGAATTTTTAGGGAAAAATTGAATTTTTAGTGAAAAATTTAATTTTTAGTGAAAAATTTAATTTTTAGTGAAAAATTTAATTTTTAGTGAAAAATTTAATTTTTAGTGAAAAATTGAATTTTTAGTGAAAAATTGAATTTTTAGTGAAAAATTGAATTTTTAGTGAAAAATTGAATTTTTAGTGAAAAATTGAATTTTTAGTGAAAAATTGAATTTTTAGTGAAAAATTGAATTTTTAGTGAAAAATTGAATTTTTAGTGAAAAATTGAATTTTTAGTGAAAAATTGAATTTTTAGTGAAAAATTGAATTTTTAGTGAAAAATTGAATTTTTAGTGAAAAATTGAATTTTTAGTGAAAAATTGAATTTTTAGTGATAAATTGAATTTTTAGTGAAAATTTGAATTTTTAGTGAAAATTTGAATTTTTAGTGAAAATTTGAATTTTTAGTGAAAATTTGAATTTTTAATGAAAAATGGAATTTTTAGTGAATAATTGAATTTTTAGTGAAAAATTGAATTTTTAGTGAAAAATTGAATTTTTAGTGAAAAATTGAATTTTTAGTGAAAAATTGAATTTTTAGTGAAAAATTGAATTTTTAGTGAAAAATTGAATTTTTACTGAAAAATTGAATTTTTAGTGATAAATTTAATTTTTAGTAAAAAATTGAAT
Organism: Dryomyza anilis; assembly: GCA_951804985.1. Classification (NCBI taxonomy): domain Eukaryota; kingdom Metazoa; phylum Arthropoda; class Insecta; order Diptera; family Dryomyzidae; genus Dryomyza; species Dryomyza anilis. The sequence goes on along the minus strand of OX638134.1, from coordinate 80,727,813 downwards.
GTTTAGTGAAAACTGAATTTTTAGTGAAAATTGAATTTTTAGGGAAAAATTGAATTTTTAGTGAAAAATTTAATTTTTAGTGAAAAATTTAATTTTTAGTGAAAAATTGAATTTTTAGTGAAAAATTGAATTTTTAGTGAAAAATTGAATTTTTAGTGAAAAATTGAATTTTTAGTGAAAAATTTAATTTTTAGTGAAAAATTGAATTTTTAGTGAAAAATTGAATTTTTAGTGAAAAATTGAATTTTTAGTGAAAAATTGAATTTTTAGTGAAAAATTGAATTTTTAGTGAAAAATTGAATTTTTAGTGATAAATTGAATTTTTAGTGATAAATTGAATTTTTAGTGATAAATTGAATTTTTAGTGAAAATTTGAATTTTTAATGAAAATTTGAATTTTTAGTGAAAATTTGAATTTTTAGTGAAAATTTGAATTTTTAATGAAAAATGGAATTTTTAGTGAAAAATTGAATTTTTAGTGAAAAATTGAATTTTTAGTGAAAAATTGAATTTTTAGTGAAAAATTGAATTTTTAGTGAAAAATTGAATTTTTAGTGAAAAATTGAATTTTTAGTGAAAAATTGAATTTTTAGTGAAAAATTGAATTTTTAGTGAAAAATTGAATTTTTAGTGAAAAATTGAATTTTTAGTGAAAAATTGAATTTTTAGTGAAAAATTGAATTTTTAGTGAAAAATTGAATTTTTAGTGAAAAATTGAATTTTTAGTGAAAAATTGAATTTTTACTGAAAAATTGAATTTTTACTGAAAAATTGAATTTTTACTGAAAAATTGAATTTTTAGTGAAAAATTGAATTTTTACTGAAAAATTGAATTTTTACTGAAAAATTGAATTTTTAGTGAAAAATTGAATTTTTAGTGAAAAATTGAATTTTTAGTGAAAAATTGAATTTTTAGTGAAAAATTGAATTTTTAGTGAAAAATTGAATTTTTAGTGAAAAATTGAATTTTTAGTGAAAAATTGAATTTTTAGTGAAAAATTGAATTTTTACTGAAAAATTGAATTTTTAGTGAAAAATTGAATTTTTACTGAAAAATTGAATTTTTACTGAAAAATTGAATTTTTACTGAAAAATTGAATTTTTACTGATAAATTGAATTTTTAGTGAAAAATTGTATTTTTAGTGAAAAATTTAATTTTTAGTGAAAAATTGAATTTTTAGTGATAAATTGAATTTTTAGTGATAAATTGAATTTTTAGTGAAAATTTGAATTTTTAGTGAAAATTTGAATTTTTAGTGAAAATTTGAATTTTTAGTGAAAATTGAATTTTTAATGAAAAATGGAATTTTTAGTGAAAAATTGAATTTTTAGTGAAAAATTGAATTTTTAGTGAAAAATTGAATTTTTAGTGAAAAATTGAATTTTTAGTGAAAAATTGAATTTTTAGTGAAAAATTGAATTTTTAGTGAAAAATTGAATTTTTAGTGAAAAATTGAATTTTTAGTGAAAAATTGAATTTTTAGTGAAAATTTGAATTTTTAGTGAAAAATTGAATTTTTAGTGAAAAATTGAATTTTTACTGAAAAATTGAATTTTTAGTGAAAAATTGAATTTTTACTGAAAAATTGAATTTTTACTGAAAAATTGAATTTTTAGTGAAAAATTGAATTTTTAGTGAAAAATTGAATTTTTAGTGAAAAATTGAATTTTTAGTGAAAAATTGAATTTTTAGTGAAAAATTGAATTTTTAGTGAAAAATTGAATTTTTACTGAAAAATTGAATTTTTAGTGAAAAATTGAATTTTTAGTGAAAAATTTAATTTTTAGTGATAAATTGAATGATTAATTTAATTCTATTTGGAATTTATTTTGGCACGAACATTTATAATAAATCAAATTTCTGATTTTATGTAGTCCCTTTATAAGACGTCAAAAAATAAATTGAGGCAGTTAAAACTGGTTCAAAATTAACAATACTTTGTATTTCTTATCAATACAAAACCAAATACAAGTTACAAATACTAGTTTCTCATAATCTGCAGAAGATTTCCGCTACAGATAACTCTTTTTGTTCGTAGACAACTTGTATTTTTTGCAAATAATATCGAAAAATCCTCATACTTTTTATTCAGAGAATACTATCGCAATTATTTTTTATAAAAAATACAAAAAAAAACACTATTTATTATCAAATCATCCAATATGTATTCTTATCTGGTGGTAATATATTTGTTCTATGGTCTTCAACTGCCAATATAAAAGACTTAACAAGTTCCATGCACCGATCATAACTTCTTTCGAGCACTTTGTCAAAGGTTCGTCATGAAATTCCTCGTTATTTTTGCTCTGGCCTTGGCCACCGCTTCGGCCTATTCGCTGTACGATACACCAATTGTGCCACGTGACTTGTTTGTCGAACCCATCGATGCACCCGAGGGTCGTATTACCAATGGCATTAAGGCCTCTGCCGGTCAGTTCCCCTACCAGGTGGGACTATCGTTGAAACGTGGCACCGGTTCTTTCTGGTGCGGTGGCTCTTTGATTGGACAAAACTGGGTCTTGACTGCTGCTCACTGTACCGATGGGTAAGCTATTCTTAATTTTTCTAGCATATTCTGTTTAATTTTAATTATTTCTATGCCACAGTGTTACCTCCGCCACCGTTTACTTGGGAAGTACCACTCGCACCGTTGCCTCTGTTAAACATACCGTCACCGCCAGCGCTATTCACCAACACACCGGCTACAAGTCCTCGACTCTGGCCAATGATATCTCCTTGATTAAAATTCCATCGGTGTCGTACACCTCAGACATTAAGGCTATCCGTTTGCCCGCTTTTGCCAGCTCTTATGCCACCTATGATGGCAAATCTGTTATCGCTTCCGGTTGGGGTCGCACTAGCGATGGTAAGTTTATCCCTTAGTTTTGGGTTTTTGTATCGTTGTTTATATTTTTTTTCGACATTTTGTAGATTCCTCAGTTGCCACTTACCTGAACTATGCTCATTTGACCGTCATCGCTAACTCCGTCTGCAAGAAGACCTACGGCGCTTTGACTGTTACCTCGAACACCATTTGCGTTGCCACTCCCAGCGGTACCTCTACCTGCCAGGGTGATTCCGGTGGCCCATTGGCTTTGGAGAACAGCGACTTGCTGATCGGTGTCACCTCCTTTGTGTCCTCAAAGGGTTGTGCTTCCGGCAATCCTGCTGGATTTGTGCGCGTCACCAGCTACTTGGACTGGATCAAGGAGAAGTCTGGTATCTCCTACTAAAGATTTTTTATTTATTAAAATATATAATGATTTTATAAACACAAAAATATATTTAAATAATTTTTTTCTTTAAAAGTTTAAATGGTTTCAATATATTCCCCATTTTACAATTTAGGAAATCGTTACATGGTTTATGCCATGATTGTAATCTCTATAACGATCCATTGATCCCAACTTATTGAACTCAAATTCCATAATTTCTTTGTTCTGTATATTACCTATTGATATTGTGTAGTTGGTTTCTCTTAGACGTCGTTTTGAACAAAAGTGTCCCTAATTAAAATGTACACGATGCATCATCGGGAAATGATGATCATGAAAGTTCTTCTTCTGGTAAACCCTAGTAGAGTAAACATGATCATTGCCTTGTCATCTTTTGATTTACATTACCTAAACAGTTAATAGTTACGATCAGAACTACTTTATTTGATTATCATAAGGAATACACAATCGGGAAATGATCAGAAATTAGTCGGGTCTCTTGAAAATATGGCATTAAGTTTATGATAGGGAACTATTCACGGGATTTTTCATAACCCGACCAGTTATAATATCAACATTAATTGGGCATTATTTTATGCACCCTAATATGGCAAATTTCCATATTTTTCAGAGGTGAATTCCTTCAGGAATAAATTAATTGTAACTAGAGCCCTGCAGAGTTCGTGCGAACCATAACTGGAACCAGAACCGGAACCTGATATGTAACTCATTGAACCGGAATGAACAGAAAATGAAACTCTTTTAAATGTTAGAACCGAACCACAGGTGAAATCTATTAGAGAAGATCAGTTTGTCATGTAACAGGTCTGATTATCATAAGTTAAAAATACAATAATCAGTTCTCGATCATGAGACTAGCACAATTTTAACCGGGCCTAGAAATTCTAATGACATAATGCAGACAATTTTTAAGGAATTTTAAAAACATTTCGCAGAATCAATACGAAGAATTCTTACAATAAAAGACAGGTTGACTAATTCTTCATATGATTTAAAGTCTTAATACTATAATGGAGGTATAAATGAGACTCTTTTTAAAGACCTAAATTCATCAATTCGAACTAATAGAACCTATAGAAAAAAATATAGTAAGTAAAACCCAAATAGGTTCGTTATAAAAATCGTTTTATTTTTTTGAAATTCATTCACTGAAACTGCAACACTTAATAGGCAATGCCAGTGTTGTCCTTGATCCAGTCCAAGTAGCTAGTGACACGCACGAATCCAGCAGGAGCGCCCGATTCACAACCAGCGGAGGAAACGAAAGATGTAACACCGATCAAGACATTCTGGGAAACCAAAGCCAATGGACCGCCAGAGTCACCGCTGCAGGTGGAGGTACCGCTGGGCGTGGCAGTGCAGATAGTCTTGGAGCCAATAACCAATGAACCGTAGGTGTTGGCGCACACAGAGTTGGGGATAACGTCGAGGGTGGCGTATTGTAATTTGCTGGAAACAGCGGTGGCAGAGTCACTGGTCAAACCCCAGCCGGAAGCGATGGCAGCCTCACCGGCATAGGTCGAGTACGAGGAGGCGACCGATGGCAGACGAATATTCTTAATGTAGTTGGTATAGACGACGGACGGTATCTTGATGAGCGAGATATCGTTAGACAATATGAAGGAGTTGTAGCTCTTGTGCTGGACGAAGTTGCTGCTGGCGACGGTGTAGGTCAACTTAGGGCTGGTGCGAAGGGTGGCACCCAAGTAGGCGGTCACGGAGGAGGCACTGTAATGAAAAAGAAAGTTAAAGAACTGGTAGAACTTCATAGGCTCTTTAAGGGCTTTAATAGGATAATAAGTCTTATTGGCTTTATAAGATCTTTTGAAAGGCTTTTGTTTTAGCTTTATAAGCATACTTTGTAGGTCTTTCTTTGCTTACTAAAAGCTGTATTAGACTGCTATGGCTCTGTAGGACCTTATTGTGGCTTCATAATGGCTTATAATGCCCTCATTTAACCTCCAACTTACCCGCTGGTGCAATGAGCAGCAGTCAAAACCCAGTTGTTGCCGATAACGGAACCACCGCACCACCAGCCACCGCTGGAGCTCGAGAACGATAGTCCGACCTGGTAGGGGAACTGACCCTCAGCGGCATCCTTGCCGTTGGTGATACGACCCTCCATGCCGACAGCTGCGGGTAAGTAACGTGGTTGAATTGGCACATCCAATGGCAGGATGGAAGCCGAGGCGGTGGCCAGAGCCAATGCGAAAACAACGAGGAATTTCATGTTGTGCTAGTTCAATGACTGAAAGAACAACTGTGTTTGGATATAGGTCGATGTCGAGCTTTTATAGTCGGAATATACCGGTCGATAGACCAAATGAAACGTAAACAAAGACCTATCGTCCGATATCAGTAGACGCAATATGGGATTTTACCGAATTAAATGCAATGTTGGCACAAACATGATCAGTGCAATTTTTTATTGCTTCTTGGGAAGTGCGCGATTTTTTATCAAACCAATTAATGCTGGCATCAATAGTAGAAAATCTTTATATTTAAATATTTATGGTTTGTCTGATAAGAAAATATTAATTTTTTTATTTTATTTTATTTTTTGTTGGTTCTTAAGAGGGTCTTATCGTTGAATGATACCAAAAGTTCGTAATTCCCATAATATGTACACGCGTTGAACTCGAATCAATAGAAGGCAGCTGAAATTAATCAAACTTTTTAGAGGTTTTACTTTTATTGTAGTTATAAAAAATATAATAGATAAGAATGTTTTGATTGTTAAAAATTGTGGATAATGTAGATAGTATATAAATCAATTTATGAAACTACGAAGCTGTGATTTTAGCAATAAACGTACAGAATTCTCAAGTGGCGATTCATTCATGATAACGTCGAATATTGAGTTGTAAATGGAGGCATTAAAATTGTGTGTGGTACATTCTCAATGAGTACAAAATTATTTATTTTAAAATGTTTTGTAGGTTTTAGAGGTCGTTAACTAATAAAAATATTATATAATCTTGTAAATAAATTAGTCACGGGGAAGAATTGTCTCTGGGAAGACATGTCTCGATGATAAATTATCTTGGGGAAGAATTGTTAAGGGATTAAGGGAATACTTGTCTTGGGTTAGATTTATATCGGAAAAGAAGTGTATCTGAAGTGAATCTGAGTAGGATGTGGTGTGAAGTTTCGGGAAGTTCTGCCTCCCCTTAGAATTGTTTCGACGAAGAATTGTCTCTAATAATAATAATAGTTTGGCACTACAGCTCTATAAGAACTTAGGCCGAGCTCTCTCACCATTTTGAGCTGTGCATGTTATATTTGTACTCAAAGTGGTGGGACCTACAGTTTATTGCCGAATCCGAACGGCGGATGAGAGCTTTTCATAGGCAAATTTTACTCTCGTAGGTTTGCCATTTACTGCCGAGAGGTAGCGCGATATAGAAAAAAGTTTCTATGAAAAGATGTTGTTAGCCCCAGTCCAGGCTTGAACCGAGGACCTTTCGGCTCGCAGTCCAATGCACTAACCACTGAGCTACCGCGGCTACAGGAAGATTTAAATTGGGAAGATTTAAATTGGGGTGGATTTATATTCGGGTAAGACTTGTCTCGGCTTAGAATTGTTTCTGCGAAGAGTTCTGTTGATGAGACTTCTCTTGTAGTGTAATTGTCTGGGGATGATTGCAAAAAATGGTTCAGGGAGACCTTTATCGGATTCGAATTGTTTTCGGAAATTAATTAAATCTATGAAGACAAATTTCGGGTGGAATTGTATGGAAGATGAATAGTTTTGGGGAAGAATTATGAATCAAGTCTATGAAGACTTGTCTCGGGCGGAATTGCATCGACGATGAACAGTCTTGGGAAAGAATTGTTCCGGAAAGCTTTCTTTTGGGTATGAATATTTAAGAAGAATTGTCTCGAGGAAGACATGTCCCGAAGAAGACTTGTATCGAGATCAAATTGTTTGGATGATGAATGTGGAGGATGAATGTGGAGGATGAATGAAGAATAGTTCGAGGAAGCTTTGTCTCGAGCTACAATTTTTTTTTTGTGGAGAAGAATTGTCTCTAGGAGAACTTCTCTTGGGTTATAATTGTTTCGGAGAAACATTGTTTCCAAAAAGATTTGTCTCGGAGAAGAATACTTTGGAAGATTAAATTATGTAACTTTGGGAAGAACTGTTCGGTGAATTTTGTATCCCGTTAGAATTGTTTTGGCGAAGAATTGTCTCAAGGAAGATTTATCTCGTAGTGGGATTGTCTAGGGAACGATTTGAAAAAATTCCGGAAAATTTTGTTTCGGGTTAGAGTGACTTTCATAAATTAATTAGCTCGAGGAGAACTGTCTCGGGGTCGAATTGACTGAAGTATGAATTATATTGGGGAAGAATTGTTCGTTGAAGCCTTGTCTTGGGTTCCGGAGAACAATTTTCTAAAGAATGACTTGTGTGTGACAATTTGTCTTGGGGATAGAAGGAGAAGATGGAAGACTTGTTTCGGGTAAGAATTGTTTGGGGAATGACATGACCTTAGGTAGAATTATTTTCGGGATTGGATTGTATCATGGTAGAATTGTCTCTGTGTAGAATTTTTAGGAAAAAAAGTTGTCTCGGGGACGAGGATGAATTATTTTGCGGATGAACTGTTCAAGGATGAATTGTTTTTCGGATAAATTGGCTCGGGTTCGAATTGCGTCAAGGATGAATTTTTCTCAGGGAAGATATGTCTTAGAGACAACATATATTGAGGAATAATTGTTTGAGAAAGACTAGAATCGGTTTAGAACTGTCTTGAGGATGAATTGTCTTGGATAAGAACTGTTTGTAGAGGAAATGTTTTGGCGATTAATTATTCAGGGAAAACTTGTGGCGAAAGATTTATGTCGGGTATTGGATTTTTTCGAGACAGACTTTTTTCGTGATTGTTTCGTGGAAGAACTGTACTGTCTTGGGTAAACATTGTTCCGGAGAGAATGCATTTAGGATGAATTATTTTGGGTTAGAATTGTCCTGGAAAGAACTGTCTCGGTGTAAGAATTTTTAAGGGAAAAATAATCTCGTGAATGAAATATCTTTTGAAAGAATTGTTTGGTATACGGGTAGACTACGTAGAATTATCTCGAGTATGGTTTGTCTTGAGTAAAAATGGTTCGGGAAAGAATAGTCGTGAGTATGAATTATCTTGAGGTAAAGTTCGAGCAAGTCTTGTCTCGGGAAATAAAAGTTATAGGAAAGAAATATTTTTGGGTGAAGAATTATTTGGGATAAAAATTTCTTGTTGGTCGAATCCAAATAAAATACATTCAAATTATTGATTTCTGTTTTATATTTTTTAAAATTTAAAATTCCCAGATTTTTAAAATTTCTTTCTCAAAACTACCTCACACATACTTGGGCTTCTTTATCATAGCCAGTTTCTTGCACTTTTCTTTAATTTTTCCAAAATTTGCATTAAATCGTAAAGTTTGGCTTACTCCCTTCAATAAAAACAAGAACCCAAACCGAAAACGAAGTCACTCTCGCCCACAGAACCTGACCAGCAGAAAATAAGAGATTTTTTCGCAAATAATATTCAAGCGAAAAGTTGAATCTGGAAATTGATATCAAATCACTTTACGTGCTGTGAATTCAAAGTATGCCGAAAAACAGAAATACATATGTTTCACACACACACTTATATATTATATGTAGTACCTACTAACACTGAAACATTAGCAAAAAATAAAAATAGAAAAAAAAAACAATTTTCTATACTACACAGTCTTGCAAATTCACAAATACTGAACCCTATACATATCAGCGTAAAAATACCCAGCAGTTAAAGTTAACCAAGTTTGCGAAGGGTATCTACTACACATGTCTCTGTGTTTTTTTTTGTTGTTGTCCGTCTACGTATGTAACCTCATAAATGTTAAGCACACTGTTGTAACTGAAATCGTGCGTTGCTTAAATAGTTTCCTTTCTTTTTCTAGGGTATTTCCCATATAACAATAGTGGCACTGCCACAACCTTTAATAGTTTTTCCCACTTTTATTTTTCTTTTTTTTTTTTGACATTTTTCTTTGGTCTGCATCTTCTCAATGATCCCCATACTCGGTCGTTACCATATTTTCACCAATTTGCGTAATTTTCTCGTTGACACAACAATTTTTGTGCTGATTGAAAATAAAACAAAAATTAGCAAAAGCGGCATTGTTGAGCAGAAAATATAATTGAAGGTTTTCTGGAAGTTCCGTAGAGGAAGAATTTTTAAAAAGGGTTACTTATATGCGTTGTAGTTTTTCGTATTTTTATTATTTTTGGTATAGAAAAAAGTGTCTAAAAACTGTTAGAGTGTCTAAAAACTGTAGGAGTTCTTTATTCGGAAATCTCTCTAAATGTAGGTGTTCTATATCTTAAATTCGGACGAGGGAATACGGCTGAACGTCCGAATTGTATAATAGATAGAAACAGACTATGTAAAATTTTTCACCCTTTAGAATGTATTGAAATTTTCAGGAACATGTCAGGTATATTTCAGGCAAACACACAGATAAATAGAAGTTTTTGGGAATCGTACTGTAAATTTTTAAATTTTATGGAATTTTAAAGACTGATTCGCTGCACGGGCAGAAAACAAACAGCATTTTATACAAACGTTGCCTTTATCAGCTAATATTTCCCTTCGCAATATTTCCCTAAATTGTCTTGAGCATGCCAAATATTTTGTATTTGCTACACGGTTTCCACAACTATCTGTGAGCTTGCCGAAAATATGCCCCAAGTATCAATAGAAGTATCAGAAATGTTGCCTTCTTCATACCCGTTTTTCTTTTTTTATGGCAGACAACAGGCAGGTTTTTACAAACTTCGTATTATTCGTTCCGGTAAAATGAAGAAATGTGTTTATTACCTGCTTTCATTTAGTTGCGTGTTAAAAGCCTGGCTGTTGCAAGCCACTTAACCGTCGTGTAATTTGTTAGGAAAATATACATTTATGTGGAATTTTATAGGCAGATTTCCAGTAGCATTTGATGAGTTTGTAAATTCGCTTTTGACTGCTTAATATCTTTTGAACAAAATTTCCGAACTCTCAGAAACATGCACAAATTTATTCTAGAAAATGTTGAAAATATCATAATATTTATACAAATTTTATAGGACTTAGTGCAATCTGAATGAATCTTATGCATCTTTGAATCTTATGAATATTATGAATCTTATGAATCTTGTGAATTTTATGAATCTTATGAATCTTATGAATCTTATGAATCTTATGAATCTTATGAATCTTATGAATCTTATGAATCTTATGAATCTTATGAATCTTATGAATCTTATGAATCTTATGAATCTTATGAATCTTATGAATCTTATGAATCTTATGAATCTTATGAATCTTATGAATCATATGAATCTTATGAATCTTATGAATCTTATGAATCTTATGAATCTTATGAATCTTATGAATCTTATGAATCTTATGAATCTTATGAATCTTATGAATCTTATGAATCTTATGAATCTTATGAATCTTATGAATCTTATGAATCTTATGAATCTTATGAATCTTATGAATCTTATGAATCTTATGAATCTTATGAATCTTATGAATCTTATGAATCTTATGAATCTTATGAATCTTATGAATCTTATGAATCTTATGAATCTTATGAATTTTATGAATCTTATGAATCTTATGAATCTTATGAATCTTATGAATCTTATGAATCTTATGAATCTTATGAATCTTATAAATCTTATGAATCTTATGAATCTTATGAATCTTTTGAATCTTATGAATCTTATGAATCTTATGAATCTTATGAATCTTATGAATCTTATGAATCTTATGAATCTTGTGAATCTTGTGAATCTTATGAATCTTATGAATCTTATGAATCTTATGAATCTTATGAATCTTATGAATCTTATGAATCTTATGAATCTTATGAATCTTATGAATCTTATGAATCTTATGAATCTTATGAATCTTATGAATCTTATGAATCTTATGAATCTTATGAATCTTATGAATCTTATGAATCTTATGAATCTTATGAATCTTATGAATCTTATGAATCTTATGAATCTTATGAATCTCATGAATCTTATGAATCTTATGAATCTTATGAATCTTATGAATCTTATGAATCTTATGAATCTTATGAATCTTATGAATCTTATGAATCTTATGAATCTTATGAATCTTATGAATCTTATGAATTTTATGAATCTTATGCATCTTATGGATCATATGAATCTTATGAATCTTATGAATCTTATGAATCTTATGAATCGTTATGAATCGTTATGAATCGTTATGAATCTTTATGAATCGTAATGAATCGTTATGAATCTTATGAACCTTATGAATCTTATGAATCTTATGAATCTTATGAATCTTATGAATCTTATGAATCTTATGAATCTTATGAATCTTATGAATCTCATGAATCTTATGAATCTTATGAATCTTATGAATCTTATGAATCTTATGAATCTTATGAATCTTATGCATCTTATGAATCTTATGAATCTTATGAATCTTATGAATCTTATGAATCTTATGAATCTTATGAATCTTATGAATCTTATGAATCTTATGAATCTTATGAATCTTATGAATCTTATGAATCTTATGAATCTTATGAATCTTATGAATCTTATGAATCTTATGAATCTTATGAATCTTATGAATCTTATGAATCTTATGAATCTTATGAATCTTATGAATCTTATGAATCTTATGAATCTTATGAATCTTATGAATCTTATGAATCTTATGAATCTTATGAATCTTATGAATCTTATGAATCTTATGAATCTTATGAATCTTATGAATCTTATGAATCTTATGAATCTTATGAATCTTATGAATCTTATGAATCTTAAGAATCTTATGAATCTTATGAATCTTATGAATCTTATGAATCTTATGAATCTTATGAATCTTATGAATCTTATGAATCTTATGAATCTTATGCATCTTATGAATCTTATGAATCTTATGAATCTTATGAATCTTATGAATCTTATGAATCTTATGAATCTTATGAATCTTATGAATCTTATGAATCTTATGAATCTTAAGAATCTTATGAATCTTATGAATCTTATGAATCTTATGAATCTTATGAATCTTATGAATCTTATGAATCTTATGAATCTTATGAATCTTATGAATCTTATGAATCTTATGAATCTTATGAATCTTATGAATCTTATGAATCTTATGAATCTTATGAATCTTATGAATCTTATGAATCTTATGAATCTTATGAATCTTATGAATCTTATGAATCTTATGAATCTTATGAATCTTATGAATCTTATGAATCTTATGAATCTTATGAATCTTATGAATCTTATGAATCTTATGAATCTTATGAATCTTATGAATCTTAGGAATCTTAGGAATCTTAGGAATCTTAGGAATCTTATGAATCTTATGAATCTTATGAATCTTATGAATCTTATGAATCTTATGAATCTTATGAATCCTTCGAATCTTATGAATCTTATGAATTTTATGAATCTTATGAATCTTATGAATCTTATGAATCTTATGAATCTTATGAATCTTATGAATCTTATGAATCTTATGAATCTTATGAATCTTATGAATCTTATGAATCTTATGAATCTTATGAATCTTATGAATCTTATGAATCTTATGAATCTTATGAATCTTATGAATCTTATGAATCTTATGAATCTTATGAATCTTATGAATCTTATGAATCTTATGAATCTTATGAATCTTATGAATCTTATGAATCTTATGAATCTTATGAATCTTATGAATCTTATGAATCTTATGAATCTTATGAATCTTATGAATCTTATGAATCTTATGAACCTTATGAATCTTATGAATCTTATGAATCTTATGAATCTTATGAATCTTATGAATCTTATGAATCTTATGAATCTTATGAATCTTATGAATCTTATGAATCTTATGAATCTTATGAATCTTATGAATCTTATGAATCTTATAAATCTTATGAATCTAATGAATCTTATGAATCTTATGAATCTTATGAATCTTATGAATCTTATGAATCTTATAAATCTTATGGATCTTATGAATCTTATGAATCTTATGAATCGTTATGAATCGTTATGAATCTAATGAATCTTATGAATCTTATGAATCTTATGAATCTTATGAATCTTATGAATCTTATGAATCTTATGAATCTTATGAATCTTATGAATCTTATGAATCTTATGAATCTTATGAATCTTATGAATCTTGTTCAATTATAAATTGTTATTCAAATGAATACGTTCGAAAAGGATTTAAAAATGCACTGAACGGAAAATTTTATACATAATTCAAACAGCATTTTATGGAATACTGGCACAAAACCCGTAATTCGAATGAATCAATTGATGTTCATATTAAACGTATAATCAATATTGTTATGACATTAATATGGCACAATTATTTATAGTACAGTCTCATATCGTAATCAATCTATTTTATTTCACAATTATATTTGTACTTATTAGTATCATAATCTATATATTTTACTTTATTAATAAAGTAATGAATTGTTATCTTATATAGACTGATTAACTTGATATTTCTATTAGAAATATCTTATCACATTTTAAAAGCTCGGAAGTTTTGACTAATATGACGTAAATGCAAAAATTTCTTTAAATTTAAAGTGAAAATATAAACAAAATAATATTTTTATAAAATAATTAATAAAAATATAGACAAATAAAATATGAAATAAATTGAATAATAAAATTAGATTTTGCTTTGATATTTCTATATTTATTTCATGAAAAGAAAATGTTTCTAATATGATACTCCAGAATTCGTCTTAATCCAGTCCAAGTAACTGGTGGTGCGCACAAAGCCCGATGGAAAACCGGCAGCACATCCAGCCGAGGCCACGAAAGAAGTGACACCAACCAAAAGACCGCTGGACTCCAAGACGAGTGGGCCGCCAGAATCACCCTGACAGGTGGAGACACCTTGTGGGGTGGAAATGCAAATGGTGTTGCTGGTAACAACGGCGGTGCCATATACGGCAGCACAGTTGCTATTCGTAATGATCTGCGAGCGTGCGTAGTTGAGGTAGGCGGAAACGGTGGAGGCTTTAAAAATACAAATAATCATTAAAAATATTTTAAAAGAAAATTTTGAACTTACTATCGCTGGTACGACCCCAGCCAGAGATGATGGCATATTCGGTGGCATACGTGGCATAGTACGAGGAGATGGCCGGCAATTTGACAATTTGAATGGAGGAAGACAATGGAACAGCGGGAATCTTAATGAGAGAGATATCATTGGACAGGGTGCTGGCAATGTAGTTGGCATGTTGAATGATTTGGTCGGCATCGACGGTACGGGTAGCCTTGGGGGCACTGCGTTCAGTGCTGCCAAGGTAGACGGTTACGGACTGGGCGCTGAAATTTGTAAAATTAAGAAATGTATTTTTATAAATTTAAGGTTTAATTAAATTTTATAAATTTTACGAGTTTGTTTAATTTTATGAATTTAGGATTTTTATGAATTTTACGATTTTTATGAATTCTATGATTTTTTTTAATTTTATGACTTTTATGAATTTAGTTAAATTTATGAATTTTAGAAATTTTATGAATTTCATGAGTTTATGAATTTATGAATTTTATGAATTTTAGAAATTTAGTGAATTTGATAAATTATGAATCTTATGAATCTTATAAATCTTATGAATCTTATGAATCTTATAAATCTTATGAATCTTATGAATCTTATGAATCTTATGAATCTTATGAATCTAATGAATCTTATGAATCTTATGAATCTTATGAATCTTATGAATCTTATGAATCTTATGAATCTTATGAATCTTATGAATCTTATGAATCTTATGAATCTTATGAATCTTATGAATCTTATGAATCTTATGAATCTTATGAATCTTATGAATCTTATGAATCTTATGAATCTTATGAATCTTATGAATCTTATGAATCTTATGAATCTTATGAATCTTATGAATCTTATGAATCTTATGAATTTTAGAAATTTCATGAATTTCATGAATTTCATGAGTTTTATGAATTTTATGAATCTTATGAATTTTAGAAATTTCATGAATTTCATGAGTTTTATGAATTTTATGAATTTTATGAACTTTATGAATTTTATGAATTTTATGAATTTTATGAATTTTATGAATTTTATGAATTTTATGAATTTTATGAATTTTATGAATTTTATGAATTTTATGAATTTTATGAATTTTATGAATTTTATGAATTTTATGAATTTAATGAATTTTATGAATTTTATGAATTTTATGAATTTTATGAATTTTATGAATTTTATGAATTTTATGAATTTTATGAATTTTATGAATTTTATGAATTTTATGAATTTTATGAATTTTATGAATTTTATGAATTTTATGAATTTTATGAATTTTATGAATTTTATGAATTTTATGAATTTTATGAATTTTATGAATTTTATGAATTTTATGAATTTTATGAATTTTATGAATTTTATGAATTTTATGAATTTTAGAAATTTAGTGAATTTGATAAATTATGAATCTTATGAATCTTATAAATCTTATGAATCTTATGAATCCTATGAATCTTATGACTATTATGAATCTTATGAATCTTATGAATCTTATGAATCTTATGAATCTTATGAATCTTATGAATCTTATGAATCTTATGAATCTTATGAATCTTATGAATCTTATGAATCTTATGAATCTTATGAATCTTATGAATCTTATGAATCTTATGAATCTTTTATACATTTTATGAATTATTCAAGACTTACCCTGTGGTGCAATGTGCGGCAGTTAAAACCCACGTTGGTGCAATTAGCGATCCACCGCACCAGGACGTGGAAGTCGAGCTCTTTCTCAGCGATAGTCCCACTTGATAGGGAAACTGATCCGCGGCGGCTGCCTGCCCATTGGTAATACGTCCCTCAAGGTTTTTCGATTCGCCGAAAGGTCCTGCCAAATCCAGCAAAGTTACAGGCTCTACGCGCGTGTTATAGGCCGCAACAGAAGTGGCCAAAGCCACGACAAATACCAGCAATAGTTTCATGTTGTCACTGTGGTCTTCAAAAGTGAACTAAATTTTAGTTAAAACTTTTTAGCAGTTAAAAGTATCGGAGTATCCGATGCGATAATACGCCAGAAATTGATTATTTTAAGTAGAAGATAAGATTATGGTTCAATGTAGTACTTAAAATTATAAAATAAAGCCAAAACTTGACGAACAGTTAATTTACCAAAACATATAATATATAAAATTTCTAACTAAAAAGTGTTAGGTATATAAATACCCTAAATATTCCCTACATAGAAATTTGCGATAATTTAACAACTCTACGAAGATCATAAAAATAAAAAAAAAACATTAAAATTCATAGAATTTTTTTACGATTTTTTTTTTCATAAAATTCATAAAATTCATAAATTTCATAAAATTCATAAAATTCGTAAATTTTATAAAATTCATAAAATTCATAAAATTCTTAAATTTCATAAAATTCGTAAATTTCATAAAATTCATAAAATTCATAAAATTCATAAAAACCATAAAATTCATAAAATTCATAAAATTCATAAAATTCATAAAATTCATAAAATTCATAAAATTCATAAAATTCATAAAATTCATAAAATTCATAAAATTCATAAAATTTATAAAATTCATAAAATTCATAAAATTCATAAAATTCATAAAATTCATAAAATTCATAAAATTTATAAAATTCATAAAATTCATAAAATTCATAAAATTCATAAAATTCATAAAATTCATAAAATTCATAAAATTCATAAAATTCATAAAATTTATAAAATTTATAAAATTCATAAAATTCATAAAATTCATAAAATTCATAAAATTCATAAAATTCATAAAATTCATAAAATTCATAAAATTCATAAAATTCATAAAATTCATAAAATTCATAAAATTCATAAAATTCATAAAATTCATAAAATTCATAAAATTCATAAAATTCATAAAATTCATAAAATTCATAAAATTCATAAAATTCATAAAATTCATAAAATTCATAAAATTCATAAAATTCATAAAATTCATAAAATTCATAAAATTCATAAAATTCATAAAATTCATAAAATTCATAAAATTCATAAAATTCATAAAATTCATAAAATTCATAAAATTCATAAAATTCATAAAATTCATAAAATTCATAAAATTCATAAAATTCATAAAATTCATAAAATTCATAAAATTCATGAAATTCATAAAATTCATAAAATTCATAAAATTTATAAAATTTATAAAATTCATAAAATTCATAAAATTCATAAAATTCATAAAATTCATAAAATTCATAAAATTTATAAAATTTATAAAATTCATAAAATTCATAAAATTCATAAAATTCATAAAATTCATAAAATTCATAAAATTCATAAAATTCATAAAAATCATAAAATTCATAAAATTCATAAAATTCATAAAATTCATAAAATTCATAAAATTCATAAAATTCATAAAATTCATAAAATTCATAAAATTCATAAAATTCATAAAATTCATAAAATTCATAAAATTCATAATATTCATAATATTCATAATATTCATAAAATTCATAAAATTCATAAAATTCAAAAAATTCATAAAATTCATAAAATTCATAAAATTCATAAAATTCATAAAATTCATAAAATTCATAAAATTCATAAAATTTATAAAATTCATAAAATTCATTAAATTTCTAAAATTCATAAAATTCATAAAATTCATCAAATTCATCAAAATGCTATTCCAAAAATCTATTGCCAAATATTAGCTTGAATACCAATTGCCAATGTATTGCTGAAGTTGATGTTAACACAAAACAAAGACAACAGCAACAGTTAAAACCCAGCAGTATTTCGTATAGCCACAGCAGCACAATGTAGCAACTTTTTAAATATTTTTATGAAATACAGTTTGCAGTAAAAGAAAAGTTTGCAGTAAAAAAGAAGAAAAGTAAGGGATAAAAATAATAAAATAAAAGAGTAGCAAAAAGTGAAATTAATTATATCGGAAAATCTCATAGATTTGCAATTGAAAATATTGCCAACAACATGTTGGCATTGCACATGTGTTTGACTTCGTTTATACGTTGTTGCTGTAGCTTTTGATCTTTTTGTTTGTACCAGCAACAATTCCAAAAACAATAATTTGCACATGTTCGACTGCTGCTGCAATATGTTGTAGCCAATAATTGCCAAAATTCAAAATGCCACAAAATTCACTTTATTGCATTTTATGGGGGCGGTGCACAACAGTACAACTTAATGTAGCAAGAATACATATAACATTGAATTTTAATTGAACAATTTTTTAGTGAAAATTTGCATATTTAGAGAAAATTTTAATTTTTAGTGAAAAATTGAACTTTTAGTGAAAAATTGAATTTTCAGTGATATATTGAATTTTTAGTGAAAAATTTAATTTCTTATAAATAATTAAATTTTCAATGAAAAATAGAATTTTTAGTGAAAATTTAAATTTTAGTGAAAAAATCAATTTTTAGTGAAAAATTGAATTTTTAGTGAAAAATTGAATTTTTAGTGAAAAATTGAATTTTTAGTGAAAAATTGAATTTTTAGTGAAAAATTGAATTTTTAGTGAAAAATTGAATTTTTAGTGAAAAATTGAATTTTTAGTGAAAAATTGAATTTTTAGTGAAAAATTTAATTTTTAGTGAAAAATTGAATTTTTAGTGAAAAATTGAATTTTTAGTGAAAAATTGAATTTTTAGTGAAAAATTGAATTTTTAGTGAAAAATTGAATTTTTAGTGAAAAATTGAATTTTTAGTTAAAAATTGAATTTTTAGTGAAAAATTGAATTTTGAGTGAGAAATTTAATTTGTAGTGAAAAATAGAATTATTAGTAAAAATTGAATTTTTGGTGAAAATTTGAATTTTTAATGAAAATTTGAATTTTTAATGAAAAATTAAATTTTCAGTGAAAATTTGAAATTTTAGGGAAACATTTTATTGATAAATTGAATTTTAGGTAAAAATGGACATTTTATTTTGGCTATAGTTAGTCCTTCGTCATTTCATCTAATTTAATTTTTAAAAACAACCATTTAATATGTGTCTCCTAAATCTCCCACACAACAATCCGCAAATTCTCGGCATCTTTGCAGGGTACTTGATTTAATAAAAACGCTGCCACATGGTAATTTAATGCCATAGCAGCCAAAAGCCGATGATAAAGTTATGCATGCAAATTCTACGAAACAGAAATTTATGAGTATATCATACAAAAAAATTCAGGTTTTTTGCACATAAAATTTTTATAGTTTTCAGTTTTTTTTCCATATTTCTTTCTTGCTGCTCCAACAAAAATGAAAACATAAAATTTAACAACAATGTAATGAAGTACATGTGGTTTTTGTTAAACTGTAATTAGTGCGCAAAGTTAAATGGCTGGTAAACGCAGACAGACAAAGGTTTTTTATAAGGTCGTTGAGGATCTCAACAATAATAACATTTTTATGGCCATCATTAAGCATTAAACCGTGACTATTTAAATGGCGTTTATAACTACAAAAAATATAGGAAAATATGAAACTTATAACAAAGTGAAAACTTTTTCATAAACGATTTTTATACAACTGCTATATAACGTAAATGTACACAATTCTGTGACCCTAAGGAAAAATTCAAATTTGAATCCAAAATATAAAACAAATAAAATGGTTCATTTATTTTTGTCTATTGTGAATCGATTGATTTCCAATAATTTTTTTAAATTTCAATCAACTAAAAATTCTTTTTTTTTTACTAAAAATTCAATTTTTCATTAAAAATTAAAATTTTCAATTTTTCACTAAAATTCAATTTTTCACTAAACATTCAATTTTTCACTAAAAATTCAATTTTTCACTAAAAATTCAATTTTTCACTAAAAATTCAATTTTTCACTAAAAATTCAATTTTTCACTAAAAATTCAATTTTTCACTATTAATTCAAATTTGCATTAAAAATTCAATTTATCACTAAAATTCAATTTTTCACTATAAATTCAATTTTTCGCTAAAAATTCAATTTTTTACTAAAAATTAAATTTTTCACTAAAAATTCATTTTTTTACTAAAAATTAAATTTTTCACTAAAAATTAAATTTTTCACTAAAAATTCAATTTATCACTAAAATTCCGTTTTTCACTCAAAATTAAATTTTTCACTAAAAATTATTTTTTTTTTACTGAAAATTAATTTTTTCACTAAAATTCAATTTTTCCCTAAAGTTCAATTTTTCACTAAAAATTCAATTCTTCACAAAAATAAATTTTTCACTCAAAATTAAATTTTTCACTCAAAATTAAATTTTTAAATCAAAATTAAATTTTTCACTAAAAATTTAAATTTTCACTAAATATTCAATTTTTATTTTAAAATTAAAATTCTTCACTAAAAATTCAATACCAATAAAAATTCAATTTTTCACTAAATATTCATTTTTTCACTCAAAATTCAATTTTTTTTTATTCAAAATTCAAATTTTGACTTAAAAATTCAATTCTTCTTTATAAATTTAATTTCAATCAAAATTCAACTCTTATAATTATTTTAAATTTCTTTATTTAATTTTGATTTTAATTTTTTCTATTTAATTTTTAACATAAAAAATGCAAACGTTCATTAAACCCGAACAAATCGAGCGCATTGTGACGTATGAGTTACTTTTGTGTTTGGTTTTTATGTGCATTTTTTCGACTATTTTTTTTAGAAATTTTGCTGCAATTGCTCTGAAATGCTGTCAAAGAAAATCGCCGCCAGCATTTTGAAGGGTTTATGAATTTTTTGATTTCGATGCGATTGCGTTGTAGCCAACAAAAGCTAATGCAAAAATAAAAACTAAAATCCCAGAGCTGCCAATTTACTCCAACACAGGCGTCAGTCTGTCTGTCTGTCTGTCCGTCAGGTAGTCAATCAATCATTCAATCAGTTCGTGAGTCAGGTAGTCAAACGGTGAAAGTTTGGCGGTTGCTACGGCTCATATGAGGCCACAAAATAACAGGTGGTGTGCGTAGGTGTTTCTAGTTTTTGGTTTTTGAGCTCTGTGTTCGTGAGAGCAAAAACTGGCGCCCGCAGCCTGAGCTGCAGCTCAATTTTTGCAGATACTCTTTGTGTGGGAAAAAGTGCATCAAAGTGAAATTTTGTTTTAATTTTTTATGGAATTTTAATTTTTCTATCAATAATAAATAAAAAACGTTTAATTTTATATTATTATTATTATTATTATTATTATGTAAATCTTTATTTGATTAATATATATATTTTTTTTTAATATATTTTTAGTTCTTTTACTTCTTTTACTTCTTTTACTTCTTTTACTTCTTTTACTTCTTTTACTTCTTTTACTTCTTTTACTTCTTTTACTTCTTTTACTTCTTTTACTTCTTTTACTTCTTTTACTTCTTTTACTTCTTTTACTTCTTTTACTTCTTTTACTTCTTTTACTTCTTTTACTTCTTTTACTTCTTTTACTTCTTTTACTTCTTTTACTTCTTTTACTTCTTTTACTTCTTTTACTTCTTTTACTTCTTTTACTTCTTTTACTTCTTTTACTTCTTTTACTTCTTTTACTTCTTTTACTTCTTTTACTTCTATTACTTCTTTTACTTCTTTTACTTCTTTTACTTCTTTTACTTCTTTTACTTCTTTTACTTCTTTTACTTCTTTTACTTCTTTTACTTCTTTTACTTCTTTTACTTCTTTTACTTCTTTTACTTCTTTTACTTCTTTTACTTCTTTTACTTCTTTTACTTCTTTTACTTCTTTTACTTCTTTTACTTCTGTTACTTCTTTTACTACTTTTACTACTTATGTTTATGGAAAAATTAAATTTTAAGTACAAATTTTAAAATTAAGAAAAAATTTAATTTTTAGTAAAAAAAAATAATTTTGGTAAAAAACTGAATTTTGAGTGAAAAATTGAATTTTTAGTGAAAAATTGAATTTTTAGTGAAAAATTGAATTTTTGTGAAAAATAGAATTTTGAGTGAAAAATTGAATTTTTAGTGAAAAATTGAATTTTTAGTGAAAAATTGAATTTTTAGTGTAAAATTGAATTTTTAGTGAAAAATTGAATTTATAGTGAAAAATTGAATTTTTAGTGAAAAATTGAATTTTTAGTGAAAAATTGAATTTTTAGTGAAAAATTGAATTTTTAGTGAAAAATTGAATTTTTAGTGAAAAATTGAATTTTTAGTGAAAAATTGAATTTTTAGTGAAAAATTGAATTTTTAGTGAAAATTTGAATTTTTAGTGAAAAATTGAATTTTAGTGAAAAATTGAATTCTTAGTGAAAAATTGAATTTTTAGTGAAAAATTGTATTTTTAGTGAAAAATTGAGTTTTTAATGAAAAATTGAATTTTTAGTGAAAAATTGAATTTTTAGTGAAAAATTGAATTTTTAGTGAAAAATTGAATTTTTAGTGAAAAATTGAATTTTTAGTGAAAAATTTAATTTTTAGTGAAAAATTTAATTTTTAGTGAAAAATTGAAATTAGATGTTAAATTGAATTTTTAGTGGAATGTTAAATTTTTACTGAAACATTAAATTTTTAATGTACAATTGAATATTTATTGAAGTATTCAATTTTAAGAGGAAAATGAATTTTTTATGCCTGAAATTTCACCATAAATTACCGACCCAATTTTCACTTTATTTTTAAAATTTATTCGCTTTCACTCATCTACTACTTCTGAACGCACTTCCGTTTTGGCATGACTTATAATGAGTATAAATGACCGCCACGCACGCCAAACAACGGAAAACGTTTAAAACGTCACGTTTGCGTTTTTGTGACTGCCTGGAAGCCAGAGGCGTGCGCCTACATTTTAAAATTTGGTCGTGCATGTCATACGAAACAACTCAAAAAAAAAAAAAATAAAAACCAAAAAAAGAAATATAATAAAACACAATAATAACAACAGCAGCATAAATATAAATGCAACACCAAATGCCTGGCAATTTGGAGCAACTGCTGACGTGACACGGGACGCGTGAATTGCGACCCGATTTGCGTTGCATTTGCGTGTTAATGGGATAAAAATTGAAAAACATGATTGTTTCTGTCGGTCAAAATAATTGCATTGAAAGTGAGATTATTGAAAAAGCATTTAATTTTATTTTCTGTTTGCATTTTACATTTTCATGCCTTTTGTTATGGAGCGAAAGTTGATAAAAGGCTGCATTTTATGTGCGTGTCGTATGAGTAACATTTTGTGCAATTATATGGCTCAAATGGCTCAAAATTCATTCTATAATTATTATATATTTTTTTCTGCTGATTTGAGTAGTTGCATAAATTAATTATCTCTCAGTGTGTGTTAAGGTTTTTTAAACAAAGCTTTCCAATTATTTAACAAAAATCGTCAAAATGCAAAAAATTAATTATAATATATAACTTTACTAAAATTGCATACGTTCTTCACGCACAAAACTAACTTTGTGTTGTAGGGAAAATTTTGCTGCATCTAATATTTCAAAAATAATTTCAGTTTTTTGTGTTGTTGTTGGAAAAATAAAAGAAGCTCAAACAAATGAGAAATTGAAAAATGAGCTTAATCTCAAAAACTGGAATTTGGCAAAACTGATACCATTTTTGGAATCAGCGCCACAAATTCATTCAATATTTTCTGTAACTTTTACTGCACCACATCAAAATTTGTATTTTGTCGGGCTTGTATAATTAAAAAATATACTAAATTTTTGAGTTAGTATTTTTTTAAAATATTTAAACGAAATTTATTTTTTAAATGCCATTGTTTATTTTAGTAAAAAAAGTAATCTACGTACTATAATTAATGTTCAAGTTATTTCGAACTCAACCCAATAACATATTTTTTTAGAGCTTTTTTGCATTTGTTTTTTTAGTATTTAAGATAAAACGATAAAAAAGAAAATGATATAGAATTACTTAGAAAATAGTTTGGAATAAAATAGAAAATTACTATATTTCTGGGATCTCTACTACTTTATGAAAAATACACGTTTAAATCATTATTTTGCTGCAATTCATCTTGACGTATGAGTGACATTGAAATCAAATATTTCCATAAATTCATCTTTGGTTTGCAGTTTAATTAAAATATTGCCCAATCAGCCACAAATTAATTATTATTGACTCAATTCGCTTAATTCCGACAAACACGCCAACACTTTTAGTCAGTTTTATTTGCTTTGCTATTTGAAGTAGTCAGTGGTTGCTGTGGAGTAGGAGCGGAAGCAGAGCTGAGCAGTTAATCCGTGCTAATTAATTATATCGATGATGTTGGCAGAAAACGCAGCACATAATCGTGTTATTAATTGGCCAAAGTTAAGAAGTCAAATACGTCAGCATCAATATTTGCAGGCTGCAGTCAATTTTATGATGAAGCGACCGACTGTGTAGCTGGGTGGGCAGTTGTGGGTTTAATTAAATTGAGGAGGATGGGAGCAGGAAGGCGAGGCGTACAAGAATATAACATATAGATTGCTTTGAATTATTAGGTGATTTATTTTATAATTAAATTTATAAATTATATAATTCAATAATTTAAATTTGTGTAAATATTTAAATATTTAATAACATTTTAAATAAAATTTACAATGGTGTAAAAATTAAAATTCTTCCTAAAAAGTTCAGTTTTAAAATGTTTTTTATTGAATTTATTTCATTTGTTTTAAATTTTAAATTTAAGAAAACTTTGTATTTTATTAATGTTGTTGTTTTTTTTTGTAATTTTTATTATATAAAATTGAAAACAATTCGTATTTTTTATGAATACTTTATTTTTGAGTTTAATTCTCAATTATATATCAATTTAATATTAAAATATTTTTTTTTACATTTTTTATCAAACACACTATAACTTATCACCTTACAATTCACCATACTACAACTCACCAAATAATTATATATCAATAATTGACATTCCTCATACTTCACTCAAAATTCACCACTACAAATTATTTTCAATCGAACTCACCACTATATCAATGGACTATAACTGAAATCACATTAACTCTGCACCTTATTATTCACCAAACTTTAATTAACCACACTTCAATTCACCAAATTTTAACTCCCCACACTATAATTCACCACACTATAATTCACCACACTATAATTCACCACACTTAAGTAGCCGCGGTAGCTCAGTGGTTAGTGCGTTGGACTGCGAGTCGAAAGGTCCCCGGTTCAAGCCTGGACTGGGGCTAACAACATCTTTTCATAGAAACATTTTTCTATACCGCGCTACCTCTCGTCAGTAAATGGCAAACCTACGAGAGTAAAACCATTGCCTATGAAAAGCTCTCACCCGCCGTTCGGATTCGGCAATAAACTGTAGGTCCCACCACTTTGAGTACAAATATAACACGCACAGCTCAAAATGGTGAGAGAGCTCGGCCGAAGTTCTGTACAGGACTGTAGCGCCAAACTATTATTATTATTATTATAAATTCACCACAAATTGTAAATATTAAAATCGGATTTTTGACAATTTTTATTTAATGCACTATAACTTTATATATTTTACCGTTACAACTCACCAAATAATTACATATCAACAATTGACATTCATCATACTTCACTCAAAATTCACCACTACAAATTATTTTCAAATCGAACTCACCACATTATCAATAGACTATAACTGAAATCACATTAACTCTGCACCTTATTATACACCAAACTTTAATTAACCACACTTCAATTCACCAAATATAAACTCACCACACTATAATTCACCACACTAAAATTCACCACACTATAATTCACCACACTATAATTCACCACACTAAAATTCACCACACTATAATTCACCACACTATAATTCCTCACATTTAAATTCACCACACTTAAATTCACCACAAATTGTACATATAAAAATCGATTTTTTGACAAATGTTATTTAATACACAATAACTTTATACATTTTACCGCATCATAACATCACAACAATAGTTACATATCTATAATTGACAACACTTTAATTCACCATACTACAACTCGATGCAGCGTACAAAATTCACCACGCCAAATTTTTGATTTCGTGAAAACAAATTTAATTTGCTGTTTTCAATATAGTATAATTAAAATCACAATAAGTTTTTACACTATTAAATACACTTCAACTCACCACTTTTTAACTCACCACTTTTTAACTCACCACAATTTAAACTCTCCACACTTTAATGAACAACACTTTATCTCACCACAGTTGAATACACTACTGAAATAATGAAAATATTATCTACAAAATAAGTAAAAAAAAAAAAAAAAAATAGAAATCGCATCGTTTAGTACAATATGTTCATAGAGCAATTCCCGAAATTAAAATAATTCACCGCACTATTATTCGTTAAATTTCAATTTATCACAAATTAACTCACCAAATTTTAACTCACCACACTTTAACTCAACACTCTTAAATTAACCACAATTTTATTCACCATAATATAACTCACCACACCTGCATGAATTATAAAACTATAAATAAATAACATAATAATTAAAGTAATAAAAAAATATATAAATAAATAATATAAAATTTTAAATTTCTTTATAAGATAATGAAAATATTAACTAGAAAACAAAACTGAAGAAAATAAATAGCACTCGCATCGTTTAACACAATTTTTCCATTAAGCAATTAGCCGCATTTCCGTCAAGCGCGGCACAGACAGGACACACACGCTACACATAGGGCAGACGATGCACGATACTCAATCAAAAAAAGTTGGCAGAATCAGCAGCAGCAGCAGAAGCGTTTAGAACACAAACAAAAAGTACAAAGGCAAAAAGAAAAAACCAAAGACTGAAGCAAGTGCCAGCTAGAGTTGCTGTCAGTGCTGCCAAGTGTTTATTTTTCATTATGCAATTAACTCGTTACCAGAAATCATATGATACGCCAAAAAGTCATTACAACAAAAATAAATAAATATACAAACAAAAAAAAAAAACAACAAGAAACAAAAACAACAAAAGAACTTTGCCAAGAAAACCCCAACCAGTCAAACAAAGAAAGAAACAGCAAAAACAACTGGAGAACAAAATGCAGGCGTTAAATGAGTTAATATCTGTGTGTGTGTTTGTGTCTCAGTGTGTGTGACGAATGGCAGGGTTGCCAAGTGCTAAAGAAGCAGCACAATTCAAGCAACAAACAATATTTAAGTCTTTGCATGCGTGGCTGTGTAGTTGTTGTCGGTCTGTCTGTCTTCCTAAAAGCTTTGTGCTTTCGCTAATTGCAAACGCATCACTCAAATGTCAGAAGCACAACAACAACAACAAGAATAATAATAATGTTAAAAACAAAAAACAAAGTAAACGTCTTCGTCGACGTCGCCATCTCTCCTCCGTCTGATGTTAAACAGCAAACGGATGTTGCTGCAATTTGCGGTGTTGTTGTGGCGCTTAAAGTGTTTTGTAAATTAAAAAAAAAACTAAATTAACTCAATTCTGTTTTTATCTATTTTAATTTTAATTTTTTGTATACGCTGACACTGAAAAGTGTTAAAATTAAATGAAATTGAAAATGGGGTTTTATCCGAATTTGCAGATTTTTCCCAAATACGAGAAATACATTTTAAAGTTACTAAATAAATTTTGTTAGAGCATTGAATTTTATTTATCTTAGCGTTAACAAGTATGTTTCTGTACACATTTAAATATTTCTAATGTCAATTTAAATTACTAGATATCACATGTTGATTTTATATTTTTCAGTATTTGTTGCTGTGGTGCTAAATGTGCTTTGTAAATTATAAGAAAAATTTAAATAAACTCAATACTTCTTTTATGCATTTAAATTTTTATTTTATAAAATTAGTAATATTGAAAAGTATTAAAATTAAATTGAAAAACAAAAAAAAATATATATTTGTTTGACTTTGCGAATTTTTCTGGGATAGCTGAAGAGATGTTTTAAAAATATTTAAATAAATTATGCTAAAATATTTAATTTTCTATATATTAGTATTAAGATATAAACACATTTAAAAGATTCTAATGGGTCTACCCATGAAATGTGACTCATACGTCAAATTGTTTCAATATATGTTTTTGAGTATTTTAAAGGAACAAATTTTGTTTTTTTTGTTGTATATATTTCCATTAATTTGTAACAAATTAGACTGTTGTGTTATTATAGTTACACGTGTTAACATCAAAAAAATATGAAAAAGAGCAAAAAAAAGTTTTCGTAAGATTTTACAGATTTTTCTTGGAAATGTGAATCAACTAATTTAATAGAACTAAATAAATTCGTTTAAAAAATCAATTTTCTATACATTAGCTTTGACAAATATTTTACTAAGTACATTGAAGGCTTTATTAAATCGATTTAAATTACCAGTCATTTAATGTTACTCATACGTCAAGTGGTTTAATTGATTTTTTTAATATTTCAAGGTGATATTTCTTATTATTTATTAATTTTTCCAGTTTAGATTGCTGATTTTTATAATTTTTAAAATCTAAGAAATATAATTTAATTAGTAAATATAAACGAAAATTAATAAATAAATAATATTAGCTAAATTACATTAGTCACTACTTTATGTCCACACAACATTTCTATATTTTTTAATAATTATAAATGAGACGCAGAACCATAATAACAATGATCCGCAATCTCCCGTTGAAAGACAGAGGAATTTCAACAGACCCCCCAACTGTTTTAGAAATCGAAAATGTAACCAAAAAACTAAAAAACCACAAATCTGCAGGACCTGACAACATCCCTGCTGAGCTGCTCAAATATGGGGCCAGTGTCCTAGCCCCAGCGATTCAACCAGTGATTCAGGACATATGGCTCACCGGTCGTATCTCCAACGATTGGAAAAAAGGAACCATCGTGACCATCCCAAAAAAAAGGCGATCTCAGCAATTGCCGAAACTGGCGCGGAACCACTATTCTCAACTCGATAGCGAAAATGTTAGCCTTCATAATTCTCGACCGCATTGCACACACGCTAAACACTCTGCTACGCCGCAAGCAGAACTGGTTCAGACCACAGCGCTCGTGTGTTGATCACATAAACACATTGAGAATGATAATCGAGCAATCAGTGGAATGGAGATCATCACTTTACCTACTTTTCGTTGACTTTGAACGTGCATTTGAGACCATCTCAAGAAGTGCCATATGGAGCGCACTGAGAAACTACGGAATCCCCGAAAAACTGGTAGAACTAACACAAGAACTGTACAGAAACGCAGACTGCAATGTACGCTTTAAGGGCAAGGACAGCGACAATTTTTTAATATCAAAGGGAGTCAGGCAGGGATGCGTGCTCTCCCCACTGCTCTTCATTGTCGTCCTTGACAGTGTTTTGGTGGAGACGAATATAGAGGCACCATGCGACATACAATGGCGACTACG
This sequence comes from Dryomyza anilis, assembly GCA_951804985.1. Lineage (NCBI taxonomy): Eukaryota > Metazoa > Arthropoda > Insecta > Diptera > Dryomyzidae > Dryomyza > Dryomyza anilis. The sequence continues at coordinate 80,698,221 of OX638134.1, read as the reverse complement.
TGAACAACTCAGCGACCTTGATTATGCTGACGACATCTGTTTTACAACACATACACTGACTGGAGCAAAGGAAAAGCTTGAGAGACTGATCGTGAATGCTGGAATGGTGGGACTCAAAATTAATATGAGCAAGACCAAACTACTATGCGTGAAAACCACGAACCCTGCTGCATTAACTGTGGAAATAGACGGAGTATCACACAATACGGAGGCGCAGATGAGGACGTCTCAGCTCGCCTAAACAAAACACGGCATGCGTACCACAAATTAAATAAAATATGGAGCTCACGAAGAACATCCAGACGCACTAAACTTAGAATATTTAATACGAGCGTAAAACCTGTGCTGCTGTACGGATGCGAGACGTGGAAAGTAACGGACTCGATTCGACGAAAACTACATGTATTCATTAATAGATGCTTGCGGAGGTTTTGCCGCATTTTCTGGCCCATACTATCACTAATGATGAACTGTTGACACTTACGGTTAACGAACCAATTAACAATGAAATTAAAAGACGAAAATGGAGATGGGTAGGACACACATTACGCAAAGATGACAACGATATAGCAAAAATGGCTCTTGAAGACGAGGGAGACCTTTAAACACATGGATGAGATCTACACATATGGAACATCAGTCTCATGGAACATGGCGAGAGATCAAAAGACTCGCACAGGACCGACGACGATGGAAGGAGTTCGTTTCCGTCTATGCTCTGAATAGGAGCGACAACCATTCACATAATGTTAATGTATATGTTGAAATGTAATCGTTAAACATACTGTGTAAATACACGTCAAGGAATAAAAAAAAATAGATAAATACGTCATACGTCAATGTGTCAAAAATATATTTTTTAAAAATAGAAATTATGATATTTTATTTATTTATTTTTTTATTTAAGAAAATTAACAAATATCTCTAGTGAACATTTTTGACAGGTTTAGGTAGTTTAAAATTGTGTTTTGAAGGTTTAGAAAAGGCGGAGTTTGCTTCAAAATATCTAGGGGAAAGGTTTGTCAATGTGTCAAAAATATATTTTTTAAAAATAGAAATATGATATTATTTTTTTTTTTATTTAAGAAAATTAACAAATATCTTTAGAGAAAATTTTTTACTTTAGGTAATTTAAATTTGTTTTTTGAAGGTTTAGAGAAGGCGAAGTTTGCTTTGAAATATCTAGGGGAAAAGTTCCTAGGTTGGACATAATTTTGTATTTTGTTTATAGCATTTTATGTGCAATCAAATTAGTGGAATAATTTACACCAATTTTAAGTGCATTTAATGGGGCATCTTTTATAGAAGAATCTTGTATGGTTACATAAAAAAAAATGGTCCGTAGGTTGGGCCACCAATCGTTAAACACCTTTCAAAATGACCGAAACTGAATTATTTTAATTATATTATTGTTTATCAACAAACCAGTGTTATTTTTCATTAGTTTTTCAACTAACCTGAATTATTTCTCATTTAATGGAACTTACAAAATCATTAAGTGATGGTTATTCAATATGATATTTTATACGTAAATGTAAACCGAAAACCCTAAATTGAAAAATCATTCAAAATTAACTAAAAATGTTTTGATCTGATACTCTATATTTAAAATAACAACTATGATACTTGTATTTGAGCTAGGAAAATCTTTGTGAGTACTTCTAATAGTGAGAAAATGGGTGGCCCAACCTACGTTTTTATCAAATATTGAGAAAAATTCTACATATTTTTTATGCATTAAATTTTGATAGAAAACTTGTTTACATTATAAAAAGATATTCATGAGCGACATTTAAATTAACTTTGACATTATAATGTAAATTGCCACCTAATCAACGCTTGTAAATGTCAACGAAAAACTTTTTTTGAGTACATTTTAGTATTCATCTGAATGAGTTATAAGTAATAGGCTATTTCATTTCAAAGTTTCGCGAAAAATAGTAGTGCAATATTATTTGACATGTACCATTAATACTTTAATATCGCCAGTGTAAAAAAACAAAAAAGTAGCGGTGGCCTGGACCCCCTATATAATTCGCATCCTTAAACTTTCATTTAGCTCTGTGGTTTTGCCGGAATTATGCTCGAAATATTCCTGAATAATCCATTTTTTATATCGCGATGACAGAAAAAAAATAATTACTTAAACATTTTGACCCGGTAGGTGCAATATATTCCAAAAAATTTTAAAACATCTGAATAACATTTTGACCGGTCGGTACAATTATTCCAAAAAAAGTTTTAAAACGTCTGAAAAAATACCTCAAATTCTGTCTCAATACAAATGGTCTTTAAGGCCCACCAAGTTCCAATATTGTAAATGATAATTTCGAAAAAAGTCGATTTTTTCGGAATAATTGTTTTCGAAAATTTTGGAATTTTTTTTTTTTTTTTTGAAACTTGATCTAATAAAAAGTAAATTTTCATTCTACATTTTTTTCAAATAAAAAAAAAAAAAATGTTTATAAAAAATGTATATAAAAAATAGTTTTTATAATTAAAGTTTAAAAAAAAAAAATTAAAAAAAAAAAATTGTTTTTGTAAAAATTTATAAAACAAAATGTTAGCTCAAGTTACAAAAAAAATATTTTTCAAAATTTATTTTTAAATTATTTTTTTTATTCGATCTATTCCTTTTTTTGCGATTTTGTCTGTCCTATATTATATAATTATTTATATCTCTGTTACCGAAAAATATATTTTTATGAAGTTAATGGTTTATATAATCGTTTTAATCATGCTTTCATATAAAAATAACAATTAAAAAAGTTAAAAATATATTTAACACAGAAAAAGTAAAAAGTAAAATATATTTTTCAAATCACTATTACATATACGCCCCACTATTTTAAAATGTAAAAATATATATTTTGAACCCTTGGGTTTCCCTTGTCAATTCAAAAAATGATTTTGGTGGAGTCTCGCATAGTTTCTAAACTATCAAGTTTTAAAGTTCAAATTCCGATTTTTCTCCATACGCATTTGTTTCTATGTCACACTATTTGTGGATTTAAATTACAACAAGTAAACTATGAAAATAATTATGAATTGGGTTATAAATATCCGTGGGAGTTATGTCAGGGTATCCAATAAATCTGGTAGTTGGTGAAAAATTGAAGAATATTTTGAAGAATTTGTTATTTTTGTGATAAAGCATAAAATAGAAATTAGTAGAAAATCAAATTTCCCCAATTTGTCAACCTTCCCTTTTGCATTTCACTTTCAGTTGTTTGTTTTTTTTCTATACAACTGCATCGCTATTTTGTTAACCTAAATTTGTGCAATATTTTGACATTTCTTCATTTTATGCTGTAGTTTTTACAGCTACCTAGAAATCTACCATTGACACAAATTACACGTTGCCAAACATAGTCATAGCCAATGGCTGTCTGACATATGCTAAACAAATGCAATTTGCAACTATGTATTTGTTACAAAATAGAACAACATATACAGCAACATGTCGTGCCATATACACAACAACATATAGAGCAACATATATACACAAAATAAAAATAAAAAAACATTATGCATCCGTGTGTGCAAACAAACATCTGCAATGGCAACGATATTTCAATTATTGCCCCGCAGCTGCATAACAATTGATGTTGCTGTTGTCATTGTTTTTATTATAGTTGTTGTTGTTGCAGCTGCCATCGTTATTGCTGCAGCTGCTCGTAAAATAGCGAGAAAAAAATACTATTGCAACTCACAGCAACATATTCATAGTTGTTGCTGTTGCAGTTTCTAGAAATCATGCTGTGTGTTGCTGCTGCCGTTGTTTGCTACTGTTACTGTTACTGTTGTCGTTGTAATGTTGCATTTTCTTGTTGCCGCCGGTTGCTACTGTTGTCGACCTCAAAAACCTTGATGTGAAAACTTGCAAATCGAGACAAAAGTTCAGCTGCATGCATTCGTCGCACAGCCATCAATCCTTGCAATAGTGTTTCACATCACATCACTTAATGCGAATCGAAATCTCCTTAATGCATATTTATGTCACTGAATGAATGTGTTTATAGATTTAACAATACATATGCGTGTAGATTTGTATAATAGAGGAGCATTATTCATATGGTGCTACAGTGCGTATGAGTAACATTTTTATGAGTGCTGCACTATTTTGCAAAATTGTAATTATTGTTACTACTTTAATAAACATATGATAATGTACTTCTATAGCCAGAGAATTTATGCAGAAAATTGCGTTTTTATAAATTTTTAAAATCATACCATTTGTTCTATAAAAATCTACTAAAATGTGATATGTTGCGTATGAGTAATAATGTAAGGGTTGTAGTATTTATTAAAATTTTCGTTATTTTTGTGAAATAAAAATTTCTTTTAGTATTCGATTTGAGACACAATAAATTTTTGCATTAAACTGTATTTAAATAATTTTTAAAAACTATTCAAACAACACTGGAAAAATCAATAAAGTTTTAACATAGTGCGTATGAGTAACATTTTTAGTGCAGTGGTATTTATCAAAATTAAGTGATTCTTGTTAATTATATAAACTATTTGACCATGCAGTTTTTTAATATATATATGTTGGCACAAAACTGCGTTTCTATAAGTTTTTAAAATAATAAAGCTTGCTCTACAAAAATCAACTAATACGAGTTTAGATGCATATGAGTATTTCATAAGAGCGGCAGTATATATCAATTTATTTTGTACAATATTTTGTTTAAATATCTATTTGAAAAATAATATAAAATAGCATTAAACTGCATTCTAATAGTTTTTAAAAACGAATAAAATTACATTGGAAAAATATACCAACTCATACTTTTTTGAGGTATTTATATATCTATCGAAATTTATTTAACTCTTGAATTTTCAATGTGTATCTACTTATGCAGTTCTACTTATACAATTTTCAGTAAAACTTAATTTCTAAAACTATAAAATATGATAAAAAAAAGTCTACTAATATGATAGACGTTGTAATATTCTGCGTTCAGGGTTGCAGCATTTATTGAAATTTTACAAAATATCTTTGTTATAAAAATTTATTTGTATATTACATTTAAAAAACATTTTATATAACACAAAACTGTAGTTAAATAATTTGGGAAATCATATAGACTTGCGCTGTAAAAATAACGCAACTTAATTTTATTGGCGTATGAGTAACATTTTTAGTGCTGCAATATTTAGCCAAATTTTAGTGATGTTTACGACGTTTTCTAATAAATGTGATATTTAGCACTATAAATAGTAGATTTTTGCATAAATATCTGTTTTCAGAATAGTATAAAACCGAATGGTGTGCTCTACAAAAATAAACTAATATGATAAACATTTTAAATGACTTACAATTTAAGTGACATTTTATTTATCAAAATTTTTTTAATTTTTGATAATCACAAATTTATTTTAATATTGTGTTTGATTAACAATATAGTATAGTGCATAACTGCATTTAAAAAAGTTTTAAATATTTAAAAGACAGCTCTACAAAAATCAAGAAACTCGTGCTACGTTGCGTATGAATAACATGTAAAGCACAACTATATTTTTTTGAAAATTAAAATGATAGTATTTTTGCAGTAAAAATATGATGTATGCTGTTTTAAAGACAAATGATTTCGAAAGAATAATATTTATAATACTAAAATGTTGCTTTATAAAAATGTGCTACCGTGCGTATGAGTAACATTTGTGGGGAGTTGTAAATTTATCAAAATTTTCAACATTTGTTTTACTTTTTATTTTTCTGATAATGATATTTGAAAAACAATAAAATTTAGTATTTAAAATAATTAATAAAAAATTCAAATATTTAAAATTTGACTGTATTAAAATTCATGAAATTTAAAATTTTCAAAAAAATTTAAATTTAATTTTTCTTGCTTATAACACAAAAAGCAGCTTCACATTTTTGTGCTAGCATAAGCAGCACCATTTTTTCACATATCCTTGCTATTTTATAAAATATAAATTCAACAATTTTGTACGAAAAAAACGTCAATAAGCTGCAAACCGGCTGCTTAGCTCAGTCAATCATACGAAACAAGACACACACAAATATAAAACAACATAAAAAGGATAAAATGATTGTTGAAAAAGGACTCAAAAATATACAAACATATACACAAAAGCTTTGTTGTAAAATACTGCTGTGCTCAACATTTTGGCAACAACATCATTTTAACAATAGCAGCAAAAGCAGGAGCAAAATGATGTCAAAGAAAAGGACTTTGTTTTTATATGATTTTTATAAGCTATTATTTTCATAACTTTATCATATTTTGTTTTGATTTTGTATTTATATATAGTTGGTTTTATATTGTGACTGCTACAACATGACTCACAAAATAGGTTATCAATTTTATTTTTATTTATTACAGGACATTTGTGACATCGACTAAAATATATTTTACATTTTAAAGCATTTCAATCGTTATATTTATGAAAAATCTTTCACTAGATAAATTTATTAAATTGTTTATGTTGATATTTATATATAGCAGCATAATTAAGCTGCCTTATCATTTGTCATATATCATATGTCAATATAGCTATTTATTTATATATTTATTTATTTATTTATTTATTTATTTATATATTTATATAATATGAGATATAAAAAATAATGAGATTTTTATATATGGAGCATATGAAAATCCATTTAATTTAATTAATTTAATATATTTATTTTAATTTAATAATGATTTTTTGGGTATTGCATTTTTTTAAATGTTGTTTTAAATGATAAAGGGTTTTTTATACGAATTTGAATTTCGTTAGTAAATTTTAATAATTTTGACTAATTGTTGGCTCGTATATCTTTCCATCATGAAATGGCAAACCTTACTGAAGAGAAATGTCAAAAGAGCCGCAAGAAATATGGCGTCGTTTGATGTCCCTGCCACTCTACTTTTGTAGCGTCACTGTTGAAAAACCCACGAAAAAAACTTTTGTAGCGCTCTTGTTGAAAAACCCTTTATTAAATGCTTTGTATATTTTCATATTTTTTACATACATTTTTGTTTTAATAAAAATTAATATTTCACTTAAAAAAATTAAGTTTTCACTAAAAATTCAATTTTTTAAATTCAATTTTTCACTAAAAATTCAATTTTTCATTAAAAATTCAATTTTTCACTAAAAATTCAATTTTTCACTAAAAATTCAATTTTTCACTAAAAATTCAATTTTTCACTAAAAATTCAATTTTTTCACTAAAAATTCAATTTTTCACTAAAAATTCAATTTTTCACTAAAAATTCAATTTTTCACTAAAAAATTCAATTGTTCACTAAAAATTCTATTTTACTAAAAATTAAGTTTTTTTTTATTTTTTCACTAAAAATTCAATTTTCACTTAAAATTCAATTTTTCACTTAAAATTCAATTTTTCACTTAAAATTCAATTTTTAACTAAAAATTCAATTTTTAACTAAAAATTCAATTTTTCACTAAAAATTCAAACTAAATTCAATTTTTCACTAAAAATTCAATTTTTCACTAAAAATTTTATTCTTCAAAAAAAGAAGTTAGCATTCGAAAATAAATTTTTCACCATAAATATAAATTTATCTTAAATTTAAAATTTTATTAAAAAAAAAATTAAAAACAAACCTAGTCCTGCTCAATGGACCTTTGCTTATTTGCTCCAACCAAAAGTAGCAACACCAACACACATCGCCCAAAAACATTGATGTTTTCGTGTAACTAAACACAAAAGTTTCATTCGTATCCTTATTAATGTCGCCCGCCGCAGGCACAGACAGAAACATACAAAATAAGAATCAAATATAGACACACCAAAGGATATGCAGGATGAGAGACAGACGAGCACAATGAATGCGAACAGCATTTTTCAATAAATATCAAAAGCAATAACTTTTGAATGGAATATTGACAGAAGTTTGCGCGGCATTGTATGCAAACAAGGACGAACAAGGACAAATGAATATATGTGCATGTGAATCCTGTGAATCCTTTGCACAAAGAGCGCGCGCCAAAGCAAAGGCTCAACGTGGCCAACAACAGAAAACAGAATATCAATGAATTTGAAGTGTGTATGGAAAATATGAAAAAGGACCAAATAGACAGGACATCTTTTATGCAACCAGCAGAGACAGCAGCCTTTATTACTTTTGCTGTTGTAAATGCCTGATGCGCTGATTTTCGTCTAAAGTAATATTTGCAAAAATTTTGCCATTTGCATGCAAAACGACAAAATGTCCTGCGAAGGACGAACAATAAAAGCATAAATGCGTCAGCCAAAGGAGCAGTAGCAACAGAAATCATTGGCATTTGCAATGTATTCGCTGTGCAAATATTTTACGTCTCACAATTGGATTTAGGCGCTGCGACGACTACGACGACATTGAAGGACCTCTGTACGATAGAGTAGTAGATGAGCAGCAGCCGATAGCTGATAATAAGCGCTGCCAAACAAAAAGCGGTGGCAATTTCAACTAAGAATGCATTGAGCCGTAAGAACGTAGCACGCAGGATGTAGTACGCAGGACCCTCATGCGCAACATTTACACAAAGCATATCGAATGCTTTGCCAAAATATTGAAAGGCTTTTTGTGCCCTTTTTGCATTAAATTCTTTGCATATTTTTGGCCCCAAAGTTATTGGATTTTCATAGTTTTTAATGTTGTTGCCCAATGCAGCGGCAGCAGCAGCACCAATGAATGCCAAAGCACAAAATCAAAGAGAATGCTAGAATGAGCAAAACCGGCAAATAATAAAAAAAATTCCATAAATAGCTTGAAGGCAGCGCAATTAATTGAAGGCTGATTTTTTTTATTAATATTTCTTAAATATATGGCATACAGACTTGGAAAGTGTTCAAGATTTATTGCAGTTTTTTTTTATGAAATATTTTTTTATTTGTTGTTGAAGCATTGAATTTTTAGTGAAAATTTAAATATTTTTATTAAAATTTGACTTTTTAATGAAAACTTTAATTTTAGTGAAAATTTCAATTTAGAGTAAAAATTTGAATTTTTTAGTGCAAAATGGAATTTTTAATGAAAAATGGATTTTTTTTAGTGAAAAATTAAATTTTTTAGTGAAAAATTGAATTTTTAGTGAAAAATTGAATTTTTTGTTAACCATGGTATTTTTAGTTGAAAATTGAATTTTTAGTTAAAAATTGAATTTTTAGTTAAAAATTGAATTTTTAGTTAAAAATTGAATTTTTAGTTAAAAATTGAATTTTTAGTTAAAAATTGAATTTTTAGTTAAAAATTGAATTTTTAGTTAAAAATTAAATTTTTAGTGAAACATTGAATTTTTAGTTAAAAATTTAATTCTTAGTTAAAAATTTAATTTTTAGTTAAAATTTGAATTTTTAGTGAATATTTGAATTTTTAGTTAAATTTTGAATTTTTAGTTAAAAATTGAATTTTTAGTTAAAAATTGAATTTTTAGTTAAAAATTTAATTCTTAGTTAAACATTTAATTTTTAGTTAAAATTTGAATTTTTAGTGAATATTTGAATTTTTAGTTAAAAATTGAATTTTTAGTTAAAAATTGAATTTTTAGTTAAAAATTGAATTTTTAGTTAAAAATTGAATTTTTAGTTAAAAATTGAATTTTTCGTTAAAAATTGAATTTTTAGTTAAAAATTGAATTTTTAGTTAAAAATTGAATTTTTAGTTAAAAATTGAATTTTTAGTTAAAAATTGAATTTTTAGTTAAAAATTGAATTTTTAGTATAAAATTGAATTTTTAGTTAAAAATTGAATTTTTAGTTAAAAATTGAATTTTTAGTTAAAAATTGAATTTTTAGTTAAAAATTGAATTTTTAGTTAAAAATTGAATTTTTAGTTAAAAATTGAATTTTTAGTGAAAAATTGAATTATTAGTGATAAATTGAATTATTAGTGATAAATTGAATTTTTAGTTAAAAATTGAATTTTTAATTAAAGTTTTAATTTTTAGTGAAAAAATTAATTTTTAGTGAAAAATTGAATTTCAGTGAACAATTTAATTATTAGTGAACAATTTAATTTTCAGTTAAAAATTTAATTTTTAGTTAAAAATTGAATTTTTTTAGTAAAAAATTGAATATTTAGTTAAAAATTGAATTTTTTAGTGAAAAATTGAATTTTTAGTGAAAATTTGAATTTTTAGTGAAAAATTGAATTTTAGAAAATTGTGATAATTGAATTTATAGTGAAAATTTGAATTTTAGTGAAAAAATCTAATTTATAGTGAAAAATTCAAAATTTTAAATTTTAGTGCACATTTTTAATTGTAAAATTTTAAATACGTCAAAGTTTTATGCCAACTGACGCTAGAGGCAACGTCAAGTACCGCAATCAACTATAACTCTAATCAGTACTCACAACAAAAGTTTGCGGCTCATTTGCGTTATGATCCTTTTCACGTTTTTAAACATTTGAGTGGCCGTCGTCTTCCTTTGCATTAAGTAGTAGAACAAACGGAACGAAGACAAACAACGGCGATGATGATGATAATTACGACGACAACGACGAACAACTGCAAATGGCAAACAATGCTGACCACAACTCATTTGTAGAAAAGTCTACTTAATTAAAAAAAATAAAATCCTTTCATGAAATGCGCGTCCATGGAGACGAACGCCTCACGGCGCGGCATGGTTACGAAATGAATAAAGCGACAAAAACAGGCAGGAACCTGCGAAGAGGAACAGGAAAAAGATTTCTGAGAAAATGAAATTCTTTTGTGGTGTCTGGGACTGTGACTGGGAATTTGAGTAAAGAAGGGACTTCAAGAAAATGAATGGAGCAAGGAAGTTGCGCGAATGAATACACTTGAAATACTATCATTTTTATAGTTTAAATAGTATTATTAATATTAATTCTATTAATACTGTTGATAGTAAAAATAATACTATAAATACTATTAATACTATTAATACTATTAATACTATTAATACTATTAATACTATTAATACTATTAATACTATTAATACTATTAATACTATTAATACTATTAATACTATTAATACTATTAATACTATTAATACTATTAATACTATTAATACTATTAATACTATTAATACTATTAATACTATTAATACTATTAATACTATTAATACTATTAATACTATTAATACTATTAATATTATTAATACTATTAATACTATTAATACTATTAATACTATTAATACTATTAATACTATTAATACTATTAATACTATTAATACTATTAATACTATTAATACTATTAATACTATTAATACTATTAATACTATTAATACTATTAATACTATTAATACTATTAATACTATTAATACTATTAATACTATTAATACTATTAATACTATTAATACTATTAATACTATTAGTACTATTAATACTATTAATACTATTAATACTATTAATACTATTAATACTATTAATACTATTAATACTATTAATACTATTAATACTATTAATACTATTAATACTATTAATACTATTAATACTATTAATACTATTAATACTATTAATACTATTAATACTATTAATACTATTAATACTATTAATACTATTAATACTATTAATACTATTAATACTAGTGCTTTTGTGCTTTTGTAAATAAAGGCGGTGCGAATACATCTTAAGTAAAATTAATGAATTCCGCGAAAATTCCGTCTTTAGTTATTGCAGCTTTTAATTAAGGTCCGTCAGTTTCTTTTTTGTAATGATATAAAAAAGAAAAGAAATAAAATTGCATTGTTTTGTGTCTGCAATTGTTGTGGTTACGCGGTTGCAAACCACAATGAAAAATTGCGGTTGATTGATGTGAATTTAATCAAAAGTGTATTTTTCACCATTTTACACTAAGTAGAGATAATGATTATGTGAGTTTTTAAAGGCTGACATTTTTGTAGTATACTGGGTCAATTATTATTTAGGGGTTTATATTTGATGATTGATAATTATATGGATTATAATCTACTTAAGTAAATATATGATTTTTGTATAAAAAAGTAAATTTTTTACATCATTTTCTTCTCTAAAATGACGGAGAGACAGTTTACTGAAATCTGTATAGTTTTAAGACTCTACACTGTGATAAAAGTACGTTTCAAACCTAAAGTTCACACTTTTAACTTCAATTTTTGGGGCTAGATTTGATATATGTGCTTCTAAATTAGTAATTGATTGTAAAATTATAATTTTCACCTACCATTTTTATGTAAAAAATCAAAATCGCGATCTCTAAGTTTTGATCAATCGAGCGATGCTTTCTGGGAAAAAAATTGTATTTTTGAACTGCCCAAATAAGAGTAGATCCATATTACAGAATTTTATGTTTAACGATGTTGAATTTATGGATACTGAGTTTCTATTATTGATTTTTGAGCTGGTTAAGATGTGTATATTAAATTTAAAGAATTTGGAGTACGCCGATCTGAAAAATGTTAAGTACGGCGATGTTCTCTACGGGGAAACGAACTGGTTCCACAAAGATAGTTAACCGGACCTAGTTCTGACTCTGTTATATATATTTTTTTTATACTTAAACTAGCTGGACCAGTACACGACTCGTGTAAAGATTTTGTCAATGCATGGATATGGAGCAATTTTTTTTAATATAAAATTTTTTTTATTATTTATATCAGGAACCGTGCTTCGTTGTGGAATTTTTTTTTATTCGTTTTATAAATGTAGTAACAAAAATAATTCTCCGCCAAAAAACTTTTCTCAAATACAATTCTTTCTCAGATTGTGCTTCCCCGTAGAATTATTCCCCGTAGAATATTTCTCCGTAGAAGTCTGCCCAGTAGAAATCTTCCCCGTAAATTTGTTCCCTATAGAACGCTCCCGCTCTTCCCGGCAGAATTCTTCCCCGTAAAGTTTTTCCAGTAGAACTTTTAGTGTGGTGAGTTTCGGTGTGGTGAGTATAGGTGTGGTGAATTTTGGTGTGGTGAGTTTTGGTGTGGCGTGTTTTAGTATGGTGAATTTTTTGTGGTGAGTTTTAGTATGGTTTATTTTAGTATTATGAATTTTATTGTTGTGAGTTTTAGTGTGGTGAGTTTTAGTGTCGTGAGTTTTAGTGTGATGAATTTTAGTGTGGTCAATTTTAGAGTGGTGAGTTTTAATGTGGTGAATTTTTGTGTGTTGAATTTTGGTGCATTGAATTTTAGTGTGGTGAGTTTTTAAGTGGTGAATTTTGGTGAGTTTAAAGAATTTCGAGTAGTTGTTACCCAGGTGGGAAATATCTTGATATCGTTTGGAAAGTTTAGGCTGTATCGGAGGTGCCATGCCCATTTATTCAATCTCGACAAACTTCAGTTTGTACTGGATAAGAATGAGAATGTTAAATTAATAGAGATTAGTTTGAAAATGTGTACTTTGTACGAGAATATTAAGTTTTGGAATTTTGGATTTGAATGATGTTAAGTTGGAAGATGTTAAAAACAGCGATGTTATATTCTTTAGTTATTAAATATTAAGATCTGGAATGATAAATTAGATGGTATTAAGAAAAATGAAATAGTTATTTTGGATGTTGAGTTGAACGAGGTATTTGGAGGTTGCAGTAAGGTATTGTTGTAGATAGCTGGATGTTCTTTTCTGTTAAGTTGGTCATAACTCAAATGCAAAATGCTCGGTCTCAATATACATAAACTTAGAATCCTCGAATTCAGCAGCCTCGAACTTAACATCATTGGACTCGACACATCGAATGTATCACCTTCGAACTTCACATACTACACATAAACTATTTTTAGATACTCGAATTCCAAAACTCTTTTTTCATATTCCCAGCTGAAAATCTCCGGTTTTACATCCCCTTACTCAATATTTCTTCCAACATTTTCAAATTAATTATCGTCCATCTCAAATTAAACGTCCTCTAATTTAAAATTCCCTCGAACTCTGACATAGTATTTTATAATTCTTCTAAGTCGATCTTAACATTCAAAGTCAACATCATTGCACTCAGCATCGTCGATACTTTGACCTTCTTTTAATTTCACATTCTCAAAACTCAAATACAAATTCTTCGAACTCAACATACCTAAACTTAGAATACTCGAACTCAGCATTCTCGAACTCATCATCATTTAACTCTATACATTGAACATAACATCCTCGAATTTTATTTCCTCAAACTTTACCTCCTTGAACTAAACATTTTATATATCTCAATCCTTAATCAACTCAACAACAATCTGAATTCTAAATCTTTATTTCTACATCATCTAACTCATAAACTCAACGATTTAAAATTATTCATTGTCCATCTCAAACATAACATACATGAATTTAAAACCATTTAATTCAACTTTGCTGGACTTCATATTATCTATATTTATATTATCAAACTTTACATCATCAAAATTTTAAAATACAATACCCGAATAGACTCAAACTGAACATCTTCTATTTCAAAATCGCCCTACTAAGTTGAGATTTCTAAACTCCACATCGTGAAATACATCGTGAAACATAACCTTATAGAACTAACCAACTTCAAATATAAGACACTTTAAACTACACATAATCAAACCTAATCACCTCGAATTATAGATCTTCCAGTTCAAAGATTTTGAACTAAGCATCCCAAATTCAATATACTCGTATCTAACATTCACAAACTGTACCTCCTCACACTAAAGATCAATAAATTTTTTCGTAAATTTTTAACTCAACATCTTCATTTCAACATTCTCTAACTCAACTATGTCAAACTCAACACTTTCAAATTCTTCATCATTCATCTCATCATCTATATCAACGAACTCAGTACTTTAAATCCTCAATATTCAAATTCTCGAACTCCATATTATCACATGCACACTGAACATACCATTACAACATTCTTTAATTTATTTTTTCTGAATTTAGCATTCTATAATTTATCAATTTCTAACACAACCATGCCGTAAAAGTGTCAATTGGTCCAATAATACCTATATAATGAAAAGATGGGAATATTAAAAAAGTGTTTGTTGTAGTAGATCGAAAGTATTAGAAGAGACGTTATTAAGTAGAAGGTTACAAAATTATAATAGTGATCTTTAGTGTGGGTTTGAGAATATTAAATATTGCGATTTTGGATTTGGAGAATTTTAAGTTCGTAGATGTTAAGAACGACGTAGTTTAATTCTTCAATTACTAAAAATATAATATCATTTTTATTAGTACATCTTTTAGTAAAACCCTAGAATAGTAGTTATTTTTCTAAGACAATTTTTAAAGACATTTCCACAGAGAAGCTGCTTTCAGTGAAGCTGCTCAAAATACATCTTAGTGCAGCAGCTGTTGCTGAAGAGTGGCACAATAGTGAACAAAGGTACAACAACAATAATATGTTGTACAACAGAACGAGTGGTACGACAAGCACTACAAGGACTTCAACAAGAAGGACGAATATAATAATGATAACAACATGACAACAAAAACTGTCATTTACTTATTTTCTAGACAATTTGGGTGAAATTATGTGCTTTTGTGATGAATGGAAGACCAAGAAGCTGATGAAGAAGAGAAGCAGACGGCGGGAATAAATGGTACAACTAGACGAAGATGCAGTAGTAGAGAGAGAAAAGAAGGTTCTTAAAGTACACTTAACAACCAAAACAACCATATAGTGACTCAAAAATGAAAGATGTCTTAGACGTTGACTGCAAGGACGTGGAATAAGATGCCGATGACGACAGCGTTGGCAATGACGACTATAAACGACATGACATAAGGATTATTAATACCACTGCAGTTGGATTCACAGTCACAGCCACAGCACTCCGTCAGTTAGACGGAGACGTGCTCGTGGACTCGTGAATTACATGAGGTATTGGGTGGGAAATGGCGAAGGGTCTTTTGAACAGCTTGTTATGACAAGTTTTCATATGTTGCTGCTGAGTACACTGTAGAAATTTATGGAGCTTGTGCTTCTTTTGGGCAGCAGTGGCATAGTAAAGAAGTATTGGTTCTTAAGAATAACGGTTGATCTATTTTATTCGAATGTTAGCTGTCTACATTCGAATAAAATAGATCAACCGTTATTCTTAAGAACCAATACTTCTTTACTATGCCACTGCTGCCCAAAAGAAGCACAGGCTCTGAGAATTTGAGGATGATGAGTTTTGGAAATGTAGCATCTCAGAATCTTGAGTTGGATGGGTTTTCTTTTGGAGAATATTGAAAATATTGCATTCGACAATGTTCAGTTCTAGAAAAATGCACTTGAATTGGACGATTTAGATATGTTTAAGTGGATAATGTTGGAGGTTGTTGTAGGATGCTGTTGAGTTGGGAATGTGTTATTATTGCCTTTGTTGATTTTGAGATCGATCTTTTGTTCGAAGAGTAAAGTTGAAGAATACGTGGTCGCGAGAATCTTTAATTTCAGGAGGTACATAGATTAAGATTTTTGATTTTAAAGATCTTTAATTCCAGGAGATTAAGTTTAGGGTTTTTGGGTGCAAAGTGTTGAGTTAGATGATATTTGTATTTTATTCGAGAATGTGCATTTTCGCTACACTAGCAACATTGTCTTCAAGATCTTGTCCTTAGTCGGTACCGGTACAGGTCGCAGATTACGAACTGTCTCCATCCTGCATACCTTTGATCTAGACCAGTGACAAGTACTCTTTTCACCAAATAGGTATTTTTGGACCAATTGAAACTTTTTCCCGCAGGGTTGTATTAGAAATTGATAAATTATAGAAGGCTAAAATCAGAAAAGATAAATTAAAGAATGCTGAAAGGGGATGTTCAGTGTACATGTGATAATATGGAGTTCGAGAATTTGAATTTTGAGCATTTAACGTGCTGAGTTCGTTGATATAGATGATGAGATGAATGATGAAGAATTTGAAAGTGTCGAGTTTGACATATGTAGTTGAGTTAGTGAATGTTGATTTGAAGATGTTGAGTTAAAAATTTACAAAAACATGTATTGATCTTTAGTGTGGGGAGGTACTGTTTGTGAATGTTAGATACGAGTATATTGAATTTGGGATGTTTAGTTCAAAATCGTTGAACTAGAAGATCCATAATTCGAGGTGATTAGGTTTGATTATGGCAGTTTAAAGTGTCTTATATTTGAAGTTGGTTAGTTCAATAAGGTTATATTTCACGATGTGGAGTTTAGAAATCTCAACTTAGTAGGGCGATTTTGAATAAGAAGATGTTCAGTTTGAGTCTATTCGGGTATTGTATTTTAAAATTTTTATGATGTAAAGTTTGATAATATAAATATAGATAATATGAAGTCCAGCAAAATTGAATTATATGGTTTTAAATTCGTGTATGTTAAGTTTGAGATGTTAGGATGGACAATTAATAATTTTAGAGGTCATGAATTAGATGATGTTGAAATAGTGATCAGAATATTGTTGGGTTGATTAAAGATTGAGATTTATAAAATGTTTAGTTCAAAGAGGTAATGTTCGAGGATATATTGTTCGAGGATGTTATGTTCGATGTATATAATTGAATGATGAAGAGTTCTAGAATGAAGAGAGATATAAAAATTCAAATTTCGGTAGTAAATTTTAATAATTTCGACTCGTTGTTGTCTCGTATATCTTTCCACCATGAAATGGCAAACCTTACTGAAGAGAAATGTCAAAAGAGCGGCAAGAAATATGGTGTCGTTTGCTGTCCCTGTCGCTCTACTTTTGTAGCGTACCTGTTAAAAAAAAACCTTTACAACGTCCTCTAATTTAAAACTCTCAAACTCTAACTTAGCATTTTAAAATTCCTCAGAGTTTATCTTAACATTTCGAAGACAATACCCTAAAACCCTTGAAAAAAACTTTTGTAGCGCTCTTATTGAAAAACCCTTTATTTGAGATGGTCGAAAAAGAATTTGAAAATGTTGGAAAAATTATTGAGTAAGGTGATGTAAAACAGTAGATTTTTCAGCTGGGAACATTAAGAAAGAGTTTTGAAATTCGAGTACTTATAGATAGTTTACGTAAGTGAAGTTCCAGCATGATAAGTTCGAATTGTCGAGTTCAATAATCTTAAGTTAGAGAATGCTAAAGAATTTGAAATGTTGTCATAAATATTGAGTTTGGGGATGTTAGAAAAGAGATTTTAAGATGGGAATATGGAAAAAGGGTTTTGGAGTTCGACTATCTAAAGATAGTAAGTGAAGTTCGAGTGTGATACATTCGATGGTCGAGTCCAATGATGTTAAGTTCGAGGATGCTGAATTCGAGGATTCTAAGTTTAGGTATGTTGAGATCGAGCATTTTGCATTTGAGTTATGAGAATGTGAAATTAAAGGATATTCAAAATATCGACGATGCTGAGTTCTTTGATGTTGACTTCGAAATATTAAGACAAACTTTGAGGAATTTTAAAATGCTATGTTAGAGTTCGAGAGAATTTTAAATTAGAGGACGTTGTATTTGTGACGGATGATGAAGAATTTGAAAACGTTGGGATAATATTAAGAAATATTAAAAAGGTAATATTAAAAAAGAGTTTTGAAATTCGGATATTTAAAGATAGTTTAAGAAGTGAAGTTCGAGGATGGTAAATTCGAAGCGTCGAGTTCAATGATCTTAAGTTAGAGAATGCTGAAGAATTTGAAAATGTTGGCATAAATATTGAGTTAGGGGATGTTAGAAAAGAGACTTTAAGATGGGAATATTAAAAAAGGGTTTTGGAATTCGAGAATCTAAAGATAGTTTAAGTGAAGTAAGTGAAGTTCGAGGGTGATACATTCGATGTGTCGCGTTCAAATGATGTTAAGTTCGAGAATGCTGAGTTCGAGGATTCTAAGTTTAGGTATGTTGAGTTCAAGATTTTATATTTGAGTTTTGAGAATGTGAAATTAAAGGATGGTCGAAATATTGACGATGCTAGCTGCAATGATGTTGACTTTGAATGTTAAGATCGACTTTGAAGAATTATAAAATACTACGTCAGAGTTCGAGGGAATTTTAAATTTGAGGGCGTTTGATTAGAGATGGACGATGAAGAATTTGAAAATGTTGCAATAAATATTGAGTAAGGGGATGTAAAACAGGAGATTTTCACCTGGGAATATTGAAAAAGGGTTTTGGAATTCGAGTATCTAACGATAGTTTAAGTGAAGTACGGGAAGTTCGAGGATGATACATTCGATGATGTTGAAATGCTCTATTAATGTTAGAAACATTTATTTTTGAGCAAGTTTTATATCGAGTTTCAGGTGGTCGATGACGAATTTGAAAATGTTAAGTTGGGTATTGTGTAAGTATAGCCTCAAATTTTAGGTTAGAGGTAGTTATTTGCGATGTGTCGAGTACAGTGAGGAAGAGTTCGCGGATGCTGTTCTAGGTATGTTCAGAATTTGAATTTTAGGAATGTAAAATTCAATGACGATAGGTTTTAGATGGTTAATTCAAAGATGTAGAGTTTGAAATTGACTTAAAAAAGTGTTAGAAGATGGACGATGTATAACTTATGTTGGACGATGTTGAATTCGAGAATGCAGATTTGACAATGTTGAGTTCACGATTTTCAGCGCATTATACAATTTTGGTTGAAGAGTGTAAACACTAAAGTTGATGCATTTGGTATTGGAGAAGATTCTATACTTTTTAGTATCAATAGATTCTCGAAAGTATTAAAAAATATAATTTCATGTTGTAAATAATTCAGAACAATTGTGTTCGTTGGGTATTCCTCATTTTCCGCAGGGTTGCTCCAAGTCCTTATCCTTAGTCTTATCGTTGACAATGCTCGGCACTTGGCATGGACTCTGTTGTAGATATACGAATGTGCGAGCATGTGAAATACCATGTCAATATAAATTGCCATGCAAGTGGGCAATAAATTCACGGCGAAACGATATTAAATTCCAGGACGATGTTTGGTTAACGAGCGTACAGACGAAGATGTTGACGACAGCACGACGAAGACTGTGTGTCATGTGTTTTGTTGTATGTTGAAGTCGGTGAATAGTGGTGTAAATTGCATTTGCGCTTGATAAATGTTTCACCAATTCGGACACAAAGAAAACAAAACAAAAAAATGATGACAATGGAATTCAATTACGACATTGTGCAGAATTGTGGCGAATTCATAATAGAAATGAGCGAGTTAATGTGATAGCAAGTAATAATTTGAAAAGGAAATTAGTTACAGAAAGTAATATATAAAAAAAAAACAAACAAAATAATAAAATATTGGACACGTGCACGAATTCTTCCCCATAGTGTTTTTCCAGGAGAAGTTTTACTGTGGTGAGTTTTAGTGTGGTGAGTTTTAGTGTGGTGAGTTTTAGTGTGGTGAGTTTTAGTGTGATGAATTTTAGTGTGGTGAGTTTTAGTGTTGTGAGTTTTAGTGTGATGAATTTAGTGTGGTGAGTTTTAGTGTGGTGAGTTTAGGTGTGGTGAGTTTAGATGTGGTGAATTTATGTATGATGAGTTTTGGTGTGGTGAGATTAAGTAAGATCAGTAACATCCAATTTTAAAGTTTAGTTGAAATCGATATCATTAGGGCTGAGATATAGCGTACTGAATTTTTGGGTTCTATGGGAGATGCCACTCCCCTTTGCCCAATCTAGTTTGTATATGGTTTAGAATACTCCATGGACTTTATAGCATAGCAATTCAAATTGACAGAAAAATACATACAGTGGTTTTGCAATGAATCTGAATTATACACCAAAAATAAATATGGACGTAAAAGTAGGCGTGGTCAATGAAAACTATATAATGACCTTCTTCTGGGTCTGTAGGATATATATTCCAAATTTTAAGGAAATCCGTGCACAGGTGTACGGAAAATAAGTGTTATATATATATATAGGGTTTTTCAACAGGGAAGCTACAAAAGAATTTTGCAAAAAGATCTTGGCCTACATCCTTACAAAATCAAATTGATCAAATTGACGCAATAACTGAAGCCGCTTGACCACCAGAAGCGTCGTATGTTCGTGAATTGGGCTGAGCAACAACTTGAAAATGTTTCGGATTTTCATCGAAAAATCATCTTCAGCGATGAGGCTCATTTCTGGCTGAATGGCTTCGTCAATAAACAAAATATGCGTTATTGGTCAGACAGCAATCCACACGTACTCCATGAGTCATCATTGCATCCCGAAAAAAATTACGGTTTGGTGCGGTTAAAGGCCGGCGGCCCCATTGGGCCGTACTACTTCGGTGATGATCAAGACCGGCACGTTACTGTGCATGGGAATCTCTACCGTTCAATGATAACCGAATATTTTTGGCCCCAATTGGATGGTATGGACTTGGAGAACATGTGGTTCCAACAGGACCAGGCCACAAGCCACACAGCGAATGCCACAATCAATTTATTGGAAACCAAGTTTGGAGAACGTGTTATCTCACGAAATGGTCCAGTCGATTGGCCGCCTCGGTCGTGCGATTTGACGTCGTTAGACTATTTCCTGTGGGGCTACGTCAAGTCTATGGTCTATGCCAACAAACCAGCGACGATTGATGAACTTCGTACGAATATTGAACGTGAAATTGCAGCAGAAAACCGTCGAAAATTGGGTTCAGCGTCTGGACTTCTGCAAGCGTGCCCGTGGTGGCCATGCAAAAGAAATCGAGTTCCATACATAATGGCATCGAACGTACTTTTACAGGAATAAAGAATTTCATTGACATCCAAAACCGTTTTTGCTTTATTTTGTAGCGCTCTAATTGAAAAACCCTTTAGATAAAATATGAAATATTATGCATGGTTTCGACGTACTCTTTCAAAGAGCGTTGACATATGTAAGAATTTATGCCAATCTTAAAGGTTATTAATTAAATAAAGCACAAAAATTAAAACACAACACAGGCAATTACCATACGGACCATTTCAGATACAGCCAAGTATACTAATCAGTGATCTTAGTGTGATGACGTTGTGATAACATCAAATGTTTCGTATATATGAAAACGGCGTGGTTGAGATTCGTCAGAAACGATGGGAGTTGTTAGTCTTTTTTTTTTGAACAAATTCTAACCTGGATGTTTTATTAAACGACGTTACAACCATGGATTTCATTAAACTGTTTATCATTTTAATGAGTTTGATTTGTAATGGTTTCTATTTTGTTTCGTTTTACTTCAAATTACCAATCATTTATATTATTTTTCAACACTTTTGTGCTCTTTGTTATCGCGTCAAATGTCACCAGAGACCTACAAAAAAAGAAATACCACAAAACTATCTGGTGAGGGCACCAATAACACAATAGCCAAAATGTTCCAGTATTCATGGTGAAAAATACTACTAAATAACAAGGCATTTGCTATGGTTTTTATGACAAAATTCTTTTGTGATTTTGTTGTTGTGTATATTAAAGAAAATTATTCTATAGTCTTCTCGTGATGTCGCTTTATTTGGAAGCATCTCTAAATGTGCGACCCAGCGATTCTGTTTGACATTTGTAGTCAAATTAATGATTTATGTCTGAAACATCATCATTAGATTGATTGTTATACCCCCACCAAAGCCTGACAAGTTTGCACCACCTTTACTAAATGTATTTGGTCACATTTTTCTTAAGAAATATGTTTTCTTTATTATAGCCCTCGATATTGCATGTTCTTTTATGCTGTTTTCTATCAAAATTTATTTTGCTCACACTTACAAACTACTCATTATATTATGGTTTTTACTTTTTTTTTTACATTGCAATTTTCATTTGCCGTGTTGTTCTATTTCACTTTGTTCCGTTCCACTTTGTTTTATACACTTAG
Source organism: Dryomyza anilis (assembly GCA_951804985.1). NCBI lineage: Eukaryota > Metazoa > Arthropoda > Insecta > Diptera > Dryomyzidae > Dryomyza > Dryomyza anilis. The sequence goes on along the minus strand of OX638134.1, from coordinate 80,675,591 downwards.
AACTATCCCACTTTGTCATGCCCTTTACGATTTTGTACTTTCGCACATTTTAAAAAAGTGAAAATTTTGTATGTCCGTTTTCCATAATTAAGTCTAATCCACTTTAGTTTTTTGCACTTTTATTCCCACCTTGTCTTGCTCAACTTTGCGCTCCTCACATTGATATTTATACCCTACACCTATGAGGTACAGGGTATATTAACTTTGTGCATATATTGTAACGCCCCTTAGGAGGCGTGACCGGTATGGAAAAGTATATATATTCTTGATCAGCATCACTACCCGAGTCCGTTTAGCCATGTCCGTCTGTCCGTCTTGCTTTCCGAATACAGAATCACTGGAGAAATACTGATCAGAATACGATGAAATTTCGTCGCAATATATTTTAGCCAAAAATAGGAACTGAGTTTGAAAATGAGCCAAATCGGTCAACGGACACGCCCACCTACCATACAAGTCACTTTTATATAACTCTTTAGGAACTAATAACTCGAAAAGTATTCAAGATATAGTTATAAAATTTAAAAGGTATTGTTATAATTCACCTAAAAATATGTGGTCCAAAAATGGCCGTGATACGTCCACTATTTTTTTCATTATTTCCCGTGTTTTCTAGAGGAAATTTGATCCGTAAATTATTAAAATCAAATTTATGAAATATTAGCGTGGTCCGCCCAATTATATTTTTCTAATGTATTTTTTTAGTTTTTTATACTTTTATATAAATTTTTTAATTTATGTGGTTTTAAGACGTAAATTTCTGATATGTGAATAATATTTTAAAGGTGGGGGTTCAGCATAATTAAAAACTTTAAAATTAAGGTATGCAACTAAATATCCCACATTAATATCCCCACCAAAGGTGTAGGGTATTTCATAGTCGGGCCCGACCGACTATAAAAATCCACCCCATGTGACCGAACTTACCCATGTGACCTAACCTAACTCGTTTTTAATTTATCCTTTTCCACTTTGTTCTTCCCCATTTTAAACTTTCCCACTTTGCATTTTTTATCTTACACTTAGCGTGACAGGTATGACATTTGTAACACCCATAAGAAGTAGAACTAGAATAAGGTATATTATTGATCAGCATGACCTCCTGAGTCCTTTTAGCGATGTCTGCCTATACGTCTGCATGTGTTTCTATGGGTCTGTCTGTTTGTTTCCCTATTGAAATCACGACTACAGAAAAACTAGAAGAGCTATATCAGTCAAACTCAATCGTTAGATTATCTAAGTATATATTTATGGTGCACAGTGTTCCAAAATGCTCTTAAATCGGGTGAAATTCAGTATTTTCGGAACCACTCAACTGATTTCAAAAATTTAAAAGTGTTGTATAGAGAGAACTTGAGAGAATTTAAGTTTTAAAATTGGAGTTTGTATCTTTAATGGTTATGTAGATAAAAATCAATAAAGTTGAGACTTTTTCATGAAATTTTTTTCAAAAATTGTAAAAAATACTAAAGTTATCTGATTTTTAAAATTCTTTTCTTTATTAAAAGCATACATTGAGATCTTATATTTTTTGATAGATAACATTACTGAAAATCTTTTAAACGATAAAAATTATCCAAAATATGTTTAACTAATCTGTCCACTGGTCAAAGTTAAAGTTTTTCATTTTTTTTTTACCCCCCTGCAGAAAAGTTTTTTAAGGCAAAGTCAAAATTAAAGAAAACAATTTTAAGCACGAATTATTTCTTCGTATTTTTGACCCTTACTTATTTCGGCTTAATTTCCCATACGAAATACAAAATTGTCTACACCAGAATACAGCTTAGTATTTTTTATGGGAAATTAAGAAAAACTTTCATTGAATGTCTTTTCCAACATCGTTATTTTCCACTTTATTCCTTCCCACATTTTTGATTATCATTACGTCTTTTTGCATTGTCTTGTCTCACTTTATTTCTTCAGAAAGTTTAAACAAACTACAAGCGCAAGAACAAGATTAACCTTCCGATGCAAGAATTATACATTTCCTGCAATAACAAAATGAAGAACAAGCCTAATATTCCAAGGAATGCCAAAAAAAATTGAAACTATGTCCTTTTTTTTATTTTCGGCTCTATCCTATTCTCATATGTTCTTTTTAACTTCGTTCTTTATAACGTTTTTCTTTTCCACTTTGTTCTTTCTCACTTTGTATTTTCCCATTTTGTCTCTCCCCACTTAGGCTTTTCCCATTTTGTCTCTCCCAACTTAGTCTTTTTCCACTTTGTCCTATTGTCCCATCACACTTTGTTCTCCTCCGTTAGATGTTTCCACACAATGTGGTCTTCCATAAAATTCTCCTCAACTTCTTTCATCTTCAGTCCATCTCTACCATGTTGTCCGCCTCTGTTTGTCCTTTTCCCACAAGTAAGATGGACTCTCCTCTTTTATTTAGTTATTGTTGTCATTAGTTGACGAATGTTTTGGTCCTGCATTCTGTGCGTTGACAACTTTAATGTGGTTTTGAGTTACTGTCCGAACATCCATCATGTGGCTACGCTCTGTGCACTGTTGTCCAAATCCTGTCACTCCTACAATTGCAGCTGACTCTTTGGTTGATTGTTGTGTATGTGGTGTGTGTTTGTCCACGTCTGTCTACTTCTATGTAGGTGTGTTTGTCGTCGTCGTCGCGTTGCACATTAATGCCGCAATAACTCAAAACTGTTGTTTATGCCACTGACAACATTTAATAATACTGCCAGCAACAGTCACAACAACTCCCACTAATGTGTAATGCAGGCAGATAACTTGGAGGTGGAGTAAAATTCTGAATGACAATGTAAACTTTAGGTTTTGGCATCATGTTTACGTTTTAAATATACAAATCACTGAATAAATAAATTCTTGATTCATGTACTATATCCACAAATACATGGTTCTTTTAATAGTCTTTACATAATGAAATGTAATAAAAAACAATGCAAGACTCTTGCTCTTGAAGGAATAAAAGAATAAAATCAAGCACAATACTAACTAAATATGCAAAAACATGATCGACCTGTCGATGCAAGAACAATAACGAGGATGCGTGAATGAGAGCACTACCATGTCTTGTTCTTGCATTTCTTCAAGAACAAAAGCAAGAACAAGACACACACTGCAAGAAATGCGCAAGAACAGAAGACTTATCGACTTGTCGATGCAAGAACATGTACAATGCTGCAACAAGAAGAAGAGTGAGAAGTAAAGAAGCATGTCATGTTCTTGCATTTGCTCAAATATAATAGGATATACAAGTGTTACTTTGCAAAAAATGAGCAATAATAAAATCGACCTCTTCCAATCCAAGAACTAGACACTACCTGTAGGAAGAAAAGTAAGAACGAGACCTTTAGAAAAAATCGCAGGGACAAGAACAAGATTTACACTACAAGACTAAACTAACTTACAAGAAATGCGCATGCATAATAAGAAAAAATAGATGTTCGGATGCAAGAACCAAAACTGGACATACCCTGGAAGAACGAAAGAATTAACAAGACTAACCACAATCGCAAGAATAAGACAAAATTGACATTCCAGTGAACTAGACGTACCCTACAATATCAAAAGCAAGAACAAGGCTAACATTCCAAGAATTGCAAAGAACAAGACCTACCGTGCAGGAACAAGAGCAATATTTCATGACATGCGCAAGAACTGGAACAAAACAGACTTGCCGATGCAAAAACAGGAACAATACGGTACAATAACAAGTACAAAGTTATATGAAGAAGAGTCAAAACAAAACAACCTAGTCTTGTTCTTGCATTTGCTCAACTATAAAAGGATGAACAAGACTAACCTTGCAACAAATGAGTATAACAAGATCGACTTCAAGTGCAAGAACAAGAACTAGAGCCTACCTGTAGGAAGAAAAGCAAGAACGAGTCCTTAAAAAAAGCAAAACGACTTATTTTGCAAGAAAAAAACGAACTTCTAAGAAACGCGAATGCTCAATAAGATTCGAACACGGAAGATCGTGTACGGAAGAAAATGGAAGGACAAACACTGTCAATAGACCACAAGAAAAAGGCAAGATTGACCTTCCAATGTAAGAACTAGACCTACCCCACAATTACAAAAGCAAAAAGAAGACTCATAATCCAGGAATATCCAGAAAAATTACGATGCAAGAACAAGACCAACCCTGTAAGAACAATCTTGGAAGGCATGAGCAAGAACTGGAAGAAAATAGACTTGCCGATGCAAAAACAAGTATGAAACTGCAAGAAGAAGAGCAAGGACTAAACTACCATGTGTTAGTCTTGTTATTGCATTTGCTCAGTAATAAAAGCAAGAACAAAATCAAACTTCTGATGTAAGAGCACTAACTAGACACACCATAATAATAATAATAGTTTGGCGCTACAGTCCTGTATAGAACTTCGGCCGAGCTCTCTCACCATTTTGAGCTGTGCGTGTTATATTTGTACTCAAAGTGGTGGGACCTACAGTTTATTGCCGAATCCGAACGGCGCGTGAGAGCTTTTCGTAGGCAATGTTTTACTCTCGTAGGTTTGCCATTTACTGACGAGAGGTAGCGCGGTATATAAAAATGTTTCTATGAAAAGATGTTGTTAGCCCCAGTCCAGTCTTGAACCGGAGACCTTTCGGCTCGCAGTCCAACGCACTAACCACTGAGCTACCGCGGCTACATGCTGGAACAAAAACAAGAGTAACCTTTTAAGACATGCGCAAGAACTTAAACAAAATCGACTTGCCGATGCAAGAACAAGACTGACGCTGCAAGAACAAGAATGACGCTGCAAAAACAAGAAGATTAAAATTGATAAAGCATTAAAGATCAAAATATTGTTATGAAAAGAGGTAATTTGCTCCACTGTGCAAGAGTAAATGAGACGCAAGACAATTCAGCACACTAAGCAATGTGTTGGAAAGAGACGGAAGATCATTCAGCGCACTGAGCCAATGTGCGAAAAAGAGTTAGAAGCTCAGCGTATTAGAAACATATAAGTGCGAATGAGATGCCAATAGCATTCGAGTAGAAGGTTCTCGAAACATTTCGAAGCTTTTCAAAACGTGTCGAACTGATGCATGCAGTATATAAGTGCGCCGCATCTGAGGCACAGCACTTTAGGAGTGATTGGAAAGTGGTCGAGTGCATCTCGTAAGTGATCAATGTCAAGTTAAATTGCGGACATGCAGCAGTTGTTAGAATTTATAATTAGTAAAGTTGTTAGTTAATGTGAATTAATAAACTTAATTGATGTAATTTAAATCAAATATAAGTGCCAGAGATACGAACTTGTAGAACAGTTTTCCGTATACTCAATTTTCGTAACAATATATAAAAACGTAAGAATAGTCTTAAATTGGTTTTATTTGTAATAGCTCGATAACTGCAGGTAAACTAAAACAAAATGAGTAGAACGTAGGAAGTTTTGATAAGAATATTGGAATACATCGAAATATTATTTTAAGATTTCCAAGATAAATATTTGTTGTTGAGTAATATGTCCTTAAATATGGAATAACATTTTTTTGTATGTATTTCCGATATAAAATAAAATCTAAAAGTCTATAATTAAAATAATTCCTTATATTTGCTGTAACAAACATTTCCTTTCATTTTGCCTTTCTTTTGAATTCTAAGTTTTTTCCTCATTTTTATACCTTGCAATCTGTGCTATAACATCTTTTCTAATAGGTTTCGCTAACAATTTGAACATTTAATTTTCGTTCATGCTGCACATTCGACTTGCAATTAATGGCCACTTTTAGCGCCAATTATACCCCAAACTTTTGACAATTCGCAATGACCTCAAAAATGTCTGGCACCACTGGCATGGCATTGGTCTCGCTCCAATTCAAAAATTTTTCTTTCAAATATGCTGCTATCAAATAGTCACCACCCAATTTCAAAGAGTCTCGTTTTCAAATAGACTCGTTTCATATATAGCCTCATTTCAAATTGCCTCATTCGAAATATCCCCATTTCAAATAACCTCCCCCATCAAATACCTCTCTGTCTTAATTACCCTCATTCCAAATATCACGACCTTTGTATGCTCAACTACATGACCAACTAAATTGGCTAATCTTGCAGATATTTGCTACATGTTTGGCTCGTTTTTATTGTTTGGCTATTTATTGGTCAATTACATAACGTCACAAAGGACCCTCGTCGAAATATTAAATGCGTTTTCTTGTTTTTGGTTTTAATTGGTGCTATTGATTTTCGTATTATGACCACTATTGTGTGGTTAATATAGACTTTATACTTTATAACAGATATTAGAGGGTTTTAAAAATGTTACTGAAACCTCTAAAATTGTTTCGAATATTGTGTAGCATACATTTTTGTTATAATTACTTGGTATTGCATTAGTTTTATTTTGATTAAAACTTAATTTTCTAAATATATAAAATTCTCATTCAATTTGCAACCCTGTACGTCTTGCAATCCAACCCAAATACTGCGTTATACGCGTATAGACCGAGGGAAAACCAATTTCACAGCCGCCGGCACTTCCAAAAGACGTTATTCCTACCAGATAAATGGCGCCTCGATGGTAATAAGTCAGCGGTCCACCGGAATCACCATCACAACTGCCACGCCCACCATTACCATCGGTGCATAGATGACTCTGTGGCCGCACCAGACCCGGTAGATAATAACACGAACATTGTAGCGTTGTCATCACGGGTGCATCTAGAAAATACAGCAAGTAGTTCTCATTTTCCGTAGGCAGTCGCCCCAGATCACTACGTTGACCCCAACCGGAGGTTGTAACAATTTCAGCTTCGAGAAACGATTGCGTCATATAGCGGCGCGCCAACGGTATCGTTTGTACTGCCGGCGTTAGCGGTACTGCACTCTGCAGATAGATGAGAGCAATATCGTCACGTCCAGTGCCTTCTCGGTACTGTTCGTAGATGTAGAAGTCACGTGCGGTGACATTGAAGATGGCGGTGGCGGTGCGTCTGTCCGCGAAGATATTGGTGCCGAGGAATACGATGCCCTTGGTGGAGCTGCAGATGGAAAAAGTTAGAGAAAGCGTTTTGAAACTTTTATTTCTTCTAATTTCTTTTTATTTTCGAAATTTGTTATCTTCAAGATTTATTTGTACTTTTCGAATTAATTTTTAAATTTTTAAAATCCTTTCTATTTAAATTCTACTACATTTGTTAGTTTTTAAAACAATTTGTATGACATACATTCGCTACATAATGTATTAGAAATTAGGTTTTTTTATATTACAAAAAATTTAGTATGTTTTGTTTTTTTTTGCATTTTTTTTCTTACTTTTCGAATTAATTTTAAAATTTTTTCTATTTGAATTCTACTACATTTGTTAGGTTTACCCCATTTGTATTTATTTGATATCATTTTGCTACATAATGTATTAGAAATTCGTTTTCTTCTTATTGAAAAAACTGTAGTGTGTTTTTGATTTTTTTTAATTTTCTATTATTTGAATAACGACGGACGACTGCCAAGTGAGCAGGTATAAACAAACAAAGTTGTATAATTATATAATGTAGTAAAAATAAATGCATATGTAGTAATTTATCTACATAACTCAGGACATTTAAATACAAAAGTAGTAAACATTTTTTATAGAAATAAAGTGAAATTATGTAGTTATTATTAACATAAAAACAAATACATGAATGTAGTAAAAACAAATACATTTGCTTTTGAACGTAAGTCAATGACATTTTGCTTTCTTTTCATTGTACATATTCTCGTATTTGATCTTTGATTTTTTCTCTTCATTCTCTTTTGCACTCACCTGAACAAACAGTGCGCCGCAGTCAATACAAAGCGCTGTGAGATCAACGCCCCACCGCACTGTATGACCTTGGGCGCCTGCAGCAACAACAGCGCCGCCTGATACGGAAACATGTTGCGCTCCGCCAGATTACCGCCCGTTATTCTTGTCCGCACATCGTCATCATCCTCATCATTGTCGTCATCTTTACATTTTCTGCGATCCATCTCGAGTAGATTTTGATCCATGCGCCAGAAATCAAAGTCGCTGTAACCGAATTGCTGCGCATGTTGTTGTTGGGCACTGTTGGCAACGATGCGTGGCAGCAACAGTGACAGTGGCAACAACGCTGCTATGAGTGACAACAACATCGTGTTGGCAACACGAAAGACTGCTGGCAACGTGTGGCGGCAACCAACATTTTATAGCTTTTTGTGTTGCAAATGTTTTTCTCAATGGCTTTTGTTGGTTTTACGATTTTTGTGGTTTCAGTTGATGCATTTGTCTCATTAGTTGTTGTTTTTGTTGACACCATCATTTTCCAATAAATTTTAATTGTTTAGCAATAAGTGGTATTTGCTGTCGTTGGATTAGCTAAAGCGTCAGGTGCCATATTCGTGGTCAAAGTTGCATTGAACTTTGGCAGCTCTGAACAGTGGTCGTGAGCTTGGCAATGACTACAGCTACCTTCGTTAATAATTCTTTTATTTTTCTAAAAATATATAATTAAAATTTCAAATTCTTCTAAATTGTAATTCTTTTTATTCTATTTCTTCTTATGTCTACTAATTTATATATTTCCTCTATTTTTCTATTTCTTTTATTTAATCATTTTTTTTTTAAATTTTTTCTATTCTCCTATTTCTTTTATTTGCTCTATTTATTCTATTTGTTCTATGTAGTAATTCTATTTCTTCTATTTTTCTATATCCAATATTTTTTTATTTTTTATTTTCATATTTTTTCTATTTCTATTTCTTATATTTCTTCTGTTTCTTCTACTACTTTTATTTCTTTAATTTCTTCTATTTGTTCTATTTGTTATATTTGTTCTATTTCTTATATTATTATATTTCTTCCATTTCTTCTATTTCTTCTATTTCTTATATTATTCTATTTCTTCCATTTCTTCTATTTCTTCTATTTCGACTATTTTTTCGATTTCATTTATTTTTCCTATTTCTTCTATTTTTATATATTTTCTTCTATTTTTTCTATTTTTTCACTTTTTTATTTCTTCTAATTCTTCTATTTTTTTCTATTTATTATATTTCTTATATTTCTTTTAATTCTTTTAGTTCTTCCATTTATTCTGTTTCTTTTATTTATTCTATTTTTTCTATTTATTTTATTTATTTTATTTCTTCTATTTATTTTATTTCTTCTATTTATTTTACGTCTTCTATTTATTTTATTTCATCTATTTCTTTTATTTCTTCTATTTCTTCTATTTCTTTTATTTCTTCTATTTCTTCTATTTCTTCTATTTCTTCTATTTCTTCTATTTCTTCTATTTCTTCTATTTCTTCTATTTCTTCTATTTCTTCTATTTCTTTTATTTCTTCTATTTCTTCTTTTCTTCTATTTCTTATATTTCTTCTATTTCTTTTATTTCTTCTATTTCTTTTATTTCTTCTATTTTTTTATTTCTTCTATTTCTTCTATTTTTTCTATTTCCTCTATTTTTTCTATTTCCTCTATTTATTCTATTTCTTCTATTTCTTCTATTTCTTCTATTTCATATATTTCTTATATTTCTTCTATTTCTTCTATTTCTTCTATTTCTTCTTTTTCTTCTATTTCTTCTCTTTCTTCTATTTCTTCTATTTCTTCTATTTCTTCTATTTCTTCTATTTCTTCTATTTCTTCTATTTCTTCTATTTCTTCTATTTATTCTATTTCTTCTATTTCTTCTATTTCTTCTATTTCCTCTATTTCTTCTATTTCTTCTATTTCTTCTATTTTTAATATTTCTTTTATTTCTTTTATTTCTTCTTTTTCTTATATTTTTTCTATTTCCTCTATTTCTTCTTTTCTTCTATTTCTTCTATTTTTTCTATTTCCTCTATTTTTTCTATTTCCTCTATTTATTCTATTTCTTCTATTTCTTCAATTTCTTATATTATTCTATTTATTCCATGTCTTCTATGTCTTCTATTTCTTCTATTTCTTCTATTTCTTCTATTTATTCTATTTCTTCTATTTCTTCTATTTCTTTTATTTCTTCTATTTCTTCAATTTCTACAATTTCTTCTAATTTATCTATCTTTAATTTCTTGCATTTTTTATATATCTTATAGTTCTACTAATTTTTCTAATTGTACTTATTTTAATAAATTATGTACTTATTCTAATTTTTCATACTTTTAAAATTTGAAATATTTAATAACAAAAAATTTGCATTTTAAATATGTGATTTTAATATTTTATTATTTGGAGATTAAAAAATATTTAAATACTTTCAACAGTCTATTTTTTTTTTTAATTTTATCTAATTCTTAATATTCCTATGGTATTCTTTCATTATTTTAACTTTTTAATTTGAATTTGTTTTTCTAGGTATTTAATTATTTTTATTAAATGACATTAGAAGTCACTTAAAAGTAACTTCAACTATTTGGCTTTTTTTATGCTTTTTTATATTCAGTTTTATTTCTTCTGTATTCAGTTAACTGATCAATCAAGTTAAAATGTTTGCCTTGTACTTGCGGTAACTATGCAGGAAATAGAAAAATAAAAACATATCAAGTAGCACAAAAAAGTATTTTACATAAAATCGTATTAAAAACTTCCACAAACACAGCTGTGCTTTTCTTTTTTGGGCAAACAAGTTTTCGATAACTTTTTGTCGTTGGCAGACTTTTTCGGGAAAACGATTTTTTACAGTTTTTCATGTATAAAATAAATCGAAAAAAAGAGAACAAGTGAAAAATTCACTTGAAACGCGTCTGCCAGCGAGTGCAACAAAAGCGACGTCTGCCGGCGAAGGACTCCGCAAGGACCAACACGAAATGGGACCAAAGCCAAGGACACGGACACGAACCAGGATATGGATATGGAGAGTGCAGGGACATATGAGGTCATGTGTGTGCATGCTGAACAGGTTCTGAAAATGAGGTTGACAATGAGAGATGAAATTTGAGTAAAAAGAAAAGAGGAAATATATATCTCAAATGATTTAAAAAATAATAGGTTAAAGATAAAAACGGATAATAATTTAAAAACTATAAAAATTTAAAAGAATAGAAAAAAATATATTAAAAAAAAATCTTATACAAATTTAAAAAACAAAAAAAAAAAACATAGCTAAAACTAAAATTTCTGTATCAAAAATAGAACCAGGAATAATAGTAAAAATCACGTATAAAAATAAAAATGAGAAAGAAGTAGGAAAAAATAAAGAAAAAAACCAACAAAATTTTATTTAAAAAGAAATAAAAAAAATCAAAAAAACACAAGACGTTGTCACGAGTACATAAAAAATTCTCGTATGCTGTGTGAGACTCATATGTGGTACCCCGGACAACTACTTGTATCATCTAAAAAGGTACCATGTGTGCGTTACTAAAAATGCATTTTTAAACTTGTGCTGCAGCAAATGGTTTTAGTTGTTCTTTTTTTTTAATACTTTATAGTGGTTCTGCAGCAAAAGACAAACAGTGCGATGCAGGCTTTTGAAATATTTTTTTGTATTTTATTTTTTTGGCAAACAAACTCAACGAGGCGTCACTAACTTTAAATTGGTTGCATGAAATGGGAGTTGACGGCAAAACACGTTGCGGCATAAATAGAGCTAATGATAACAAAATTTAATTTTTATGATAAGTTGAATTTTTAGTCAAATTTAATTTTTAGTGAAAAATTGAATTTTTAGTGAAAAATTGAATTTTTAGTGAAAAATTGAATTTTAAGTGAAAAATTGAATTTTTAGTGAAAAATTGAATTTTTAGTGAAAAATTGAATTTTTAGTGAAAAATTGAATTTTTAGTGAAAAATTGAATTTTTAGTGGAAAATTGAATTTTTAGTGGAAAATTGAATTTTTAGTGAAAAATTGAATTTTTAGTGAAAAATTGAATTTTTAGTGAAAAATTGAATTTTTAGTGAAAAATTGAATTTTTAGTGAAAAATTGAATTTTAAGTGAACAATTGATTTTCTAGTGAAAAATTGAAATTAGTGAAAAATTGAATTTTTAGTGAAAAATATAATTTTTAGTGAAAAATTGAATTTTTAGTGAAAAATTGAATTTTTAGTGAAAAATTTAATTTTTGATGAAAAATTGAATTTTTAGTGAAAAATTGAATTTTTAGTGAAAAATTGAATTTTTAGTGAAAAATTTAATTTTTAGTGAAAATATTAATTTTGAGTGAAAAATTGAATTTTTAGTGAAAAATTGAATTTTTAGTGAAAAATTGAATTTTTAGTGAAAAATTGAATTTTTAGTAAAAAATTGAATTTTTAGTGAAAAATTTAATTTGTAGTGAAAAAGTGAATTTTTAGTGAAAAATTTAATTTTTAGTGAAAAATTGAATTTTTAGTGAAAAACTGAATTTTTAGTGAAAAATTGATTTTTTAGTGAACAATTGAATTTTTAGTTAAAAATTGAATTTTAGTGAAAATTTGAATTTTTAGTGAAAATTTGAATTTTTATGTTTTATAAGTTAAATAATTAGTAAAACATTTTAATATTTTGAAATATCTTGTGTTAACTTTATTGATTTTCATTTATCACATTTAATTAATTTATGTGTCTTATTGAAAATCCATTGATTACCAACTTCCTTTCACTGCCTCCAACACTTCGTTAATTAATTTGTAGTCCTGCAATTGAATTTTCGTTAACCGTAGCCATGGCGCAACAAACTTAATTAATTTGTCGCCATAAACGCGTCAACAACATGAAATGACACCGAAACTTTGTTGCCAAACTCTGCCCCTGTCATTTACTTTTATGGCTGGGTGGAGTGAAGGAGCCAAAAAAAGAAAAGCAATTGTATGAATGAAGAGCAATTTAGGCAATACCCTCGCCTTGCTCTTGATCAATCAACCTCGCTCCCTTACCATGTGCCTAATTCCACAAATTCTCTTAACTCCCTATAGTTTGTAGGCAGTCTGCTTTCTCGAATCCGACTAATACCGTACCGCACCACTTTAATAGAATTAGTAAATTTTCTTTATTTCATTGGTTTTTCCTGGTTTAGCATTTCGTTTTTGTATTTTTCTCATTTTTTAGTTTTCTGTACTTTTTCGAAAAGGTTTTTCTCTTATTTATTATTTTCTCCTTTTATATTTTCGTGTTTACCATCTATATTCCCTGTATTCGGCGCATCCTTCTTTTTTTTTTTTGTATTTTGTTCGGCATATTTGCCATTCGGAAATCTGCGAAATTGTGTCAATATCAATAAAATTAGATTAGAATCGATATCGTTGTCGTTGTCGATATCAGCAACATGCAGCAAACAATAGGCGCCACCAACACACGCACATTGGCAGTCACGCACGCACGCATGCACGCACGTAGTCTCACGTATCACATAGTCACTCACTTAAAGACCGGAAGTTGACGCAAGTTTCCTGCTCAATGTCGTTGCTGTTGTCGTCGTCGTCGACATCGTGCGAAAGTCGATACTTCCATCCGTTTGTTTGACTTGAATTATATCTCTTATAACAATAAAGAATAATATATAAAAAAGAAATAGCAAAACAAAAAGTTATTTCAACAAAAGCAACATTTTTCGCATGCGTTTCGTGTCTGTCAATTTTATGTCCTGCAGCCTTTGTTTTCAGCCTGCCTTCCTCTGCTTTTATTGCCCATAAATATTGATTATTGATTTTTGTCTGCTTTGGCAGATTTGACTAAAGACAAACAATATTCACTGTAGCTACTGAATTGATAAACGTTTCAATTTAAAATATATTTTCGTTTGTATTGATGTTTCAAATTACTTATTTTATTGTACGAATCAAAAAGTCAACTATTAAAGATTTTGAATTTAATTAAAGATTTATTGAAAGCAGAAGAATAATTTTTATTTTGCAATAAAATAAAATTTCACAGAATTGAGCTACACGAAAAAGAAACCTAAACGAAGGTGATAATATTACTCAGAATAAAATGCCATGTGATAATAGTTTATACTATTAAAATTATTCACTTGAAAAATTATTTTTTTTTTTTATCGAATAACACCATGTTAAGAAATAATGTTAAGAAATAAAATCTTAAATAATATTGAAATAAAATGTATGATATTAAATTTTTCATCTAAAATTAAATTTTTCGCTAAAAATTGAATTTTTCCCTGAAAATTAAATTTTTCGCTAAAAATTCAATTTTTCCCTGAAAATTAAATTTTTCACTAAAAATTCAATTTTTCACTAAAAATTCAATTTTTCCCTGAAAATTCAATTTTTCGCTAAAAATATAGGTTTTCACTATAAATTCAATTTTTCACTAAAAATTCAATTTTTCACTAAAAATTCAATTTTACACTGAAAAATTAAATTTTTCACCAAAAATTAAAATGTCCACCAAAAATTAAGTTTTTCACTGAAAATTAAGTTTTTCACTGAAAATTCAATTTTTCACTAAAAATTCAGTTTTTCACTAAAAATTCAGTTTTTCACTAAAAATTCAGTTTTTCACTAAAAATTTAGTTTTTCACTAAAAATTCAATTTTTCTCTAAAAATTCAATTTATCACTAAAAATTCAATTTTTCACTATAAATTATATTTTTCACTAAAAATTCAATTTTTAACTAAAAATTAAATTTTTCACTAAAAATTCAATTTTTCTCTAAAAATTTAATTTTTCTCTAAACATTCAATTTTTCACTAAAAATGCAATTTTTTACTAAAAATTCAATTTTTCACTAAAAATTCAATTTTTCACTAAAATTTTTTTCTCAATTTTTCACTCAAAATTTAAAATTTCACTAAAAATTCAATTTTACACTAAAAATTAAATTTTTCACTAAAAATTCAATTTTTCACTAAAAATTCAATTTTTCACTAAAAATCCAATTTTTCACTAAAAATTTTCACAAAAATTCACTAAAAATTCAATTCAAATTTCCACTAAAAATTCAGTTTTTCACTAAAAATTTAGTTTTTCACTAAAAATTCAATTTTTCTCTAAAAATTCAATTTATCACTAAAATTCAATTTTTCACTAAAAATTATATTTTCACCAAAAATTCAAATTTTCACTAAAAATTCAATATCCACGTAAAATTCAGTTTTGACATATTTATATTGTAGTTTACCTTAAAACTTTATTTAACCTCTGCCTTTCCAAGAAGCACTTAAACTAAAACGTTTAAATCGTTCATCAAATTGTGTTGTATTTGGCAAGTCAAATGTTTCTCTTCTTGTTGTTATTGCAAAGTTGTTGTTATTGTTGTTGTTCTTGGTCTTGTTTGAAACCTGATCCGAATGTAATCCTTTTGCTCGGTTTCTGAACGGCATAACTTAGCGTGCGAACGATTGACGGCACGTCGTAGTTCAGGGTTTTTTTTTCATTCACTATCGCGAAATTAAACTCATTTCGGTGGTAGTAGTAGTTGGCAGTTGTTAAAGTAGTGACTGAAGGCAGTATAAACAACTGTAGCAACAACAAATACAACAACTATTGCTGCTAGTGTTGCGGCAACAATGCGGCTTCCGGTTAACCAGCGGAAACAGGAAGTACGGCATATTAAAGCAAGCGATACGAGCGAAACAGCATTTAAAAGTGTTTTGCTTCCTCTACTTTATCGACTTCCTATTTTTCTTTTTCATCTTCGTCTTTTTATTTGCTAGTTCGTCTTTGAAGTCCGCTGTTTAAAAAGTAGAACGAGCATTGGCAATACTGGCGGCTAAAATGGCAACAAAAGAACGACAGGGATAATAAATGTAAATGTTTTGAAACAGTGATCAAAAATTAGAGCAAAAACAAGATTAAAGGCTGAAAAATTATAGAAATATTGATAAATATCATATAATGTGAACAGATGAATGTAGTGGACAAATTAAAACATTTCAATTCTTATCAAAAATATTTTGCCACTCTGATTTTTTGAAGCGAAAGATACTTTCGGAGGGTGACATAGGCTATATATGTATGGGCGGAATTGGACAATCTAAACTTTCAAAACGATATAACTCGGCACTTACACCAGCTAAGAAGATGAAATAATAAATGTAAATACAACAAAAAAATTTCAAAACCAAAAAAAACAAAAGAAAAAATCAATTACAAAAACAAAAGCAAAGGCAGGAACTGAAGCAATCACAAAAAACAAAAGCAAAATAAAAACAAAAGAAAAGATGGTAATACAAAAACAAAAGCAAATACAAATAACAAAAGTAGAACCACGAAATCAAAAGCAGAACCACAAAAACAAAAGCAAAAACACAAAAGCAAAATAAAAACACAAAATCAAAAGCAAAACAGAAAAGTCAAAAAACAAAAACAAAAGCAAAATAAAAACAAAAGAAAAGATGTTAATGCAAAAACAAAAGCAAATACAAATAACAAAAGCAGAACCACGAAAACAAAAGCAGAACCACAAAAACAAAAGCAAAAACACAAAAGCAAAACAAAAACACAAAATCAAAAGCAAAACAGAAAAGTCAAAAAACAAAAACAAAAGCAAAATAAAAACAAAAGAAAAGATGGTAATACAAAAGCAAAAGCAAATATAAATAACAAAAGCAGAACCACGAAAACAAAAGCAGAACCACAAACACAAAAGCAAAAACACAAAAGCAAAACAAAAACACAAAATCAAAAGCAAAACAGAAAAGTCAAAAAACAAAAACAAAAGCAAAATAAAAACAAAAGAAAATATGGTAATGCAAAAACAAAATCAAATACAAATAACAAAAGCAAAACCACGAAAACAAAAGCAGAACCACAAAAACAAAAACTCAAAAGCAAAAACACTAAAGCAAAACAGAAAATCCAAAACACATAAACAAAAGCAAAGAAAAAAAAAAAAAGAAAAATCACAAAAACAAAACCAAAAACACAAAAGCAAAACACAAAGCAAAAACAAAAAAAAAAGAAAAACAAAAGCAAAAACACATAAGCAAAGTCAAAAAACAAAAGCAAAAAACAAAAGCCAAAACAAAAAGACAAAAACAAAAAAGCGGAATTAAAAACACAAAAACAAAAGCAAAAACACCAAAACAAAAGCAAAAACAAAAACACAAAGACAAAAGCAAAACACAAAAACTAAAATAAAACACAAAAGCAAAGACACAAAAGCAAAACACAAATGTAAAAATACAAAATTAAAAATAAAAGCAAAAACATAAAAGCAAGACACACAGAAAGTATAAACACTGAAATAAAAAACCTCTACACTAAATTTAATTAAAATTTGGAATACCCACCAAACAAACACAATTAGACTATCGAAAATAAATAATAAAAAATGTTCTCTTTATTAATAAAATCACTCCATATCCTTGAATTCACAAAATCTTTGCACGAAATCGTGCACGGGTCCAACTAGTAAATTATAAACTAGAAAGAAATATAAAATAAAGAAGTATTGAATATATTACGGCTGGTTAAAAACCTCCGATCGAAAGCATTTAAATGGCAATTTCATCGAATATGTTTTTAATTAGGGACTAAAACCCTTTGGAATACCGGTTCCAATTCTGGTTTTTCAAATAGCGGTACCGGTTTTTAAAATAGCGGTTCCGATTCTTTGCGGTCCCAGTTTTTAATATTCTAGAAATCAATTTCATAATACACATTTCGATGTGTACATTCGATGCTTTACAATCAAATTCAAACCATTCATGTTCTGGGGTACGAATTCATTTCTATCTATCATAAAAAACATTGCATCAAAAATTAATTTCAAAACATGTCCGATTAAAATTAATGAACAAATATTTTACAAAATTGAAACAAAATAAAACCAAATTCGAATAAATTACAAATCGTTTACCGAATTTATGAATTAAAATTATTTGAATGCAATGTACTTTGAATTAACTGCAAATCGGAAATATCAAATCTAAATCTTTTTTGAATTTATATTAAGTTTGAAACGGTCTTAGAAGGCATGGCCAAAATTTAAAAATATGATATTATCGATTTAGCTTCATCGTCACTACTTATCATGCCAAAGGGTTGAATGTGAAATTTTTGACATTTGCGTTTTTTTTTCCATTTTTGAATGTAGTTTATCCTCGAGTATGCTGTGCCAAAATCGCGTGTCATTTTGTTGGCTATTTCTAGCCACAAAATACAAAACCAAAAGGACGATTTTAAAAAATTGAAAATCTTGTCATGCCAAAAGGGCGAATCTTTTCGTTTTTTCGCTATAACTTGTTACTGGTATAAGATAAAATAGTGGTGTAAAGGCATTTATTGTTTGTTTTCAAAGCACCTATCGATCTGCATCATTATTTAAAATTATTTTTTCCTGAACATAACAAATGGTAAATTAATGTTTGACAAAATATTTTTAATTAATGATGCCAATAGATAGGTGTTTTAAAATCAAACAATTAATGCCTTTACATTAATATTTTATCTTGCGCTAATAAAAAGTTATAGCATAAAAAACTAAAATATTTGCGTTTTGATCAGGATATAGTCTCACAAAATCCGTATTTATAATTCAGTAGGATGTCCAAATCTAAAGATATTTTACATACGTGATAATAATTGACAAATAAACTAATATAACAGAAAAAATTGAAAAAAATGTAAAAATTTCAAATTTTTAAAGCACTTCAAACTTTAAAATTTGATTTCCCAACATTTTTAAAAATGCACATTCGCCCCTTTGGCATGGCAGTGACGATATGTCCTGTTCGTTCATGTACACAAAAACTCAAAAGTACAAAAGTACTGGTCTGAATATCGAATTTCTCTGGAAATAGAATTTGTAAAAAAAATTAAATTTACACAATGCATACCTCAACATTCCGAATGAATTACGAGAATTATAAAAAAACACAACTGAAAGAAAAAACACATGTTTACTGATTTTTTATCATTTTGGGTTCGAGTGCCTTATATGACACAAAAATTAACTTTTCTTCGTATCGCTGCAAGCTGCTGAATGGAATCTGATCTATTTATCCTTTTTGAAAACAGACATAAATTTATAGAATAAAAATAATTATTAAATACTTATAAATACAATTTTATTTCAGACTTCTGACGCATTCAATACGATCAATCCGATGAAAGAAATATACCATAAAATTGAAAAAAATTAATAAGATTTATTGTAAGTAATAATTGTAAAATTTAAATGCCATATTTTCGCATAAACTGAAGGAATTGTTTTGCCCAACCAAAATAAATAATTCCGGTTGTAAATATTTTCAATAATCACTCGAGTGCCGCAACTACAACTCATGCCATGCAGCACAAATCCTGTATTGCGTAGCAGACGTGACTGGCATTTGCTATAAACAGCAGCAACAACAAGAGAAAATTTCAACCATATCCCTGCCTCACATTGACTCCATTTGACGCGTTACTGCCGCCTTTAATTTCCGCTCGTAATGATCTGGCGATAAATCTTTGCCAGGCGTGGGTCGTACCTCTGACACTTGGACCGACGGGCCGGCCGGCCGAAGTGTTGCGTGTGGCACGAACAGCTAAATTGAAATGGTGCGAAGCACTACGAGTGGAACGAAGAACTTTAGGACTTGGACTTCACGGCATGGCACACGGCACTGCTACACAAATGAATTTCGCAAAGTTTTCACGCATTCTGAAGCTGGGAAATCTTTGAGTTGGTTTTAGTGTTTGTTGTTATTCTCCCTATTGTTGTAGTTCCTCTGGTTCCACGTCTCTCGTAAATACTTGAGCCAAGTGTGGGTTTTGCGGATGAAGTGTTCTTTTTCTTTTTCTTCTGCTTCTTCGTCTTTTAGTTGTTTTAGACACTTTTAAGTGATTTCGTTTCGGCATCGCACAAATTTCAATAATGTTCATTGTTAATATTTGCGCATTAATATTCAAGTTTTTATGCTGGGGACTGGGATGGGGAGGATGGAACTGGCAAAGTTTTAAGTGAGTCTGTGTGACGTTTGACACAGTTCGGAAAGTCTTAAAATATGAAGTAAAACTGTTGCAAAATTGGGTGGGGGTACAAAAATCAATAGAGCTGTACAACGCTCAATTTTATGACTAAAGAATTTAGCACACAACATATTAACCCTTTAAATTGGTTATTTTATGGCTTTATCGAGAAAGTTAAATATTTAAAATTATTTTTACAATTCATAAGTAGCTGATGATTGATGTTAAAAAAATTGAAGAAATTTATGAAAATATAACGATAATTAAAAATATTAAAATATGATGAGAATTGAACAAGATATGAAAGAAATATGCTGAAATTTAATTAAAATATTATAAAAATATGTTAAAATATGATGACCTTTGGCATGATAGTGACGATATGTAAAAATATGATAAGCAAATGATGAAAATATAACAAATATATAAGAGGAAGATATGATGAAAATATGTTTAAATCATGATGAAAATTGTGATAAAAAAATGATTAATTATTATGAAAAAAATGCTGAAATTATCATGATAACATAATAAAAAAATTATGAAAATATGATGAATATTATGATGAGA
Source organism: Dryomyza anilis (assembly GCA_951804985.1). Classification (NCBI taxonomy): domain Eukaryota; kingdom Metazoa; phylum Arthropoda; class Insecta; order Diptera; family Dryomyzidae; genus Dryomyza; species Dryomyza anilis. The sequence continues at coordinate 80,655,260 of OX638134.1, read as the reverse complement.
ATATGATGAAAATATGTTGGAATTGTGATGAAGGCTTGATGAATATATGAAGAAAATATGATGAAAATTATGTTCAAATAACGTTGAATTATTGATGAATATGTGACAAAATATATATGACAAAAATATGCCAAAAATATGATGAAAATAAGTTGAAATTATGCTGAAAGCTTGATAAATGTGTGATGAAAATAAAAGGAAAATAAATGATGGAAATATGATGAATGTATCAGGGATATATGAAAAGTATAATGAAAATATATTCGCATTACGATGAAAATTTGATGAATATATGACGAAATATGAGGAAAATAGAAATTATGACGAAAACATTATAAATATTTAATGAAAATATGAAAAAAATATGATGAATATACTACGATTAAAATGTATAGAAATATGTGGATGAAATTATGATGAGTATGTGATGAAAATATGACTACACCATGATTTATAATTATGATAGAAATTAACTACACAACAAAACGAGAAAAAATCTACTCTCAAATAAGTACACACAGAAAACTGATTTGTTGCGGCAACGAACTTAATTTCCCTACCGAATTATTCGGTTGCAGCAACAACTGATAACTTCTTAATTCGGTTGTGGCCACCTCTTAGTCGATGAGCATGAGGTTGTGGCAACCTCCTAATACGTGAACATGACGTTGTGGTAACCTCCGCAATGGTGATCATGAGTTTGTGAGGTTGTCGCAACCTCCTAGTCGGTTAGCATGATGTTTTCTAAACCTCCAATTGAAAATTCTTTTATCAAAATTATTTATGTATATAAAAGTTATGTATGTAAAGTATTATATATGCGTAAATATGATTGAAAATTTATAGTTATTTTCAGGATGTACAATCCCGATGTCATATAAGACACGGTAACCACTTTTAATAATTTTGCTCACATTATCATATAGGCATTTTCTGGGATTCCGGACGAGCCATTCGTACGCTTAAAACTTTAATATGTCGTAGGAAGATTAATGAATTTAGTTGATTTTTTTTTGTGCAAGTCGTATTTAAATAGGACTAAATATCTGCAAAACTTTTATACGGTAGATAAAAAGATATAAATCAACTAGTGGTCATTCTGTTCAAAAACGGCAGTGCATGTCTAGGTTCATATGGAAATTTCAAAAGTCAGTACAAATTATTTTTTTGAATTATTTGAAAAATTAGTTGAAATCATGTGCTTCTTATTCAATTTATACTTTGTTCCTAAAGTTTATAATTTTTTCATAACAAATAACAGAAAAAATTCCGGACGAGATAAAAAGTTCCGTATAGAAATTAACACTACGATTTTTTTTTTCTAAAAATACTTTTTGGAAACAAATATTTTTTTTTTAATTGTTTAAAAACAAAGCTGAGATAATTTACTGTATTTTTGTGTATGTACACTTTGTTCCTAAAATTTATAGTTATTTCAAAATAAATCAAATAATAATTTCGGACGTTTCGTATGAAAATTTGCAGTACGATTTTTTCTTAAAAATAATTTTGTATCTGACAGTATTAATAATCATTATTGCTAAATGAAATTTCTAGATTCGATTTATAGATGTTTTTTTCTTAAGTTTTTTAATTTTTTTTTTTACTATTTTTGATATTTTTTTTTTTGAAATTTTTTACACTTTTGTTACTCAAAGTTCCGGACGGGACCGATTTCATATAAGATTCTAAATCCAACGTTATTTCAGAAATTTGAGCATTATGAATTTTGTTTTTTTTTGTCGTGGTTCACGTTTTTCTGGAAATGCCCATATATGTGTAGAGTAAGCTTAATCAGCTTAGACTGACTATTATTATCATAAATTATACTAAATTCATTGCACCAATTTTTGAAATGGTACTACTATGAAATTTCCAATGTCACCCAATCTTTGTTACTGGTTTTCGTTACTTTAATCTGTAAAATATTTGGAATTTTCAACACAAATCGTTGGAAATTCTGTTTCGTTGGGTTTAGCCTTCTGATAAAAGCGTCATAATAAATGTTGATAAAGCATAGTATTTTCCCCAATACATTTATATTGGACTACCCCAAGTTTTTTTTATAATAAAGATTCTAATCGCAAACGCATTAAGACTGTTTTTAAGCTTATCTAAAGATATTGCTTGGTCTGACGTCTTATCGGCTGTGTTCTACAAATCGTAGGTTGTTTTGATAAGACCTTCAATTTTACTATAAAATCCCTTGATTTCGTTAATACCGATATCAGTTCAACTAATAAGTTCAACATGAAATACTTTATCGCAATAACTGTCGCTCTACTGGGTGTTGCCAGTGCCGGTTCCATTGGCAAAATTGACTGGAGCACAATTCAGCCATTGCATCTTAATGTGGCAGCTACTGTACCAGAGGATTTCAAGGGACCCGAAGGACGCATTACCAATGGTAATTTGGCAGCACCAAAACAATTTCCCTATCAGGCGGGTCTCTTGTTGTACACACCCCGAGGTGCGTCCTGGTGCGGCGGCACCTTGATCTCCGATCGTTGGGTAGTGACCGCAGCTCATTGCACAGACAATCTGTAGGTTTTGAAAATGGGTTCGTTTCCCAATGGTTTTAGCTATGTTAACGTCAAAATGTTTTCAGTTCCACCGGTGTTGATGTCTATTTGGGCGCCCATAATCGTCTGGATCGTACAGAGCGCAATCAACAGATTATCTTCGTGTCCAAGAAGAACGTCATCGTGCACGAGGACTGGAATGCTCAACTCACGAAGAACGATATCTCTTTGATCAAGTTGCCCGTTTCAATTGAGTTCAATGGTAGGTTTACAGAGAGAAAAACTCCTCGGGTTACCTATTTTGTACCGTATCATTTTAGACTACATTCAACCCGCTAAATTGCCTAAAATGTCGGACTCCTTTGATAACTATGCTGGTCAGAAAGCGATCGCCTCTGGCTGGGGTAGCATTAGTGACGGTACGTAGTATTAGCTTAGGTTGCATTCCACCCGATATTTATAAGGGTTTTTTAAATTATAGCTACTCCGGGCGCTACCGATATATTGCGCTGGATCGAGTCACCCATTATGACGAACAGCGGTTGCTCTACCTGGTATTTTGGTTCCATAACTCCTGAAAATATTTGTATCAAGACCACTGGCGGTATTTCGACTTGCAATGGTGACTCTGGTGGCCCTCTGGTTTTAGCTGATGGCTCTAATACTCTGATTGGTGCTACCTCCTTTGGCATAGTATTTGGCTGTGAGAGCGGTTGGCCGGGTGTTTTTACGCGTATCACCTCTTATTTGGACTGGATCGCCGCTAATTCGGGTGTTGTTAATAATTAATTTGGTTATTTGCCTTTTTATGGAATCTTTAAAATACTCAAAGTCTCAATGAAATTTAAATAAAATGTGAAATTGTAAAAAATTGTATATTTATAGACAATTATTTAGGGTAGACTATGGTAAAGTGGGAAACTGCCTTCAAAAAAATACATTTAAATATTTTTTTAAAATTCTTTTGAAGGGTCTATTACATATTACATGTCTTAAAATTGAAATTTGGGTAATTTTTCAAAATAGATCATTTTCGGACATCTTGAAAAATCCTAGGGTAAAGTGGGAAATGTGAATAATTTTACAAACAGTCAAATAAATACATTCAGAATATATATAAAAAAAATATTCATTTAATGAACAAAAACATTATAATAATGTAATGCAGAAATTTATTTGATAGAATAAAGTCAATATTCATAAAAAACTACCAGGAATTATATATTAAAATTAAAAAAAGTTATTAAAAGTGTGGATGAAAAAGTGGATGGTATATTGAGGAATACATGACAAATATGTTGTCTAAAAATGCACAAACGTTTAAAAAAAATGGAAATTTCCCACATTACACCATTTCCCACTTTAAGCCAGGTTCTCCATTATTTTCACATTATCTCAAAAGAAATTCTTAAAATATAGAAATTAGTATTATTATTGAATTATATCGTTTTCAATTAAGATTATAATTTTCTTATTTTTCTTCTAATGTTAATTGCCAAAAATAATTTTTCCCAAATGCTCGTAGTCGAAATGTCGAACTCACAAAAGGTGGACAAATGATATTATTGCCGATTGGAAATTGTGCGCCACTTCAATTGATAGCCAGCGCCACAATAGACTAAATGTTCTCTGAATTGTAGCCACATATCATTGGTATTCCTACGTTTTATAATACTACGAAGTAACCCCCAAATGAAATAACCTAAACAATGTTTTTGAAAATGTACCAAAATAATGTTATTTACGCATTTTGGTGACTGAAATTGAAAAAATACAGAGTGAATCCATAGTGAAAACTTTTTTAACTCTTGAACTTTGAACTGGTATTTTAAACACCTATCTTCTTTAGTATTTCGCGGAGACTTGTAACATAAACACTAATATTTTCTGGTTCACAAATCTATAAAATTTTAAAAATTAAACTAATAATGAACAAAAATCGGTGATGCAGTCATAGTAATCTGATGCAATTGCATCGACAAAAAGGAAGTCTTCCAAAATACTGAACAAAATAGAACACAAACGGAGTCGGGCGATTTGACGGAACGTTAACTGTCCGTATTTATATACAAAAAATGTTTATGAAAGTCTTGCTGCAATTATCTGTTTAAATGTACGTCTTGTTACATAATTTCAACTATCCTATTAGTTAAAAGAAAACGGTTAGTATCGATTAAATATGACATATGCAAATTGATTACAAGATGTTTACCACAAAAGTAATACATATTTTGTTATTTACAATAGACACAAATAAACATCATGTGTTGCAGGACATATGCAGCAAAACTATTGGCTTATTTTGACATTTGGCAAATATAAAAAAAAATGTAAAGGTCGTACTTCTTCTATACGTTTGAATTATTCACAGCAAGCATTAATGAAATCCAATGGTGTATAATATATATGAGTCGCATGCTTGAAAGATGTTAATCTCAAAGATGATCTAATTTTGAGTAACAAAATTAAATAGTTTGAAAGAAATACAAATACATAATATCATTTTCTGTTTTTTCAGACAGTCTTAATTAATATATCTAAAGCTTAAAAATAAGTATTGAAATTAAAATTAGGAACAAATAGGGATTTTTGTATAACGGCCTCCTATTGTGACGTATGTGCGTAACCAAAAAGATACATTTATTATCATATTAAACTAACAAATTTTTTTGGAGTTGAATTCTCTGTTTCTAAATCAGAATAACCTCGGCATTTTCAACGAGTTGGGAAAGTTAGGTCACATGGGTAAGTTCGGTCACATGGTGCGGATTTTTATAGTCGGTCGGGCCCGACTATGGAATACCCTACACATTTGGTGGGGATATTAACCCTCAGAATATTATTCATATATCAGAAATTTACGTCTTATATCCCCATAAATTAAAAAAATTATATAAAGTATAAAAAACTAAAAAAAATAAATTTGAAAATTGTAATTGGGCGGACCACGCCTATATTTAAAATATTGAAAGGCTAATATTTCATAGATTTGATTTTAATAATTTACGGATCAAATTTCCACTATGAAAACCCGGGAAATAATGAAAAAAAAAAGTGGGCGGATCACGCCCATTTTTGGACCACATATTTTTAGGTGAATTCTAACAATAAGTTTTAAACTTTATAACTATACCTTGAATACTTTTCGAGTTATTAGTTCCGAAAGAGTTATATAAAAGTGACTTGTATGGGAGGTGGGCGTGTCCGTTGACTGATTTGGCTCATTTTCAAACTCAGTTCCTACTTTTGGATAAAATATATTGAGACGAAATTTCATCGTATTCTGATCAGTATTTCTCAAGTTATTCTGTATTCGGACAGCAAGACAGCAAGACGGACAGACAGACGGACATGGCTAAACGGACTCGGGTAGTGATGCTGATCAAGAATATATATACTTTTCCATACCGGACACGCCTCCTAAGGGGCGTTACAATATATGCACAAAGTTAATATACCCTGTACCTCATAGGTGTAGGGTATAAAAATGTAAACATCGATTTTCTAGTAAATCTAGACATTTTTTTACAGCTAATTTAAATCTGTCACGTCCAAAACCTTCAAAACCTTAAAAAAACCTCTGGATATTCGAATCGTATATCATTTTTTATTTCGTAATAATGACTATTAATATTCTCAGATATAAAATTATTTTTAGCAAATAATCGTAGTGCAAATTTTTATACAGAACATCCGGAATTATTCTGTCATTTATTACGAAAAAACTATAAACTTGGGAACAAAGTATACACACAAAAAAAAATCGCTGACTTTTTGCAATATCCATATAAATCTCAAAATACACTTCCGCTTTTGTCCCGTCCGGAACGACAACTATTTGATTTGTATCTTTTAATCTACCGTATAGAATTCTCTAAGTTGTGCATATGTTTATTCCTATTTAAATAACATTTGTAAAAAAAAAACAAATAAATTTATAAAATTTCCTTTGAGATATTTAAATTTTAAGCGTACGAATGTCCCATCCGCAACCCCAGGAAATGCGCATGTATCGTCGGATTAGTCCGACTATAACTTTTATAATTCTTGCTTACAGCAACTATCAAAATTTTCGTACTTCAAAATTTCCCATCTTACGTAAGTTTTCTTACTGTTTTCCCAAATAACAATTCCGACCACACCCAGAAAAAAATACTATATAAATAATAGTTTTTTGCTATTAAAAATATTCAATAGGATAAATTATTATTTTAATCGGAAAATGACACTAAATACTACAAAATACCATGACATTGCTGTTGACTTTATGTGAAAAGATTTATTTTTTATATACTATTAAATCAATAATTGTCCTATTGACCAATTTTAATGGGATTTGAGGGAATTTTTTTTGGTTGCATTATCCAGGCAGTTTTGATATTCAGGAGTATCTCACAAGCGATTTCATGCAATTTCCGACCAGAAACTAGCCATCAAAACCCTTCGGTTTCTGTGAATTTCCCTACCAGTAACCGACCAGTTCTAGTTTCTAGAACTGGTCTACTAGTTTTACTGGCAGGGATCTGCTCTTCAAATCCCAGCAAGTAAACGGGCAGTTTTTGATTAGTTTTACTGGAGACAAACCAGTTTTGACTAGTTTTACTGGCAGGGATCTGCTCTTCAAATGTCTACCAGTAACTGACTAGTGTTTGACTAGTTTTAATAGGGACAGACCAGTCATTGAACAGTTTTTCAATAGTTTTACTGGCAGTAACCTACCATGTTTTGTAACCTACCAGTTTTTGACTAGTTTTATTCAAGGGGGATATACTCGTCAAATCCCTACAAGTAACCGACAAGTTTTCTACTAGTTTTCACTGGCGAGTATAAACTCTTCAAATTCCTACGAGTGACTTAGCAGTATTTGAGCTGCCTACTAAATGGTTGCTTGGGTTGTTTTGAATTTTATTTCATTTGCTGTTAATTCATTGGGTACTACCTTATTTTATGGTACTGTTGTCTGGAATTTTTTTCTGTTTTAAGTTTTTCGTTACTGCATTTAATCTCAATTGTCGCAGGACGAAGGACAACGACTATTTCAGGTAATTTATGTTTTTTCTTTTGTCGTTGTTGTTGGCCATTACAATAATAAATTAAGGTATTGCAGACGCACACATACAGGCACATAGACATATATGTAACACACACACACAGACAGACACACACATATCCTTAACTCTCATATATCCTTAACGTCGCAATAACAATTTATCTCATGCTTAATGCTTAAGCGACAACGACACCAACCAGCGACACCAACCAGCACCAAACAGTGACATCGACACCGACGCAGCCATCGACATCGAAATAGACCCCGACAACGACATCAAGGATATGCAAGGATTCACCTGCTGCGTTCGTTGCGGCCAAAACACAGACACATAGTCACGCACACACACAAAACCATAAAACTTTATCACTGGGTTAAATGTAACCGTAGTTTATCTGTGTCTAGATTCAACCTATGTTGTCCCACTCTTCTGGCACCACTCGCTCTCTCGTTTTCCATCGCTTTGTATTTTCAATGCCAGCGCCATCTAGTGTCGCAGAGCGTTAGCCATAGCAATAAAACCTACAATTGACAAAATGCGGTTAAAACGAAAGTGTTTTATTTTTCGAGTAGGTTTTTCGGACTTAAATCTGGCTTAAATGCGACGCTCGATGCTATTGGCAGCCAGTGTGTTGGCGCTTAATATGTTGTGTGGCTTAAAGGCTACATACCTGAGAGTCCAATAGTCTGGCAGCCTTTTAGGCAGAGGTGGCAGTAACTCGCAGCCATTTAAGCAGGTATTTGCAGCGCACAAAATGTGTCCATTTAAAATTTATGACAAGTGAAGCGAAACATAAGCTGTTTATTTTTGGGGAAAAAAAATTAACAGGATTTAAAGAATAGTTTTTGAAAGCATTTATGGTAGAATATATGAGAATTGACAAAAATTTTAATATAAACTATTATATTGTTTTACAATGTTTTTCAATAAGAGCGCTACAAAAGTTTTTTTTAAGGGTTTTTCAACAGGGACGCTACAAAAGTAGAGCGACAGGGACAGCAAACGACGCCATATTTCTTGCCGCTCTTTCGACATTTATCTTCAGTAAGGTTTGCCATTTTATGATGGAAAGATATACGAGCCAACAACGAGTCGAAATTATTAAAATTTACTACCGAAATTCGAATCTTTCTTTCCATCATGAAATGGCAAACTTTACTAAAGAGAAATGTCAAAAGAGTCGCAAGAAATATGGCATCGTTTGCTGTCCCTGTCGCTCTACTTTTGTAGCATTCCATTTGAAAAACCCTTTATTTTTACAAAAAAATAAGAAAATCATATAATATTTTTAAAATAATACGTTTATTGTTTAAATTTATTGCATTTTTTACAATTAAAAAAGAGTATTAAATAGCCTTATAAGATATAGCCTGAGAATTTACAAATCAATAGTTTACAACACCCGAATTTTCCGCGATCCAGTCCAAATACGAGGTAACACGCGTAAAAACGCCAGGCCAGCCCTTCTCACAGCCCAAAGCAATGCCAAAGGAGGTAGCACCAATCAGTGTATTAGAGCCATCAGCTAAAACCAGTGGACCACCAGAATCACCACTGCATGTCGAAAACCCACCAGTGGTCTTGATGCAAATATTTTCGGGAGTTATTGAACCCAAATACCAAGTGTTGCAACCTTTGTTCGTCATAATGGGTACCTCAATCCAACGCAATTTATCGGTTACTCCCTTCAAAGCTTTATCTATAGAAAAATGAATGCATATTATGTGTAATTCTGATAGATGCTGTTATTACGTACCATCGCTGATATCACCCCAACCGGAGGCAAACGCTTTCTGACCCTCATACGTGTCATAAGAGTCCGACATTTTGGGCAATTTAGCGGGTTGCAAATATTCTGAAATAGTATTTTTACTGCATAAGTTACAAGTTTTGTGGTAATTTCAAGTACGCTACCATTAAATTCAAGTACGACGGGCAGCTTAATCAAGGAGATATCATTAACCAGCACATCGGGTTGCCAGTTCTCGTGTACGATGACATTCTTCTTGGACACGAAGATGATGTGTTGATTGCGCTCTGTGGGATCAGCACGATTAAAAGCACCCAAATAAACTTCGACACCGGTGGAGCTGAAATCATTTTCATTATAAAAATTGATGGGACTTTGGAGAAAATCTCTTTTTTTTAACTTACAGATCATCAGTGCAATGCGCCGCGGTCAGAATCCAACGATCGGAAATTACAGTGCCACCGCACCAGAACCTTCCTTGTGTTGTATATAACGAGAGACCCGCCTGATAGGGAAATTGTTTTGGTGCCGCTACATTGCCATTGGTTATGCGTCCTTCGGGTACTCTGGCATCATCTGGTACAGTAGCTGCCACATTTAGATTCAAAGGTTGAATGGCGCTCCAGTCAACGTTGCCAATGGTACCGGCACAGGCAACACCCAAAAGAGCGAGTGTTATTGCGATGAAATATTTCATGTTGAACTTGTTAGTTGAACTGATGTCAGTAATAGCGATACCAAGGGATTTTATAGTAAAATGAGTTTTGTTTTTTTTTTGTGATGGAAAAAACTACGCCTTTCAGACTTTTCGATAAGTGGGCAGTCCCAAAAATTCATCTTGCTGATAAACTTAATAATTGTGGTAATTTTTTAGCGATTAGAATCGTGTTTCATTTGAAATATGATTAAGTTCAGTATAAACGTAACGTGGAAAATACAGTTGGTTATCAACGCACTGATAAACGTGCGATCGTTTATCGGAAAGCCAAATCCAATCAGCTGAATTCGAACTGATAATTTCCGAAAACTCCAAAGACTAGAATCTGTTTTACTTTACTGCAGTTCTGATCCAGTTCCAAGTGCTCAATTCGGGTAGAAAATAAATATATATTTTTTTATGGCACATTAATTTCATTTTGTACCAATATAATCTGATATTAATGCATATGAAATCCGTTCACCTGCATCACTTATTGCAAGGGGCGCAAAAGGTATAGTGGAAAATTAATTTCGGAAAATTTGTAAATATTTATAATGCGTTTGAGGAGTTACCAATATAAGTTAATATATAAAATTAATTTACTTACTGATCTACAATACAAATATTTTTTTTTAATAATATCTTTTTCGCTGTTTTAAGGACACATACGAATTACATAATAATTATTCATTTAAGACAATTTAAAATAAAACATAGTGTTCACGCCGCAAACGTAAACTCTATAACATCTACTGATGTGAACGCCGCATTAAACCCACGCACAGTGTGCCCAAGCGCTCTTAAATCGGGTGAAATTCAGTTGTGTCGGAACCCCCCAACCGATAAAAAAAGTGTTGTACAGAGAGAACTTGAGAGAACTTAAGTTTTAAATTTAGAGTTTGTATCTTTAATAGTTATGGAGATAAAAATCATTAAGGTTGAACATATTTTCATGATAAATTTTTCAAAAATTTTAAAAAATCCAAAAGTTTTCCGATTTTAAATATTCTTTTGTTTATGGATAGCATATATTGACATCAAAAAAAATGTGCTTACATGAGAAAATATTGTATAGTTTTAAAGATATACAATTGAACATGATTTTTTTTTTTAATTTTTGGAGACTTTACTTTACATTTTTTACATAGATTGTACATTTTATCCTGAAATCAAAATATTTGTACGGGACTTTCAAAAACAATTAACACACATATTATAAACTGAAAAAAAAGTGTTCAGAAACTATATACAGATTGTTTTTATATACGTCACAGAGATTCCTTGAAATCTTTTCTTTGCAATGATGCCAAACATCATTCGACTTTGAAAACTTTTCTGCAGGGGGTCAAATTAAAAAAAAATTAAACCAGTTGGGAAGGTTAGATCACATGGGAAATTTTAAAGTAGGTGTAATTATGATAGTTAGGATTATCAAAATTATAGTCGGTCTAAGCCGACTATGAATACCCTACACATATGTGTGGTTACCATTCAAAGTGATATATAGGTCACCAGGGTATACGAATCCTGAAAAAAACTACAAACATTCAATCGCTGAAGAATTTCCATTCATTTGATACCCATATTTACAAATGGGTAGGTGTACCGAATTTCGATTTTTTTTTTGTGAACCACAAGTCTTTTCGCCGGAAAACATTATTATCATGTATTTGAGCATGATGTCAATATATATTTGACCAACAAAGTTTACCTAAGCACGTATACATAAAAATTGATCTTTATATGTACATTTTATATGTGGTATTTGAACATAAGTGGTCGGATCATAGGTCACAATGGACCGATCTCGCCAATTTTTTCGCACATACAGCGTAGGTATATTAGTAATCTAAGTTATAAGTTTCATTTATCTAGCTCTTCAATTTTAAAAGCCTTAGGGATTTCAACAGACAGACAGACAGACAGACGGACAGACAGACGGACAGACAGACAGACGGACAGACGGACATCGCTAAATCGACTCAGGAGGTCATGCTGATCAAGAATATATATACTTTTCCATACCGGAGATGCTTTCTTCTGGGTGTTACAAACGGCGTACCAAACTGAATATACCCTTTCACTCTTAGTGTAGGGTATAAAAACTTGAATTCGACCAGTGTTGCCAGATTGGTTAAATATATTTTGGATAAGTTTTATCATTTAAAAGATTCTCAGTAATGTTATCTATCAAAAAAATTTAACAAAAGTACATGTTACTGAAGAGAAAAAATACTTACGGAGATTTCCGTAAAAGTCAAATTTTCCAACAAAAGAAAAAAATGAAAAAATGGAAAATAAAAAAAATTTCGACTTTACAATTTTATATTTACTAAACCCCTTGAGATATTTAAAAACGGTTTTCAGTTTATAATTTATGTGTTAATTGGTTTTGAAAGTCCCGTACAAATATTTTGATTTCAGGATAAAATGAACAATCTATGTAAAAATATGTAAAGTAAAAACTCCAAAAATTAAAAAAAAATCATGTTCAAGTCTATATCTTTAAAACTAAACAAGATATTTTCTCATGTAAGCTTATTTTTTTTAGATGTCAATATAAGCTATCCATAAACAAAAAAAATTTAAAAATCGGATAATTTTTGGATTTTTTACAATTTTTGAAAAATTTATCATGAAAAAATTTTCAACTTAATTTCAAAACTTAAGTTCTCTCAAGTTCTCTCTGTACAACACATTTTAAAATTTTAAATTCGGTTGGGTGATTCTGACAATACTGAATTTCACCCGATTTAAGAGCGTTTGGGCCCACTGTGCAACGTAAGGCGAATCATTAGAGCGGTTGGCAACTCTGCCCAAAACAGGCGCACGCATACACTCGCATAGATGAGCGAAAGAACAAACGTCAAAGCTGATATTTACTCCGTGCTTCGATGGGACACTTTCCTTAATTTTTAACATCTGCCGCAGCACAACATTTGCTTTTTAAAATGATATATAATTACTTAAATTTAAACTTAAAACTAAAATAATCACGCGTTATGTACTTCAAAAATTGCAAAAACAAAATATCACAGTTTTGCATAATTTTTTGCATTTCAATAATTTCATTTTGTGATGGTAAATATGAAAAAAAAATCAAAAAAAAAAATCAGTTTACATAATACACGGGGCTATTTAGAATTATAATGTGAATATGCAAATTAACGATTCTTTTTTCAACATTTGCAGTGATCGTACACTATTAGTATTGAAGATACAATAACGAGATATAGGTCATACGATGCACATTTACAACAGGTATCAAATAATAATTTCAGATTAAAATTTAAACAAGAGACGTACGTTCCCTCACCAAAAAACACAAAAATTTTGAAAATGGAAATTAAAATGGTTTCAATTTAGCACAGCCATAAATCTATCTATCAAATTATGCTTCGCCAATTAAACATTTACTAAATTATTCTCCAAAGTATAGCGAGCCCCTGTTTCCTAATGCTGTGATCCTGATGTTAATATCTTGGAACATAAACGGAGAAGAAGCAAAAAAGAAACTTAAAAAATGTTTTAACTTTAAATTACCATAACTAACTTAAATTACCAGTAAAGACTTTTTGACCCAAAATTTCGCATTCTTATAATTTAAGGTATAATTGAGCCAAATGTATTAATCATTATCAAAAACTCGAAAAACATCGACAAATAGAATCAGTTTTGAAAGATTTAAAAAATAAAAAATATGTTCATGTACTGGAGAAAAAATTATTAAATATATAAATGATAAATAATAAAATCTGTGGCAATATGAATTAACAGCATAACTCGAGATATGTTCAAATTGAGTTATTAATACCATCGTAATCCTGATATTCGAATTTATATTGTGTCAAATTTTGATACTGATCCTTCTTATAGTTGCTGAGATATTCAGTCTACGGAAAATTTTTCTATGAGTTCGTATCGCTCGATTGTGTACAAAATAAAAACACACTAATATTTGGTTTTAACTAGTATTACTTAAACTAGTATTAATTAACTTTATTTACTTAAATAACAACTTAATAACAATCACTTATAATCACTGTTGTATTACTACAATTTATCTTTATAATGTTCGCTCACGAGATGCACTAGTTCACTATCAAATCACAACTGAAGTACAGTGCCTCAGATGCGCGGTCTTATATACTGCATGCATCAGTTCGATACGTTTCGACAAGCTTCGACTTGTTTCGAGAACCTTCTACTCGTTTCGTGAATGACGCATGCTATTGGCATCTCATTCGCACTCATGTGTTTTAATGCGCTGATCTTCCATCTCTTTCTCGCACACTGCCTCAGTGCGCTGAATGATCTTCCGTCTCTTTCTAACACATTGCTTAGTGCGCTGAATTGTCTTGCGCCTCATTTATTATTGTTGATTGCTTGCACTGTGGAGCAAATTACCTCTTTTCGTAACAATATCTACTTGTTATTAAATATTTAAAAAAAAAAAAAACTTTTGAAAAAAATTCTAACAAAAATATTTTGCAGACATTTATTTTATTTAAATTTTTCATAAATTTACAAATATAATTTTTAAAATATTTTTAAAAATAATTATCGGAATCAGCTGTAAAGTTAAAAATGGTCTCCTGAAATGTTCAAAAATTAGACTTATGCTTTTATTTCATATTTCCACAGAAATGTTGTCCTGAAAAAATGTTCCCCACCACTACAATAAATTTCACCCTATTAGATTAGATGTGGTAATTGTGAGACCATGTACCCAATCTACCTAGGGTAGAGAACAACTAGAGTCGAATGATATATAAATTATTCATTCTTAAATGCAGAACCATAATGCACTTCTCATGTTGGACTTTTTTGTAGACTATAGCTTATTGGAAAAGATTTTTTTTTTATACATATGCAAAATTTATTTGAATATTTAATTGTATAAAAATGAAATCATAGGTTTGGAAATATCTACTAGTTAACATAATTGTTTAATTTATTGAAACATTTGTCAATGAATTAAAGTACGATAACGTATTGTAAAATGATTGATAAATGCGTGGGAATTTCTCACAATCAACAAGTAGCTGATAAGAAAAGTGGGGTAGTCCAGAATACAATTATCGCACTATATAAAAAAACTTTTTTATAGATATGCAATGAAAAAGTATCATGCCAGAAATGTGGCCATTATCAGCTAGTTTTTGTTGTTGTGTTGGTTCATTTGGTTCATTTGTTTGATTAGATTATGACCATATTTGGTATATTCTACTGAATACTGTGAATAAAAAACTATTAAAAAAATGTTAAACATACTTTTAAGCGTTATTTAGAAACGGTACCTGTCATTTTTTCCAGTGTAACATCAATTTAATAATGATCCTAAAAATGTACTTTACATCATTTTCCAAATTACTATAAGAAAAAGATTTTTTTAAACAGAATCAATATGAAATTAGTACATATCGGGTTATGACGATAAAAATACAGTGATCAGTTCCCGTTCATGACTTTTGTACAATGTATATAAAGATCCCTGATGAGGATACTTTAAGAGTTGAAAATCTCTTTCCAAAAAGTATATATTTCAGTATAAAGTGGTGATTTCTGACTCATAATATAACAATCTTTCAAAATTCTGTATTGCCTTGTATCACACATATTTTGCGAGTAAAACCTATAAATAGTAAAATATTTAGGGTAACAATTTTGTAGAATATTCGATAAAATTTGATTTCTCCAGGTACTAAGTTTAATTTTTTAATACAAATTGAACTTATTTCAATAGAATTCAATTCATTTAAGTTTTGTGTTATGAGTTAAATTCCATGAATGTATTCGAATATTTGAATTTTGATTAAAAAGCTATTTTAGAATATGACCCATTATTAGAAATATAAAAGAGTTAAAAAGGATCAATCAAAATTGAACAGAGTTTATACTTTTTTTTTATATTACCCCCTTATAACGTTAAACGAAATAATTCTGCAAAAAACACCAGAAATCCAATGCCAACATCTTTTTGAATTAAATAAAACAAAAACAATATGAAATGAGCAATTAGAAAAATGTTGTCAATGAAATTTCTGACGCTTCTTGACAAATTCGTTTTATTTTATAAGGAGGTTTTCTCTAGTTTATCTATTGCACAGGCTAGTACTTTTAAAAAATGAACTGGTGCTAAAAAAGTAACTATTTTGCCTCCTGTGCGGATTGAACTCACGACCCCTGGTTTACAAGACCAGTGCTCTACCACTGAGCTAAAGAGGCACCTAACAGCTACCACTTAAAAATGTGATATATAGAAAAATTTGTATCTACTGATTTCGAAAAATTAACAGTGTTTTTATATTTGGCCACAAAATGATTAATGTAAATTGAAATGTGTACCTACTTTAATAGTCTTAACCCTAAATAATTCAATAAAAAACATTTAATTCGAAAAGAATTTAATTTTTATTACAGATCATATAATGATCAAAGTTTTTTCTAAAAAAGAACTTAACCAACGACACCAGAATTCTCCTCGATCCAGTCCAGATAGGAGGTGGTACGTGTGAATACACCTGGCCAGCCCTTCTCACAGCCCAAGGCAATGCCGAAGGAGGTGGCGCCAATGAGGGTGTGCGAGCCATCGGCCAAAACCAGAGGGCCGCCAGAATCACCATTGCAGGTGGAGAAACCACCGGTGGTCTTAATGCAGATGTTCGAGGGTTTAATCGAGCCAAAGAACCAGGTGGAGCAACCGCTGTTGGTCATGATGGGCACTTCGATCCAGCGCAGTTTGTCGGTGGCGCCAGTGGCTTCTATAGTTACCAAAAAAATAGGTATTAAAATAAAGCACTAATTATAGATTTTAGAAAGGTAAGACGTACCGTCACTGATGCGTCCCCAGCCGGAGGCGATGGCCATATCACCGGCATAGGTGGAGTAACTATCAGCCTTCTTGGGCAGTTTGGCGGGTTGGATGTATTCTGTGCGTTAGTTTAGAAAAAATTAGTTGTGAAATACTATTAAATTTTGAATAACTTTACCATTGAATTCAATTTCAACGGGCAACTTGATCAGCGAAATATCGTTCAACAACAGTGTGGGTTCCCAGTCCTCGTGCACGATGACGTTCTTCTTGGATACAAAGATGATCTGTTGGCCGGCCTCCTCACGATCCTGACGATTCCAGGCGCCCAAGTAGACATCAACGCCGGTGGTGCTAAAATTGGAAAATAAATTATTTAAAATAAAAAATTTCACTTTAAAATCTTCGCCCCCCACAACTTACAGT